>JACYFF010010365.1:96418614-96459066 GCA_017589665.1 Selenicereus undatus | reverse complement strand
ATTATTATTATTATTATTATTATTATTATTATTATTATTATTATTATTATTATTATTATTATTACTATTATTATTATTATTATTATTATTATCATTACTATTATTATTATTATTATTATTATTATTATTATTATTATTATTACTACTACTACTACTATTTTTATAAATAATAACAATTATTAATCATAATAATAATTAAAAATAATGACTATAATAATAATTCTTATTAATATTAATAAATAATATTAATATTAATATTAACATGAATATTAATATTAATAAATATTAGTAATCATTAATATTAATATTAATTATCATTATTATAAGAACAATTACTATTACAAATGAATATCAGTAATAACTACAATAATAATTACTATTGATATTAAAAATAATTATTAGTACTGTAAAGAATAATAATTAATATTAATATTTACAATAATAGAAAACAAATTACTAATATTAACAATAATTAATTACAATAAAATTAATAATTAATAACATTGAGAAGAGTAAACATTATTATAACCATTATTAATAACAAAAATAAATATTAATAATTAATTAAACAATCATAATAATTATTATTATCATAAAAATAATAATTATTAATACTTTTAACAATTAATAACAATTAATAATATTAATTAATTATTATAATACCTTAAATTTATAAATAATAAGAAAAATAACAATGAGTCGTTAATAACAATGATTACTATTAATAATAATAATTCACAACAACAACTATAATAGCAATAATTATCAATGTTAATAATAATCCTATAAATTAATAAAATTAATAATAATTATTATTAATAATAGTAATATTTTTAATTAATTATTAATATTAAAAAGAATTATCATTCTGAATATTAAAAATAATTACTATTAATCTCATTATCCATTAGTAACAGTAATTATCATAATAGTAGTTATATATTAATGATAAAAATAATAATTGCTTATTAATAATAAATATTTTTACTAATAATAATAATCACAGTCATAATAATTTTTAATATTAATAATAATAATTTTTAATGTTAACATTAATATTACTAATAATAATAGTTATTATTCTAATTATAATTATTCTAATAATTCTTCTTATTAACGAATATTAGTAGTAGTCACAATAAATATTAAAAATATTGTTAATGGTAACAATCGTATTAATTATTAATATTACTAATCATTATTAATATTAATATTATTAGTTATTATTAATTACTTGTAATAATGATTACAAAAATAATAAAAATTATTGATTATTAATATTATTAATAATTGATAAAAATATTAAGTACCAATGTTAAGAGGAGTAAAAAAAATATTTATAAATATTATTAATATTAGTAATTATTATTTTAAAATTAATCGAATAATAATAATAATTAACTATTTTTTTTATTTTTAATGTAAAAAATAATTAGTGTTAAAATTATTATTAATTCATAATAATTATTGATAAAAATAATTCATAACTAACAATAATCATTATTATAATCAGTATTAACTAATAATAAATTTAATTATTAATTAAGGGTAATTAACAACAATAGCTACAATAATTATTCCAATTAACAATAATAATAATAATAATCATAATAACTTTTTAGTATTAAATTAAAATTAATACTAATAATTATTATTATTATCTGTAATAATAGTCATAATTATTGTTGTAATTATAATTACTATAATAATAATTATCTTTTTGAGTATTAATAATAATTAAAAAAATAATTAATGTTAATATTAATATTATTTATTATTATTCCTGTAAATAATTATAATATTTGTTTATTTTAAGATGCATAATAATTATTAATACCAATACATATTAATATTAATATTTATATTGATATTGATATTGATATTAATAATCAATAGTAATTATTGATAATTTTTATTATTATAATTATTATTATTAATAAAAATTAGCAATAATTACAATAATAATTACTATTTATGTTAATAATTATTGATATCCCCACAAATAATAATAATCATTAATACTAATGTTAACGATAGAAAATGAATAATTAATAATAATGAATACTAATAAAAATGACAATAAATAATTTTAAGAATAATAATTGTTAATAGTATTAATAATAAAAATAAATGAAATTAATCGTTACTATTAATGATAATTATTTAAAAATCAATTAATAATTAAAATAATGAATTAAAATAATAATTATTAATTGTAATAATTAACTAATAATAATTAATAATTAATATTAAATATAATAATCTATAATAAAAATATTAATAATAATAATAATAATAATAATAATAATAATAATAATAATAATTAACAATAGTGATTGCAATGATAATAGTTATTGATATTAATAACAAAAGTCATAATAAAAATAGGTGGACATAAGTAGAAGTGGGAAGGAGTGATATTTATTTGAAAGAGTGGAACGAAGTGGGAAGAAGTGGGAATGACTGAGGCCCTGTTCTTTTCGTGGGGAAATCCACCCACCCCACACCCACCCACTTCTTTCTCCCTCTTCCCACTGTTTTCCACACTTAAAAAAAAATACAACTCCTTCCCACATTCACCCACTTCTTCCCACACCAATATAAAACAACAATTTCTCAATTTTGAAATTTGTTTATAATTTACGTAGTTGTGTGTACGAATAATCTAATAGCAATTATGAACAGTTTTAATTTTTCGGATGTTATGAAACAGTTTTGTTTTTTTCTTTTCATTAATTTTTTAATTTTTAATTTTTAATTTTTTTTAATTTTTTAATTCTATGTATTAATTTTTCATTTTTCATTTTTTCATTTTTAAATTTTTAAATTTTAAATTTTTTTGTATTTATTTTTAATTTTTAGTTTTTAATTTTAAATTTTTAAATTTTTAAATTTTTAAATTTTCAAATTTTTAATTTTTCGGATGTTATAGAACAGTTTTATTTCTTTTCTTTTTAATTAATTTTTTATTTTTTAAATTTTTTGATTCTATTTTTTAATTTTTAATTTTTTAATTTTTAATTTTTTTAATTTTTTATTATTTTTTTTGATTTTTTTGTATTTATTCTTATTCTTTTAAAAAAAAATAAAATTATAAATTTTTTTTGTATTTTTGACTCTTTTGTATTTTTGTATTTTTTTATTCCAGAAAATCAACCAACGGAAAAATCCAGAAAAATAAAAAATACAAAAATTAATACAAAAATAAAAAATAAGTACAAAAAAATAAAAAAATTAATACAAAAAAAATTTAAGAAAATTAAAATTCAAATAAAAATTTTAAAAATTAAAAAATAAAAAATAAACAAAACAACAAATAAAAATAAAAAATAAAAAATAAACAAAACAACAAATAAAAATAAAAAATAAAAAATAAACAAAACAACAAATAAAAATAAAAAATAAAAAATAAAAAAACAAAAAAACAAAAAAATAAAAAATAAAAATAAAAAGTAAAAAGTAAAAAGTAAAAAGTAAAAAAAAGGTAAAAAAAATAAAAAAATAAAAAAAAGAAAAAAGAAAAATAATAAAATAAAAAATAAGAAACAAAAAACAAAAAACAAAAAATAGAAAAACAAAAAAACAAAAAATAAATTTTTTTTTTGCAAAAACAGAAAAATAAAAAACAAACAAAATAAAGCAGAACAAAACAGAATAAAAAAAAAACAAAAAAAAATCATCATCGTTAATTACTACCACAATAAAATTATTACATTATAAAACAAAAAAATATTAATAACTAATAGTTCAACTTCATTCAACTACATTCAACTTTCACCCACACTCACCCACTTTTTCCTACACTTAAAAAAAAAAAACCACACTCACCCACTCCTTCCCTGCCTTTCCCACAATCACTCATCCTACACCCCTCATTTCCCACTGAAAAGAACAAAGCCTAAAAAGGAATGAAGTGGGTTGATTTAACCATGAAAGAACAGGCCTTGTTTCTTCGAAAACAACCTATTCAAAAATATTAGAACTTTGAGTTTTGCAAATCAGGCGCTAGAAATAAATCATGATTAATCCTTTAAAAAATAGTCATAACCTTTATACGTTATGTCCAACACTGAGGCCTGCGAGTGTCATTGTACATTGGATACAAGCAATTTTACAGGTACTCTAATATATCTTCATTTCAATTTTGCTAATTTGTTAAATAATGAGAAATTTCGAATAAATTTATTCACCTAGCCTTATACATGTTTTCCTAAATTTGGTGCACATTAGTGAATTGAGTTAAGTTTTTAAGCAGTGTTTGATTGGAAGGAAAATGGTTTTCCCTGAAAATCATTTTTTGTGGAAAATGTTTTTCCAAAAAAATTGATTTACATGTCACATTTTTCATTGTTTGGTATAAAATAAATTTTCATGCAAAATTGGCAAAAGCTCAACTGAATTGTTTAAATGGTGAAAGATATCAATTGAATGGCCAGAACAGAGATAAATGTTGACCAAATGAAGTAATCTTGAGCTTAAAATTCATATTTGAGGTTTTTTTTAATATTTTCTCTCGGATAATCACGAGATCTAAACCATTGAAATTATTTTAGTGATGAAAAACATCAATTGAACTGTTTAAGTTGTGAAAAATATCGATTGAATTATCCTGGTGGTGAAAAATATTGACCAAATGAAGGAATGCCGTGCTCAAAATCTGTATTTGAACTTGTTTTAGTCTTTTCTATCCAATGATCAAGTTTCGATCCAAACTGTTGAAATTATTCTAGTTGTAAAAAATATTGACTACATTGTTTAAATGGTGAAAAATATCGATTAATTCAACTATCGTTGTGGAAAACAATGTTAACCAAATGAAAGAATATCAACCTCAAAATTTGAATTTGAGCCTATTTTAATATTTGTATCTGATGATTAAATTTCGCTTTAGACCGTTGAAATTGTTTTAGTGACGAATCCATTGAATTGTTTAGCGGAAAAAATGTCAATTAAATTGTCGTGGCGAAGATAAATGTCAACCAAATGAAAAAAATTGTGCTCAAAATTCAAATTTGAGTTTATTTTAATATTTTCCATTGAATAGTAAAGTTTCGATCCAAACTATTGAAATCAAATTTTGCACCTAAATTTTAGCTAACCATATCGTTAAAGAGTTGAAGAAAGAAAATCAACTTCCTATCTTCTCAAAAAAAAAAATCTTTTTCCTCCATTGGGAGGAAAATCATTTTCCTTAAAAAATAATTATCCATCTTTTACTGTAACAAACAACGAAAAATTGAAAAAACTATTTTCTGGAAAATTATTTTCCCCCTAACAAAACGCTACCTAAATTCACACACAATCATATATCTACATATATATATTAAAACAAAACCCCCAAAGGAAATAGATCTCACATGTCAAATTATCAGTGATTTGGACTTTTCCTAACCTAATTTTAAATCTAACTCCAAGCCACATAACCTATTATCTTTAACTAAAATAATAAATAACAAAAATATTCACCATTGTAAATACGAAATAGTAGAGATCTTAGATTAATTATGATGACAGTTATGGATCCTATTTACTATAAATATGTACACAATTATTAAGAAATAATAAAAAATTTCTAATTTCAATTATTATTATTATTATTAATATTATTATTATTATTATTATTATTATTATTATTATTATTATTATTATTATTATTATTATTATTATTACTACTACTACTACTACTACTACTACTCCTCCTCCTCTCATCCTATCTTACTGTAAATAATTTATTACATGAACAATAAATAATCCATGAATCAGATGAACAATTAAAAAAACAGATAAGATATTATAAATTGCTATTATATTTTTATTGTTATTGTGATATGTGAAAGTTTTCTGAACCTACAAAATTGTATGATAATTGTATATTATGTCTTATTATGAAACTACGAATTATAACAATATACAAGGAACGATGCATCAAATTTATTAGTATATGACATGTATGTACATGTTCAACTAAATTAGTTATAATCTATTTTAATATATAGAAAATCTCAATTAATGGTTTTTATAATTTATATCACCTAACAACTGTATTTTAAGTTTGAAAACTATTAATTTAAAAAATTCAAAAAAGTTTCATGCATCATGTGAATTATTAGATAATTTCTTATTTTGTATATATGTTCACTACTGATAAAATTTTAAAAACTATCCCGTGCATCACACTAGTGAAAGCATACTAGTTATTATTTTATACCCGTGCACTTATTGGGTGTAATTCCAAACAAGATCATATAACAGTAACACATAGACTCAAGCAACTCTAAGATTGAGTAAGCTGGAGAAAGCTCACTTCTTGTATAAATAGATGTGAATACAAATCCCATTAGAAAGAAGGAAGGTTTTTTTCCCATAAATGACCCGACTCACTATGAACCTTATTTCAATATATGAGTCGACCCACCCAACTCAAATGGGGTGCAATTCTTTGGTTGCCCATTTATGATGTTCATATATCTTAATCGAAAGTTAGAATATTTCTAATACTCCTGTGAGAAATTACAATCACTATGTTTTTTCATTAAATATTGGCAATTTTGAGTAATTAATATGCCGAATTTTTGAATTTGACAAAGAAAAATAACTAAGAAAAAGACGATCTAAATCTGTTAGGTCGACCTAGAACCCGTAAAACCGAAATACATCTGCCCGTATTTTATCCGAACTAGAAATACATTCACCCGTATTTTACCCGAATCCGAATACACCCGAACCGTATTTAACTCGTCCGTCCGAACTAACAAGTTTAATCATGTCCAATCTTACTTTTCATTAACGTATAAATCATAATAAAATAGATTGTCATTTTGTTTGTGAGAAACTCCTTTCCCACGAACTAACTCTTCGATATCTCTTCTTCATATTTGTAACTATGACTATCAAGTTCTTTTATCTTCTCTTGACTCGTTCAATTTATTGAATACGTGTGTGTAATGTAATAAAAAAATTCATGGCAGACATGTTTTCATCCCATTTATAGGACCTTTTTATATTCTAAGAGCCTTTTCTAATGGTTGTATATATTTCACCCATATTGTGTCTTTAGGTCGGTAAAGTCGCTGAGTTTACCATTTAAAGATAGTCGTTGAAATTGAATTAGCCTACAAAAGTAGGGAGGGGGAGAAAAAGCGGCCTCTCTATTAGGTACGTATATGTAACTCACGAATTTGCCGAATAAGGTAAAGTTGTACCTCTTTCTGATCGATCATGTGAAGTGGCATTCAGAAACTCAACATCGGCTTTGATAACCATTGTATCAAAGACACATTGGTTACACCTTTATATATTAAAACTCCACATAAGTTAAGTAACATCTAGTTATCATTTTGTTGCAACTGATCCAATCAATACTGCACACATGCATATCAATGTATAGCGACCACTGCAATTGCCAATCAATCATGTTGACTGAAGAATTACCATAACCTCCCATTAGTACAACAATTATAAGGCAATTAATTCAGTATTAATCAGCTATATTAATCCCCTATTTCTGTTACAAGCTATGTGCTATTAGAAAAGGGGATAAACAAATAAGGAATGAGATACAGTTAAGAAACTCACATTTCTAGTTCAATACTCTTTCTGCCCAATCCTTCACACTAAATCTAGCCATCATAGAGATTTGGATTTGGGGTGTGAACCTCATTGATGACTCAGGTAGCCACCATGTTCATGGACAACACTCAATAGGGGAGACCCAGGCAATGTTTCCACATCAAGTAAGTCCTCATACTTCCAACAATGGTATTAGAGCCTTTTCTGATTGTTGATAGCCTCAACTAATTCATGTTGGACCAAATCTGAGTTTAATGCAGATAATCAACTAATCTGTGTGATAGTGAGATAGACCCCATTCTATTTGGCATGAAACTACTAAGATTGAGCAAGAATTAAAAAAATTACATGTTTTTACACCTCATGCTAACATAAATTGAATGTCTTTGTGATATTTCTAATAGGCGTGTGCAAAAAAATTTGAAACCAAAAACCGAACCGAAAAACCGAATCCAAAAACGAATTAACCGAACAAATTTTTCAAAAAAATCGATTCAGTTAACTAAACTGGGAAAAATTTTCGGTTTGCGATTCTGTTACGGCTTAGATAATTTGAAAATTCGGTTAACTAGCGGTTAACTGAACCGAAAATAATTTTATTTTTTAAACAATTATAACAAAAAATTAAAAATTTAAATAAGAAAGTGCACTTTTTTATTATTTATACATGGTAATAAGAGTTTAATTTTTATAAAAAGAACTTAAACATAAAAAAATGAAAAATTTAGGTAAGAAAGAATACGTTTTTTATTATTTGTGAACGGTTAATCGATAACCGAAGCGAAAAATCTGTTAACCGCACTTAAAAACTTGTTAACTGACTTTTTTGATTCAGCTACGGTTCGAGTTTTAGACGAACCAAAATTTTCTGTTTGGTTACGGTTTGGAATTTTTTTGAATCGAAAAACCAATTAAGCAATTTTCGGTTAATCGAAACTTCGGTTAACTAGCTTTGCACACCCCTAATTTCTAAAGCGTTAGTTAGTTTAACCACAATGCTCTCCATAAATGTTGTTTTATGGAAAAACGTGGTAATTAAATTATAGAAACTTCTAATTCATGTTTGTATGTGAGGATTATGAGCTTAGAGAAATTTTCGATCATGCGACATGAACGATGGAGCTTTTGATAATTTAGTTATTTTTTGAAAATATGCCTAATGTCCATCTTTTAAAATATATCCTAAATATGGTGACTAAAATATGGTTGGTAATTTGTTTACCAATGAATAGCTTGATAGCGCTGACTATAACACAAAGCCTCCGAAGATTCAGTTTCATCCGAATGAGATTAAAGCATTAGAACACTCGTTAGGTTCTAAGTCTCCTATAATGGCAAAGACGGTACGACTAGTGAGCAGTATCAATAAAACTTAAACGCATACCAAAAATGGCTCGAGAATGGATCGATCAACATGCTATACTTTGTCGTGTAGCATCAATGACGATCTAGTGAGGGAATTGAAAGTTATCATACTGTTTAGTACATGAGGGATTAGCATCAGGTTCGTCCAGATTCATTTCCTCTTAAAGTTTCGGACGTAAGGGTTGTATTGCCAAATGGAAAAAGGCTAAGGAAATAAAGAGATACATATAGCACATGCAAAGTGTTATAACTGTGGAAATAAGGGACCCTCCACTTAGGATTGTCCTCAGCCGATTGAGGTACCTTCTTTCACAGTTGCTCATGGATAATATGTGTGCTCCCAAGCATAAGTTGCCAATTATGATCCCTAGTGGATTGTATAGATGGGAGAAACCAAGCACATAGCTCAGGATCAAGCTGATTTTGTGAACTTTCGTCGATACACGAAGGGTTCACAAATTGTTGTTTTTGGTAACAACCGTGAAGAAGGTGTCCTTAGTATAAGGACATATCTCTGTGAAGTGAATGCATTGCTCCTTCACTATGCTCTCTATGCACCTAGGGTGTGATGTTCCCTTGTGTCTTTTGTTTCCGAGATTAGTTTTCTCTTTAATTTTTGTCTAGATGTCTTAGATATCGTATACAATGGTAATTTGTTTGGCCATGCCACATTGAGAGGTGTTTTTTGGTGTTTTGGATGAAATAGAACATCTTTCATCGTTGCGTCATTTTCAACTCTTTAGGCATGTTCGATTTGACCATGAGGGTCAAGATAAGAGTTATCAAACTAGCTAAATATAGTCTTTTAAGGCCGACTCATTAAGGTTAAGGTGCTTATGTGTGATTCAAGTTTAGCTAGCAAAACAACTATAAAGTCTTTTATAGCAAGCTTCAAGGCCATCGAATCCCTTAGTGTTCATTCACTCTAGACATTTGCAGGCTCATGAATGTGAAAGCACATCATGGAGCGATATGTTATTAATGATATAGGTATGTGTACCTATTGTCTAAGTGCTATTAGGTACTTGATGTGTTCATATACTTTAAAGTGGTAGTAGGACTCAATTAGAACGAAATATTAGAAATCTTCAAACCAATCGAGATCGTGAATATCTTCTTCGTGACATGAATTCCCGCAATGTCAATTTTCTTGAAGATAAGTTCATAAGCTTTTGGCGAAATTTACAAAGGACCTCAATTTGTATGAGCTACAACAAGACCTTCAACCATCTCTCAGTGAGGGGCAGGATTTGAATTCTCACTAAGTCACTAAAGCTGGTACACCTCCCTTATTTGATAGGATCTGTAAAGGTTTGTATGTTAAGGAGAATAAGATTCGTCCTCAATCTCCAAATGTTGAGGAGAATCTGCCTAAGAATGATGTTTATCCTCAATCTTTCATTCCTGAACATGGAGTTAGTCCACACATTCAGGATCTCACCTCTAATGGATACCTCTTAGAGAAAAGGGAGGGATTCCTGGTCCTATACCTCTTAGAGAAAGAGGGAGGGATTTTTCACATAGATAGACAAATATGAAGGTCCTAGGATCCAAATGAGTGGGCATGGGAGAATTCCTCAATAATATGTCTAAGTTGAAGAGGACATATTCTTATGTACATCCTTGGAAGTTGAGGAACCTTCCTCTTATCAAGAGGTGATTTATTCACTAGATCACAAAGAGTGGATGGATGTCATGATAAATGACATGGAATAAATACAAGAAAAAGGTTTTAGAACTCGTTGGTCCTTTGCCCCATCTCAAGTCTATCAAAAACACAAGAGTTTTCAAGATAAAACGTCGGACAAATGGTTTGATCAATAAGTTCAGACTCGGCTACTCCTGACCCTAGTTGTCCATTTGGACTTTGAGATGTTTCAAAAGGACATAAAGACTGCTTTCCTCAATGGTAATCTTGAGGAAGAGATTTATATGGACTAACCCATTGGTTTCGTATCAAAGGGACAAGAGGACAAGGTGTGCCATATTAAAAGGTCCATATATGATCTTAAGCAATATTCTAGGTTTTGGTACTTTAGATTCCATGGAGCCATAACTTAATTTGGCTCATCTATGGTTTTAGGTGACCATCATGTGTATGTCAAAAACTCAATATGGGGGATTATCGATAGGAAGAATTCAAGATTTAAATTTATAACCCCAAGTGCAAGGTATTATCGTCGAGTATTCGGGGTGTTATCCACTGGAAATTGGGTTTCAAGTACCGTGATTAGGTTGAGTATTTTAATCTAGGCTGAGTGAAAGGAGTAAGAAAAATAAGCAAAGCAAAGCTAACAAACATAAAAGAAAGGAGCTTGGAATTGCAATTTAACCAATTAATGTGCTAAACAATTTAGATAAGTCCCAACCTATTGATGGGGACCATCTTCATAACCCTTCCAACCTCTCCCCCTCCATCCCACAAGAGCCCAGAACCATCAAGGAAGTCAAAGAAGTGCAAGCAATGGTTAGGAACATCATGAACAACACCAATGACCTGCTGCCCAGTTCGACTAGAATTTGGCCCTGTTTTGCAAGCTTGATTACCCAAGCTTAAGGTGGACTTAAGAGGCTGCAAATATACTTTTTGGAACCCTTAATATGTAAACTTCAAGGGCATATAAATATTTCTAGGTTAGGTCTCTAGGCAACAAGTCTATTGGAGCCTTTTTTCAGATGCTGCAGAAACTGTCCCAGCCTGCATATGCTGCATCTTTTGCCCTATATCTCCTAAACAGTAGCTCAAAATTGCTGGAAGCTTGAGACACGTGAAATATGACTTCCTAAGCTTTCCAGAAAGGTCTTTCTCACCCAATTTGAGTGAGAAACCTAGGAGATATAGCTGTTTGAAGTTGACCCCTGTAAATTGAAAAGTTGCTAACAAAAGCATAAAGCACTTTTCAGCGTTTGTCATTGCTTTTTGGTCTCCTCTTGCCTTTTAGACGTGTAAGGCCCTTTGTTCCCCCTTTGTTTCAGTTTGTTAAAGGGTCCCACTATACAAGGGAGGCCTTAGGTTGTAAGAGGACATTTTTTTGAATTAATTTGAACCTTGAGTTGTGAAAACTCTCTCCATTCTCTCTCAAAATTCCTAGCGTTATATCTTAAATGTTTGACACCCTCAAGTGGGTCTCTAGGTCTTCTTAACTCAACTAAGAAGGTGATTCATTTCTGTAACTTAGTTGAAGAAAGAAGATTGCCCAAGTGTGCAAAACAAGGTGGGTCTTCAATCACCCTTGCTAGTCCACTTGTGTTTTATCTTGGTTCTTGGTTATTTTGGTTCTCCTTTCTTCCTTCTAGCCAAATGCATTCTTGAATGACTTTTGCAAATCCTTGCCTTAATGAAGCTTGAATACATCAAGTGATATCAGAGCTTAGGCTAACCTCTTGGCTAAGCTTCCATCACCTAAACACAAGAACCACCAAAACAGTCCAAACACATTTCCCACAAATTTCCAACCGCGTCAAAACAGAAAGGCAGCACGACCACCCCGTGCCACCCCCAGAAACTCCATTCCTCCTTGCCACAACCCAGCACGGCCACCGCGTGCCACCCCACACAACCATGCCACACTCCAGTCCACTAAATTCGCCTTCAGCCGACGTGCACGCCCACTCCGTGCCACACCACACGACCGTGCCACCTCCTTCCCGTCCCAAAACAGCCACTCCTTACTCTAAAGCCATCATGTCTACTAGCCTCACTCCCGAGCAAGTGGTCGAGCAAGCCCTTAGAGATAAGGCCGAGCTAGAAGCCCAAGTTAAGTGTCTTCGATCTCAACTTGGTCAAATGATACAAGAAAGGCGAAGCACTTTGAGGAGCTCAAGAAGCACAAGCAAGCAAGTGGACTCGAATGCTTCAGATGATGAAAGCAATTCCCTTGGTGATTCCGAAGAGGATGTATATGCAAGAAGATCAAGAAGGCATCCTAGGCCTCAAGACCAAAGCTACAATGACTTCAAGGTGGACATTCCCAAATTTGAAGGTTAACTTGATCCGGATGTATTCTTGGATTGGCTTCAAACCGTTGAAAGGGTCTTCGAGTTCAAGGACATCCCCGAAGAAAGAAAGGTAAAGCTTGTTGCTTTAAAGCTTAGAAAGTATGCTTCCATTTGGTGGTCAAATGTTGTAACTAAGAGAGTTAGGAAGGGTAAAGGGAAGATAAGAACTTGGGAGAAAGTGAAGTCCAAACTTAAGTCCAAGTTTTTGCCACCCCATTACTTGCAAGACAACTTCCTTAAACTCCACCACCTCAAATAAGGGTCTAAGAGTGTAGAAGAATACACCAGAGAGTTTGAGTAATTGTTATTAAAATGTGATTTGAAAGAGGATGAGTCTCAAACTTTGATTAGATACTTGAGTGGTTTGAATGATGAAATTGCTCAAGTTGTAGAACTCCACCCTTACACCTCACTAGATGAGTTTAGTGTCTTAGCTCACAAAGTGGAGTTGCAAAAGAGAGTCAAGGGCAAGGGCATGGCCTCCAAGCTTAACCCCCGTCCTTGCCCCTTCCAAAAGCCCTCATACAACCCTCCCAAACCAACTCCAAACTCAAACATAAAACCCCCTCAAAACAACCTCAAAAGCCCAGTGATAAGAAGAGATGTTCCTGTAACGCCCCAATAATAAATAAATCATAGCTGAACATCAAGAACTCCATGGATGGGCGTTACCGCCATCCGCAAGGACAAGGCATCTCTAAAATATGAAAGTTGAACCATAGAATCAAAGTACAACCTTAGAGGTCATTCACGAGCATTTGAAACCTTTAATAACAACACAGGATCGATTCTAAAATCCCAGGGTTACATCAAACATAGCACAGCTTAAGCTTACAAATATAACATTAAAATACATATTGCAGTTCAGATGTACAGCTGGGACTCCAAAAAGCACCACAAAAAGGCATGAAAACGTCTTAGTGCTTCTATCTGCCAATAAAAGAGACGGTCCTGATTTAATTATCACCTTCCGCCTCCCTGCCCGCCTGTGAGCGGTTTACTGAGCATTTTCCTAAAAAAAAACATAAAAGCATTTCGAACTGTGAGCCAAAGCTCAATACGTGCATCCCTGTACTGATAAAGATTCAATGGGGAAAGAAGGTATGAGGGCCCGCTTTGAAATTCAATTTGATTTTAAAACAGGGGGTGAGATGTATATAAAACTAAATTGCCAATTATTATCTGTTAGTGCACCCCTTAGTAACTGTTACGATCTATGTATAGGTGTACACCTGCCAAGCCGACCGGAAGACCTGACCTGAAGCCGCGCGGGTAACTGAAGGGCAAAGCCCTGTAACTGATAACTGATGGGGTCACTAATTATGTGATAAATCACTGGTTCAATTGATTCATTGATGTACTTACCAAAACATTATAATTTCGATAAATACGTGCTGATTTCTAAAGATACAGTCAATGAACGTACCTGGGGTCTTTAAAAGTTAGTTCACAGATTAAATAGATTACTAAAATGGAGAGGATGAGAGCTTAGGCCTTGATGCTGTTCAAAATCATTACAGGCATAAAATTAGTACAATGAATACCCTTAAATGGAAAAAGACTTATAAATAATTTGTGTGAATCAGTTAAAAGAAAAGGCTTATGAAACTGGTAAAGTTAAATAAAGTATGAAAATGCTAAGTTAAAGCACGACGGCGAGTTTAGAGGGTAGGGCTTATGACAAGGTACCGAATGAATAATCCACAACTTATACTCCCGACCTCCAACCAAGACGTAGGACCCCAATATAAATAGCTTAGGAAGTCCTCTAAAACTTTACTGAAGGGCACATAACCAGATTCCTATGACAGGTTTCATAAAATAGGGTCAGAACAACAACATGTCAGGTTTTGGTGAAAAAAAACAACCATTCTGTCCACCCTGTACAGGTTCAGTAAAATAGCCATAACTTCCTCCACAGACCTCGGATTAAGGCGATTCAAGAGTCATTTTAAAGCTAACATCCAGACCTATCGGCCCACCAAAAATCAGAATTTTTGGCCTGGAAGATCATTACCAGTTTTGTTTCAAAGCTCGTCCTGTTTCACTGAAAATTCCAGCAGCACTTCTTTTAGTTGATACTTCCCTTTTTAACACCAAACCTCAACTCAAACTCTTTCTCAAGAGTGTATAACACACTTTGGTACATCCCAACCACATACAACATCACCACACTCAACTTCAATTCATATATATATATATATCCAACAAGGCTTACTTTCAAGGCACATAAACACATACCTCAAGGTTAACACAACTTTGGTCCAAACCATGCATTTATGGATAAAACCCTAACTTTGGGTCAACTTGAATCCCATCACAACTTTACAACACATCATAAAAGCCATATTAAACTTCCATACATTAAGAGGTAGGCAAAAACATGGAGAAATCAAGCCATAAATATCACTTGAACAAGAAACTTTGCATACTCAAGATGAAACCCTAACCCTAACTTCATCCAAAATCAACTCCACCATAAACCCTCAACAAGGTGATTCTTAACACCACAAAAACAACTTAATCCACCATTAAAAAAACCAAAATAAAGAACAAAACCCAACAAGATCAAAGATCAAAAACAAAAATCAGCATAGGGGTGAAAGAACACTTACTTTGAGCTTGCAAAAGAGCTAGGTATGGTCCTTGATGCTTATGGAAGTGAAAAGGATGCTTGGGGGTGGTGAGTGGGGGTTGATTTGTGGGGTTTTGGTGGTGTGAAGGTGGTGGAATGGTGGCTGGAGGGAGGTGTCGTGTAGAGAGAGAAAGAGAGGTGGGAAGAGAGAGAAAAATACTTGGTGATAAATGAAGATAAAAGCCTTGGTTTTAATTTTTTATACTCCCTTAACACATGACCAAATACATGGCTGCAAATTAGGGTAGAAAAGTCAATAAAGTCATGCTTGGTTAAGGCTTAATTAAGAAGATTAGTTAATCAAATAAAGGTCAAGTCTTGTTGCATCGAAATCGGCTTTAAACGGGCTCGGGTTTAGCGTAAAATGGAAACCGAGCGCGTTTCTGAAATTTTTTTTTAATTTTTTTTTTAAAAAATTTGAAATAAATGGTTGTGATGCCATGAAAAAGGATTTTCAACATTAAATTCTTAAATATCAAGGCCTAACTCAATTTCCAAAATTGACGAGAAGAAATCTCCGAATTGCAAAGTAAGGGCCCCGTTAGAAATGTCCAAATGAGAATAATAAAGAGATGGAAATATGAAAAGAAATGATGTGAATGAAATGAAATTAATAACCAGAATCTAGGGTCAGACTATTACAGTTTCCGTTGTTGAGGCCTTGGACACTTTGCTTCCGAGTGTCCCAATAAGAGAACTGTCACTTTGGTCGAATATCAAGCTTCTTATGAGGAGCTAGATGATGAGAATGATAGAGAAGAAAAGGAGCTTCTCATGACCGAAACTCTTGAAGAAGTTGAAGAGGGACTCGATGAAGGAGAAATGCTTGTGATAAGAAGAGCCTTGAGTGGTACTGCTTACCAACAAGACATGGATCAAAGGGAGAACATCTTTCGCACCCGATGTACTGTAAAAGGGAAGGTTTGCTTTCTTATTATCGATGGTGGAAGTTGTGCCAATGTTGCTTCCAAGACTCTAGTGGAAAAGCTCAAGCTTTCGGTCTCTCCACACCCAAGCTCTTACACCATCCAATGACTCAATCAAGGTAAAGGCTTGCAAATCTCTTCTCATTGTTTACTTGGGTTTTCAATTGGCAAGAACTATAAAGATGAGATTTGGTGTGATATTGTGCCCATGGATGCTTGTCATGCCCTCTTGGGACGTCCATGGTTGTTTGATCGGAGTATGATGCATGATGGTCGGTTGAACACTAAGACATTTACCAAAGACCACAAGAAAATCACCCTCACCCCTCTCAAACTCACATCTCAAAGAAAGCCCCATGACACTCCTAACATGGATGTTTTCCTCACTACCCTTCTCCATTCATAACTCCATGAATATGACGATTTCAAGGAGTGGATTCTACTTGGCCATGAACTAGTCGAAGCTAAGTATTCTTCCCATCCTTTGCTTTCCCCTCTCGTAAAAGCCTTTGAACATGTCTTCCCTAGTGAGATACCCCATGTCCTCCCTTCCAAAAGGTCCATACAACACAAAATTGACCTCATTCCCGGTGCCACCTTCCCAAACAAGCTGGCCTACCGTATAAACCCTCAAGAGACTCAAGAAGTGCAAATGCAAGTGGATGAGCTTCTTGCTAAGGGCTTAATCCGTTAAAGCCTTAGCTCATGTGCCGTGCCGGCCTTGCTTGTTCCTAAGAAAGATGGATCAATGAGAATGTGTGTGGATTGTAAAGCGATCAACAAAATCACCATCAAATATCACTATCATATTCCACAATTGGAGGATCTCCTAGATGAGCTTCATGGAGCCACCATCTTTTCTAAGATTGATCTTAGAAGTGGCAACTATCAAATCCAGATTCATGAAGAAGATGAGTGGAAGACGGCTTTCAAGACTAAAGGAGGTCTTTATGAATGGCTTGTAATGCCATTTGGTTTGACAAATGCACCAAGCACTTTCATGAGGCTTATGAACCAAGTTCTAAAGCCCCTTCTTGGCAGGTTTGTTGTTGTCTATTTTGATGACATATTATTGTATAGCAATAGTGAAGAAGAGCATGCCAATCATCTACATCAAGTTTTGAGTATCCTATCTCAAGAAGAGCTCTATGGAAACTTGGAGAAGTGTCACCTTTTCACTTCTCAAGTCATATTTTTGGGCTATGTTGTTTCGGCCCACGGGATTCATGTTGATGAAAGCAAGAACAAAACCATCCATGAATGGCCCGTGCCTACTTCAATTCAACAAGTTCAAAGCTTTCATGGCCTAGCCTCTTTCCATAGGAGGTTTGTGAGAGATTTTAGCACCATTGTTGCCCCCATGACCGAGGTGCTCAAGGCCAAACGGCTTGAATGGACCAAACAAGCTAAAAGGGACTTTGAAGAAATCAAGCTCAAGCTCACTAGTGCACCTATTCTTGCCCTTCCAAGCTTCTCCAAAGTGTTTGAAGTGGAATATGATGCTTTCGGTGTGGGGATAGGGGCTATCCTATCTCAAGAGAAGAAGTCCCTAGCTTTCTTTAGTGAAAAGCTCAATGATACAAAGAGGAAGTACTCCACTTATGACAAGGAGTTTAATGCAATTGTGAGAGCTTTGGAGCATTGGAGGCACTACTTGGTGGGAGGAGAGTTCATACTCCATTCAGATCATGAAGCTCTCAAGTTCATCCAAGGGCAACACAAGCTCAACCCAAGGTATGCCAAGTGGGTAGAGGACTTACAAGCCTTCCATTTTGTGATCCACCACAAGGCTGGAAAGATGAACAAGGGCACAGATGCTTTATCAAAAAGTTACCTCTTACTCTCTACCTTGGAATCTAAAGTCCTTGTTTTTGAGGTTATTAAGGGGTTGTATGCCCAAGATGAAGACTTCAAGGAAACCTATGAGAAATGCTCTATCCATGCCCACGGTTTATTTCACTTGGAGCATGGGTTTCTCTTCAAAGGAACCCAGCTATGCATACCAAAGAGTGGTTTCTAGGAACTCTTGATTCAAGAGCTCCATGGTGGCTTTGGCAGGACACTTTGGCATTGAGAAGACTTGTTCCATGCTTAAGGAACACTACTATTGGCCAAGCATGTCCAAAGATGTGGAACATTTTGTAAAAAGGTGCTCCACTTGTCAACTTGCCAAGAGTCACCTTTGGCCTCAAGGTCTCTATTCTCCCCTCCCGGTTCCACATGGCCCATGGGAAGATGTATGCTTGGATTTCATCACCGGGTTGCCAAGAACACAAAGACACAAGGAATCCATCATGGTAGTGGTGGATAGGTTCTCAAAGATGGCACACTTTGTGGCATGTCATACCACAAATGATGCCTCTCATATTGCTAATCTCTACTTTAAAGAGATTGTGTGTTTCCGTGGTATACCAAGAAGCATGGTCTCGGATCGGGACACCAAATTCTTGAGTCACTTTTGGCTCATTTTGTGGAGAAAGCTAGGCACTCAGCTCAAGTTTAGCACAACTTGCCACCCACAAACGGATGGTCAAACGGAGGTGACCAACCGCACTGTGGGAACCTTGCCTCGGGTTCTAGTCAAGAAAAGCATCAAGGGGTGGGATGAGTTACTTTGCCATGCCGAGTTTGCTTTCAACCAAACACCAAGTAAGGCTACAAGTCTTTCCCCCTTTCAAGTGGTATATAGTTAAAATCCAAGAACTGCCTTAGACTTGGTTATAATTCCAAATCCAACCAAGTTTAGTTGGGAGGCCGAGAAGAGGGCAAAGGAAATCCAAGAGCTTCATGCCAAAGTGAGGGAACGAATTGAAAAGTCCAATAAGCAAGCCAAGTTACATGCCGACAAGCATAGGAAGGAAGTTCATTTCCAACCCGGAGACTTGGTTTGGATCCATTTAACGAAGGAAAGATTCCCAAGCAAATGCAAGTCGAAGCATATGCCAAGGTCGGATGGCCCATTTGAAGTGCTTGAAAAGATTGGTCCAAATGCATACAAAGTAGTCCTTCCTGGTGAGTATGGAGTCTCCTCCACCTTTAATGTGGCCGATCTAAGTCCTTATTATGAGGAAGAAGAAGAACTTCCAAGTTTGAGGTCAAACACCAATCAAACCGGGGAGTATGATGGGGATCATCTTCATAACCCTTCCAACCTCTCCCCCTCCATCCCACAAGAGCCCAGAACCATCAAGGAAGTCAAAGAAGTGCAAGCAATGGTTAGGAACATCATGAACAACACCAATGACCTGCTGCCCAGTTCGACCAGAATTTGGCCCTGTTTTGCAAGGTTGATTACCCAAGCTTAAGGTGGACTTAAGAGGCTGCAAATCTACTTTTTGGAACCCTTAATATGTCAACTTCAAGGGCATATAAATATTTCTAGGTTAGGTCTCTAGGCAACAAGTCTATTGGAGCCTTTTTCCAGATGCTGCAGAAACTATCCTAGCCTGCATATGCTGCATCTTTTGCCCTATATCTCCTAAACGGTAGCTCAAAATTGCTGGAAGCTTGAGGCACGTGAAATATGACTTCCTAAGCTTTCCAAAAAGGTCTATTTCACCCAATTTGAGTGAGAAACCTAGGAGATATAGCTATTTGAAGTTGACCCCTGTAAATTGAAAAGTTGCTGACAAAAGCATAAAGCACTTTTCAGCGTTTGTCATTGCTTTTTGGTCTCCTCTTGCCTTTTATACGTGTAAGGCCCTTTGTTCCCCCTTTCTTTCAGTTTGTTAAAGGGTCCCATTATACAAGGGAGGCCTTAGGTTGTAAGAGGACACTTTTTTGAATTAATTTGAACCTTGAGTTATGAAAACTCTCTCCATTCTCTCTCAAAATTCCTACCGTTATATCTTGAGTGTTTGGCACCCTCAAGTGGGTCTCTAGGTCTTCTTAACTCAACTAAGAAGGTGATTCATTTCTGTAACTTAGTTGAAGAAAGAAGATTGTCCAAGTGTGCAAACCAAGGTGGGTCTTCAATCACCCTTGCTAGTCCACTTATGTTTTATCTTGGTTCTTGGTTATTTTGGTTCTCCTTTCTTCCTTCTACCCAAATGCATTCTTGAATGACTTTTGTAGATCTTTGCCTTAGTGAAGCTAATACATCACCTACCCAACCTCAACTAAGAACAATAGATGATCAATTGCACCTTTGAAGACCACCCAAGCCCTCTATCAGGGGTCATGAGCTAGTCTAATCAATCTAACCACCTATTTTCATGGGGTTAGCCCAATTAGACCACAAAATTAGCAATCCTCGGACCTAGCTAGAATCGGGATTATTTTCATGTCCTAAACCTGACTATCCTCTCTCCCACACTAGCTAATTGACCTCACCCCTCGGCATAAGTCAATCGTGCAAAAATATAGATAACAACTGTCTCAAGCGTTTTATCGAACATTTGGCGGGCATGACGAACAACTCTACGTTCTAAGTACAAGTTAGGCAACGTTAACCCCAATCCTAGCCTAATGAGCCATCAAGAGGCTAATCACTATTTATATTCTCCTTAATAAATCGCTCAATTGTAATATGATAAATCCAATGATAGTGGCGTTACCGCCGTCCAAAAGGACAAGGCTTGAAACATGAGTGTTATAAATAACACAGTTAAGCATAACCTCCACTATACACAATCACATATGATCATCCATTCACAATCAAGTGATAACCAATGTAAGGTTTATAAACCATAGTAAGATAATTCACCATGTAATCTAAATCTTCACCCACAGAAGAATTCCAAATACAACTTTAAAGTATGCATATACGGCATTACTTCTTATCCATCCGGATTTCCCTGCTTCACTTATTCTCTTCAGCTAATTTGCTGGCATGAGGGCAATACTCTGAGCATTTGCCTAAAACAAAACATGAAAAACATTTCAAATTGTGAGCCGAAGCTCGGTACATGCATTCCTGAATTGTTAAATGATCATTGAACACTGGTTGGGCCCGCTTTGCAATTCATTTAGTTAAAACAGTGAATAAGATGATGTAAAGCTGCATTGCTAGTTATTATCTGATAGTGAACCCCTTGATACTGTTACGATCTATGGATAGGTGTACACCTGCCAATCCGATCGGGGGACCTGGCCTAAAGCTGCGCAGGTAACTGAAGGGCGATTGCCCTATAGATGATAACTGACGGGCTCACTAATTAACTGATAAATCACTGTGTAAACTGATTCATTGATGTACCTACCAAAACATGATAACGTTGATAAATACACTGTGATTTCTAAAGATACAGGCAATGGACATACCTGAAGTCTTTAAAAAATAATATTTCACTTGATAATACTTATGTACAATGGAAATGATAGACTAGGCCTCAACTCTGTTTCATAAATGTCACTATAAGTATGTGTAATCAGTAAATGATTCTTACTCGCGTAATTGAGTAAGTGAAAGTAGGTGTAACAGAAGTTGAGTAATGAAATGGGATACATAACTTGTGCATTTCAATATAATAAACTGATTTTAATTCAATATATGACAAGTTAAACCAAAACGAACTGATTTAAATCAGTTAGGGTTATTGAACTTGAAATGCCATAAATTGAAGTAAAATAGACCAAATGGAAATGATGGAGGTGATAATGAAAAGATTTTAATTGATATAAATGAAATATGGATTTCTGATATTTCTGAAATGGATAATGAAAAGTGTGATGCTTCTAAAATGGATAATGTGAGGTTCAATGCCATGAGGGGTGTTGTGAGGTTCATTAAAGCTCAAATAACCTCAGTAGATCTTATAGACACTAACTTGAGTAATTACTGTGCGCACTTCTCAAATTTCATTTTCATACGCACTTAACTCGGTCTTTAAACCCAGGTAAGCTTATATACGTAAACAAACTTGTTGAACTCACTACACTTTGTAATTTCCTTGAAATACCCATAATTATATAGAAACTTCTGAAAATATTTCTAAATGTCACGATTTCTGCATTCACTCATGTTACCGTTTGATGGTCTACAATAGAAAATCCCTATCTTTCACTCCCGACCTCCAAATAAGATGTAAAACCAAAATATGAAAAGCTCGTAATGTCCAATAAAACATTCATTCAGGACACCAAGTATGATTCCCACAGTAAGGTCCCTAAAATTAGGGTAGAACACAGACATGCACAATTTCTGTTCAATCTGCGCAGTCGTAGTAAAACGACCATAACTTTTTCCACAGAAGTCGAATTAAGGCGATTCAAAAGGCATGTGAAATATCACTCATTAATCTATCCACACGCCAAAAATCACAAATGTTCAATGATCCAATCAATACCAGTTTTTCCGTAAAGTTACTGTTCCAGTTCAGTTCCCAGTTTCAGTGTATTCTGCAAAGTCTTGAGTAAATTGGTCATAACTTTGTCCACACAACTCGAAATTGAGTAATTCCAAAGCCTATTGAAAGATAACTCATCAAGATATCACTACACCAAAAATAATGAATTTTGGATTTGTCAAATAGTGCCAGTTTAATCCTGAAGTGGCCCTTGTTTCAGGTATGTTGACAGCTCAATAACCACATATTTGCAATCCTTTCTTCACATAAAAACCCATTAAAATCACTCTTTAACTTATATAAATCAGCATAAACATCTTAATACTCATTACCAATGCCAAACATCACAAAATCGCATTTAAAACAATCAAAATTCAACACTTGAACATGAAGCTTGCATGATTAAGATAAAACCCTAAACCTAGCTTCAACTCCAACATGATCCACCACCAAGATGATTCTTAATTCAATAAAAACAACATGATCTATCATCAAAATAACCAAAACAAGAAGTAAAAACCAAAAATTCAAAGAACAAGATTGAAGTCACTTACTTTGAGCTTGAAATAAGTGAGGATGGAGATGATATTGGGTGATTTTGAGGATGGAAAATGGTAGCCAATTGAGGGAGGTTGTTTGAGGATTGAAATCCTTGCCGGAGAGTGGCCGGAAAGTGGCTGGAAAATACCACTTTAGGGGCTGGGAGCCTGCTGGCCATGGGTAGAGAGAAGGATGAGAGAACAAGAGAGAGAAAGTGACTTGTATATTTGCTTGATGAAGTAAAAAAAAAAAAAACACTTGGCTGATATTTATTTTGCCTTAATTGCTTTACTTGGCTGAGATTATCCCTAGCAAAATGAGCTTAAACCAATGGAAATTCAACACACAAGATTACTTAGCCAAGCAAAATGAAGTGGATGCTTGTTGGGCCAAAATTGGCATTAAAAGAGCTCGGGTTGGGAAAAAAGATGCCAAACCGGGTGCGACTAATTAAATTTGTTTTCCCGAAACTCGAAATTAAATGTGATATCATGAAAAATAATTTAATATTTTAAATCACAATCATTGAGGCCTAATATCAATTTCTATGAAAAATTGTTTTCGGTAAATGAAACTCGAATTGCAAAATAGGGCCCAAAATGAATTCTCCCAACCGGGATAATTAAATGAGATAAATAAATGAGAAAAATGAATAACATGGATTAATTAAATAAATAAAAATGATTTAGGATCGGGCTATTATAATACCCAAGCAAGCCCCCTTAAATACTCAAGCCAAGAAAAACCAAATAGCACGCAACAGGGGAAGGGCCAACAGCTGTCGCCGGCCACGACCAGCCGACCGTCGGCGGTCGCCAGTTCCTGGTTGGCGACTGTGCTGGTTGGGCGTACGATAGTGGTCATGTAGTCGATCGGCCCCCCGTTACGCTTTGTTTTTTCTTCTTCTTTTGTTCTTTTTTGCTCCTTTTCGCGGCACTTGCTTTGTTGATCTTATTACCTACAAAAGTAAATAAAATAAGTAAAAATCCTAAAGATTATGTTATTATACGAGCTAAAATTAGGTGTTAGAAGGACACAAAATGCAACAAATTAGCGCCTAACAAATACCCCCACACCTATCTTTTACTCATCCTCGAGCAAAATAAAAGAAAATCTAACCTAGGAACCTAACTCACTGTTGTAGGAATCACGGTTGCATTTAACGCGTGCAACAAGCCTTTTAACCCCTTGGTTACCCCGAGGGGACGAGTGAGGTCTCGTGAGGGTTTGCAGAAGATATACCCATAAAATATTAGAAGTATTTTTGGATTTTTCAAAACAAAACATATATAAAAGGCAAAGGGGAAAATACTACACATCTAGATTGATTTTATCCCCTTAACAACCTAGCTCCCTAGCTATATACAAGCAAGACAGGCATTCAAGACACACATAGGCTATACATGCAACCCGACTCCCATTTTTCACCCCACGCAACACAATGATACGATTTGTACACATTGGTGCTCCGTGCAAGGTGTATTGACTCCTAATGCTATGCTAAAACCGGATAAAAGGTCGCCTCCACTTGGCTTATGACTTCCTTTTATTTTTGCTCCCCTTTTTTCTTTCTTTTCTTCATTTTTTTCACCATTTTTCTCCTTATGTTCCTTCGCCCAGGTGGGTAGTTCTTGGGTTATTAGGCCTTGAACTCCCCGAGGAATAACTTAGCACATATTCGGGTTTCTTCTCTATTTAGGGGTTTTATTTGGATGTGCAAGGCGCTTATTCAAGCCCCAATAGAGGTACCGGAGATAAGTTCATTTTTAAACTTCTTGTTTTTCTCTTTTTTTTTTGTTTTTTTCATAATGAAGTCAAAACTAGAAGTCAATTAACGAAGTAGAATGCCCCCGAACCCAAATTTCAACAACTAACACCAACAGTCAATGATTAAGTGTACAAGGTAGACACAAAACTGCACATGTGAAATAGGATTATTATGAGAGATCGGAGATCACATTGTAAACAAGTGTTTCATCATACATATCCGACTTATATACAAGCTTGCAACCAAGCTATCAAAGATAAAAAAAACACAATCACAACGGCACAAAAGTCCCCCAAAGCCAAGAAGAAAAAACCATACAAAATATACAAAAATTGAAAATTTTTCACAAAATTATACCCAAAAGGGTATATGACTTCCCACTCCCACACCTAAATCTCACAATGTCCTCATTGGGAGCCGATGAATCACTAACACCACAAAAGCACACAAAAACAAAGAAAACAAAATCACACACAGGACACACCAACAAAACAAAACAAACAAAAGCACTAAACCGACACGCGTATACACAAGCTAACACACTCCCCCCAAAAACAATATCTCACCCAATCAACAACAAAACCACACATATATACAAAACAACCACCACCAAAAACGAATATATATCCAACAACCAATCACAAAACACAAATATCTGCAAAAACAAACAAAGGTGATCATTGCCATCAATCGGCTCCACAATATCCTAAGTTTCACCTCAAAGTTGATTGCCAACAAAAACACAACCTAATATCCACAACCAACAAAAAGAAAAAGAAAGAAAAGAAAAAGGGAAGAGAAGAGTTAGAACGAGTATACCAAGTCGGGTACTAATTGTACCCGAACTATGCCTCTCTAGGATGGTGCGGTAGAGGCTTGAGGAGCATCAGTCACTCCTCATCATTACTCACAACTTGAGTTGCCAACTTGATTACCGTCAAAATTCACAAAAGCTTGTCATATGCCAGTGCAAGTATCTTAGAATGATGTGAATAAGAGAACGCTAATAAGATCATACCAAAGACAATTAGTGCCCTCTTACGCTTATCAAATACCATAGAAAAATTGAAATAATAATCAAAGAAAGTGGTCCACTCAATTTTCCTAGGCATGTCCTTTAGGTATGCACAATAAGGGTCCAATGAGGGATTATACCCTCGAATGTCACCTAGGGACTCGTGAATTGCATGCAGATGAGAGGGGGTGGTAGGAACTAAGTGGGATGAAATGGGAGTTAAGTCAAGTGGCTCGGTGCAAATGGGGTCACTATGCTCAATGCTAGGAGTGGAAGCAACCCTTGTATCATCACTATAATACTCCTTAAAAGAAGGCTCTAACAATGTAATATCGCCCGACCAATCAAGCGAATCATCCTCTACACAATTAGCATTGCCCTTAAGAGACTCACCCATCTTTAACCCCGTGCACTGAGCTAAAGGGAGGGGAGAAGAAAATAAGCGCAAGACGCCCTCAATAGTATCTCTAAGTGTGCTAGGCAAGTATGGAGCGACGAATGGTAGAGATATCAAGGGATGATCAATCACTTCCTCTAGGCCGGTCAAAGATGAATCAACCACAAAATCAGGCTCTAAGAAAAGGGAAGACTCGCAATCATCATAGATACTAACCTCAAGTATAGGAGAAGATGGACTAGGGTCCGTCTTAGGCAATAGGCCACACTCCCTCATCTCACTAACAAACTGCGTATGTCGCTCGTGCATGGCCCCTATCATGGCGCTAAGTCTAGCATAATACTCATAAGAGATATCATAATAGGGACACGTATCCACATGATGGTCAGAAGATTGACAATAAGAGCACACAAGAGGAGAATAAGCGAGTAAATCATAGGAAGTGGGAGAGGGGCACATAAAGGACTAACTGGCAATCTCATAGTGCCATTGATACCAAGCCAAAGACTCAAACAAATCTCACATGTCATCAACGTCTAAAGAGTACAAATCAATATAACACATGGACTCAAGGGTGGCTCGGGTTCATGTGCTATCCCCTCAAGCACAATATTGCATATTTCCAATTTTTCCTACATGAAATACACATATTGAGCATGATAATCATTCAGTCGAGACAAGTATTGCCAAAAAGGTTCATACTCAAATTGAGGTAAATGGAAAATAGCCATTTCGATTGATTTTTTTTAAAATTTTTGATTTTTTGATTTTTTTGGATTTTCTAAAAGGCCTAGCCTTGAATGTTCAAGTAAATCCTGATATTAAAGAACGCCAACTCCTTGGCAACGGCGCCAAAAACGTGATAGGAACAATTTGAGTTTTAAATTTATAACCCCAAGTGTAAGGTTTTATCGTCGAGTACTCGGGGTGTCATCCACTGAAAATTCGATTTCAAGTACCGGGATTAGTTTGAGTGTTTCAATCTAGGCTGAGTGAAAGGAGTAAGAAAAATAAGCTAAGTTAAGCTAACGAACATAAAAGAAAGGAGCTTGAAATGGCAATTTGACCAATTAATGTGCTAAATAGTTTAGATGAGTCCTAACCTACCCAACCTCAACTAAGAACAAGAGATGATCAGTTGCACCTTGGAAGACCACCCAAGCCATCCCTCAAGGGTTATGAGCTAGTCTAATCAATCTAACCACCTATTTTCATGGGATTAGCCCAATTAGACCACAAAATTAGCAACCCTCGAACACAATTAGAATCGGTACTATTTTCATGTCCCCAACCCGGCTATCCTCTCTCTCACACTAGCTAATTGACATCACCCCCTCGATATAAGTCAATTGTCTAAAAAATATACATGAAAACTCTCTCAAGTATTTCATCGAATACTTGACGGGCGTGAGGGAAAACTCTACGTTCTAGGTATAAGTTGGGTGTGGTTAGGCCTAATCCTAGCCTAATTATCCATCAAGAGGCTAATCACAATCTAAGCTAACCAAAATTAATCACTAATCAACACAAAACACTATTAAACCTAATTGTAACCAAACACACAAACATGAACTCAAACATAAACTAGCAAGGAAATTAAAGCTATAACAAAATCTAACAAACTAATAAGCATGAATTTAACAACAAAAACTAAACATTTAACTAAACAAATCAAATCAAACAAATCAAACACAATCAAAACAAGAACAAAACATGCAAAAATAGAGAGCAAGAGAAGAGGAAACTTAGGTTGATTGAATGAACTTGAGAATCCACAAGCATGAATCCAAACAACCAAAACAAATCCTAATCTCCCTAACCTCATTCCCCCAAATGAGGTTTTTATTGGCTAAACCTAACCTACGTCTACTCTAAAAATCGCCAGGGAGCACCCCCTAAAAATACCCAAGCTAGCCCCCCTAAATACTAGAGCCTAGAAAAACAAAATAGGCCGCAGCAGGGGAAGGGGCGATGGCCGCCGCCGGCCCTGACCGGCCGGGCATTGGCTAGGCGACCGTCGTCGGCTAGGCGATTACCGTCGCTAGTTCCTGGCTGGTGGCTGTGCTGGCTGGGCGTGCGACGATGGTCATGCAGTCGACCGGCCCCCCATCGCGCATTGCTTTGTCTTCTTCTTTTGTTCCTTTTTGCTCCTTTTCGTGACAGTTGCTTGGTTGATCTTATTACCTACAAAAGTAAATAAAACAAGTAAAGATCCTAAGGACTAAGTTATTATATGAGCTAAAATTAGGCATTAAAGGTATGTAAAATACTACAAATTAGCGCCTAACAATTATGTTTCTTACCCTGTTTGTTAATGATATATTGCTGGCTATGAACAACTTGGAGATGAGCGAAACTACTAAAAGTAGATGTTCTATATCTTTGATGATGGACATCGATGAAGTTAGGTATGTCCTATAAGTGGAAATAATCCAAAGTCGTCCTAAGAAGCAAGCATAAAAGTGTCTTGGAACGATTTTGGATTTATAATTCTGAACACTTAGATACTCCAGTTGAGAAGGGTCTAACCTTGAGTCTTGTTAGATGCCGTAAAACATATGATGAAAGGGATAATGTACCTTGTGCTAGTGTCAATAGAAAGCTAAATGTTAGCCATGTTATGCACACAGCTTGACATTTGCTTTGTGGTTGGTTTGATAAGTCGTTATCAAAGTAACTCAGGACTTACTGATTGGCAAGCCATCAAGAGAGTCAAGCGCTATCTTTGTGGCGCAGCTGAGTTAGTCTTTTGCTATCAAAGAGGTGACCTCAAGTTGAGGGGATGCTCAAATGTCGATTGGGGTGATGATTTGGATGAGTCTAGGTCAACCTCAAGAATGCTATCACCCTGGGTGGGAAAGCCATGTCATGGTGCAACAAGAAGCAAAACTGCACAACAATGTCAGATATGGAGGCAGACTATGTATCTTGTTACCATGTCTGGCTTCTGGGTTTTGTTTGGGAGTTCAGAGCTTTGTTTTCTTTTGAAAGTTTCATAGAAATTACACACCATACACAGAAGTTGGATCACATAGACTAATTTTTCAACTATATATCCAAGGACTGTAATCAGTCCCACAGGAAAAAAAAAATGAAAGAACAGACAAAGCTCGTGCATATGAAGTTAGAAATCAACACATAAACAGGCACATGTTGCTTGTATATGCAAAGTATGGGTAGATATTAACCAATATGGGGGAGCTATGACTCTTGAGGAAGTTTATGATGATCCATCTGATCAGATGGATGGACTTCATTCCTAGTCGTGATACATTTGATGCAGGACGCAAAAGGCACTACATTGGTTTGAACCCACTGCATAGTGTAACTAGTCACTTCAAACTAAACCCCCCTCCCCAATCTAAACCATAGAAGCCATTTCAAACTGGCACCACAAACCCCAGCCCCCCCTAAAAAAAATTGCTCACTCCTACAGGAGTTTAGGACGATTGGTGAGGTCAGTTTAAATGATTTGTGATTGAGTACAGCAAATACTAAGGGAACACAAAAATTAATTTCACATTCAAACATCAAAGAAGATAATTAACAGTGAAGGGTCATGAATAATAATGATATATAAAAATAAAAAAAGCAGTACACCCACAAACAAATGAGTTAATTCTGATGAGCTGAACAGAGCATCATAGATGGCAAGATGGGAGGGAAGAATCTGATAACCTAAACAGAGCATCATAGATGGGCAAAGAACAACTAATAGCACCATAGATGAGCCAATCAAATGCCCAAGTTGTAGTGGTGATCCAATTCATTCTTTTCTTAGTTACAATAGTCAATTTGATCTCATCATTCAGCAAAGTAGCAAACAGCACAAATAAATCAAGATAGAGATAAGCAAGTGCTGAACATAAATCACTTAATTCTTCACATCCAGGAAGGCAATACTCAAAATTGAGACAAGAGTTAAATTGGTGGTGGCCGCCAGCAATTTTAACTTGAAAAACAACTTGAAACAACACTAGGCATCAAAATTCCAATAACCACCACAGACCTCTTTAATCTGGGCATTGACAGACAACAAAATACAATTTTCCATATCGATTACAAGAATTGCAACCAAAGCTCTCTACTTCAAACAAGTTCTTCTCCGTTCAGACTCGTAATGCTTCATACAGCATGGGCCATAATGGAATCGATTGCAGGGGCGTGAATAGCAATCAAAACCTATAAAAGAAAGAAGACAAAGACAAAACTTATCGGAGATTCCAAGCAATGGGCGACGACTCTGATCGATTTGCTGGATCAAACAGCCGGTTGGTAGTAGAAGTGAGAAGAGGAGCAGTCGATCGATGAGGAGGCCGAGAGCAGATTGAGGGTGGAGGCTAGAGAGGGAAGCACTGAAGGTTCAAGCAACAGTTTGAGAAATAACAAGTGATTATTTTGTGCTTGGCTGCTTGTTTAATTTTTGCTTTTTCTTTATTTTTTTCTTTCCCCACATCTTTATTTTCCTTTCTTTGTATTTGATGGGTGGGTATTCTCCAGTTTATGTAGTGATTTTTTTCAATACTAGTTTCCTTTCCTTATGTTATAATGAATATGAGAAAGTATGAACCCTAACCCATACATCACGTACGCCATGCTAGGTCTGCAAAAAGGGGCTAAAAAAAACATATTCAAGGCATTCTAACACCTTACCATATGTATTCAGTGATTTTTTAATGCGTAGGAAATTAATTATCTAATTAATAGTGTAGGTGATTATATTCAAAATACTAACAAGAAGTACAAATCAAAAAATATTTGTTTAACTCCTCTCGCGCAATGACAGAAGCCTATGTCTCCTAAATGTAATCTTTATGCAAATTTTGTTGTGATAACTATACCAACATACATGTACATTACACTGTTGGTATTAAACTAATAATACCAATAGAAAATTTCATTAGAAAAAAATGTTGGTACTACAGAAAATATACCATCAGAACAACTACCTTATGTTGTAAATATTGGGACTCCTTTTTGGCGCATGAACCCATCATCTCTAGTCCAACATAAAACTATGTTTGTTGCAAATACCAACCTTTACCAACATATTTATTTTTTTGTTGCTAAGTCTCTGTTGCTACATATCACTTTTTTGTAGTGCAAAAAGCGTTGCCATTAGGTATATATACGCTAACAAGGTGATTATGTTCCCTTGATTAAACCTATTCCAAGTGATGCATTCAAAGCTCATTTGTTGAGTCTAGGAATTCATAAGTTTTGGTATGCTTAGATGTGTCTTATTATGTGATGGACATGTTTCTTTTTATAAATAAGCAAAATGCTCATGATTTATTGTTGCATGTTAGGCATATTGAAATGTCACAGGCTTCTGATTGACATAGTCATACAGGCAATCGCCCTGACGCATGAGTTGCGGGCAAGATAAGACTAAATTATATTGGCACTGGGTGTGCAATATTGATTACTCACACTGGAAGGGTATGAGTTAAATGAATATAGTCACTTTAGTGAGTCTAAGATGAGACTCGAGGGAGTCGAGTATGAAATAAGATTGCATATTAAAGCCTTAAAAACCGAATCTTGAGTGGAAAGACTAACATTAAGTATGTTGATCTAGTAGCTCATGTTAGATTTTTTGGTGAAAATCCAGACCGACGATTAGCATGGCATAATGTCATGACACACAATTGATACTAAGCGTGCTTATAAGACGATCCATACATGGAGTGACAATTAACTTCCCTATCTCTTATTAATGTGTGACCCTATGGACGATGACCCTTCGACTTAAAGCTATAATATGAAGTCGAAACTTGATGATGATAGCTTAATGTGTTTCTCAAGGGTCATGATATATACGGTTCAGCGAGAACACGTTAGGAAAGCAGTTAAGTTGTGATGGAATTTTATGAGTGTTTAAGGAAAAATCTATCCATCATCACCATATCAGCCCGGACGATTATATTAAGTATATAATCATATGATATATCATATGGCATAAAGGGACTATGTTTGCCAATGGTGATGTTGAGGATGATTTGGGGTATCGTATTTTATGAAAGTGTTACGTCAGTTAGATGACGACTTGATATAACACTAATTGTTTATTTTTGGTCGCACACTCCATTCCTAGTAAGAAGTGTGAGGAGATTTATTGGCGGAGGGACGTGGGATTTGTGGTCTATGTGGCTGAGGGGGAGCTGTTGACCGAAGAATAACAGTCACATTATGGCACCATAATCTTTCATTAATATAGCAGTTATAAGACAATTAATTTAGTCTTAATCAGCCATATTAATCCCCTATTTTTGTTACAAGCTATGTGCAATTACAAAAATGGATGAACAGATAAGGAATGAGACACGGTTAAGAAATTCACATTCTTAGTTCAATACTCTTTATGCCCTATCCCTCACAATAAATCTAGTCATTATAGAGATTTGGGTTTGGGGTGTGAACCTTATTGGTGACTCGAATAACCACCATATTTGTGGGCAGCACTCAACAGGCAAGGTAAGTCCTTGTATTTCCATTAAATCGTATATAATGTATAATTAATTCTAGATATAACTACATAGATATAATAGAAAGTTTTTTTAAGTACTTCACCAAATTGAATTATTTAAAAAGAACACACTCATGAGTCATGATATTAAAATCTAACGTACATAACTTTGACCGGGACCATATTGGAGACACCTAGAAAACATCGTGAAAGGGAGCTACATATGTATTTCTCACGCTGATACCATGCGGCTTTAAAAGATTTTGCATGACGTGTCATGCGAAAGTGGGAGAGTACTATGCATGGTTGATATGTAAAAGCAAAAGTCGCTCATATATTTGCTGTTGGGGCCCCAGAGGCTGGCTGTCAGAATTATGTGATGATTGATGTAGCTATTTAATACAGTAGTACCTCCAAAATCTTAATATCTCCCCTTTTTTGTGGTGAATATGGTTTGTGAATTGGGACATATCTTCGTACTTAGCTTTCTACAATGGTTGTAATTGTAAAGAGGCTCGCTAGCTAATTCTTTTGTCTAGAGCCACTTTAATGGGACGATGTATTATGTCTACTAAAAGTTTCTATATTTCCCGAAAGATAAGCTAATAAAGTTGTTATTGTAACAAAAGTTATCAAAGAATTTGTTTGTATATAAAAAGCACACAAGCTGAGTAGGCAAGACTGTAAATTTTAAGTCATTACCATAAACAAGAAAAAAAACAGACCATTATAATAGGTCTAAACTCTGCTATATAAGTACTTTTTCATAAAGCATACAGATTGTCTCATATTATTTTATGTTAAAATTTTTTAATTCATGAACCTACTTTGTATTTCTTTTTTAGGGGTATATATAAACCTCCTTAATATCTTTATTTAATATTAAACGTTAAAAGTTGATAAAGGGAGTGCTATTGTTATATATATAGTAGTAGTTTCCAATTTTTTAGGGTGCCGTCGTGATTATATCTTTCGCTTGCCTTCTTCACTTTCTCGTATCTCCCCTGCCTTGTTTACTTTATCATTTACAATCTTTTTTTGGTTAAATGGTGAACTGATAAAATTATTATAAAATATCAATTTAACAGTCATCAGCATTTCTTAATGGCTGTTTTCTTAGCTCATGAGTGGTCCTACTTTGCTGCTTTTTCCAAATCTGGTTGCATGGGCGAATGCAAAAATTAGATCGCAATCAAGTTGCCAATGGAGCTATTCAAGGGATAAAGCGGAAGCCAGATTTACCTTATCATGGGAGAGCCAAGACAACACATCTAAGAAAAGGCATCGGCGAGGACAGCTCCAAAGTCCAAAGGCCAAATTGAATAATTTAGGTGTCAACAAACAATAAGCTGAGCTCGGGATAAAACTGTACCTGTTTTTCATCTTTCTTTCTTAGTCATTGACTCTAGTGCCAAACAAAAATCATCAAAATATTTTTTTACATTAAAAAAAACTTCAAACAAACTAAATCCTAAGAGCATTAATTAGGAGTCAAAGGAATGCAAGTCATTGGTTGGGACTTCTATACCATGCGTTACGAAATTATTTGTTGCTACAAAAATTACCTCGCAGGGAGGAACGGTCTGGTGTTCCCGCCTTTGTTGCAATTTTTTTGTCCTTTTGTATTGTTTTATTTTTTTCTATTTTTTTGCTTAAAATATTTATTAGATGGTAAGAAAATGGGTTGTGTGTTATGAGGTGGATTCAAATAAATATTTTTATTAGGTGATTCAAATTGGAATTTTATGGGTTGCAGAGCTGATGAAATGCAAGTTCCAAAAACTTGAAACTTTTGCTAATGTGGCAAGCCTGAATTTCAAACAATGGAACTATAATTGAATAGATCTAGCAAATGGGTCATTCGGGTCCGGTATGGGTCGGGTCTTAGTTTGGGGCGAGGCATTTTCAGGTCAACTATATTTTGGTCGAGCTCGGGTTCGGTTCGGGTGAAGTTCTGGTTTGCGTCACTTTTGGGTCAACCATGTTTCGACCGAGTTCGGTTCTGTTCGGGTCGGGTTAAGTTCAGTTCGGATCACTTATGGGTACCATATTTAGGTCGGTATGAGTTCGGTTCGGGTAGAGTTCGGGTCGAGTCTGCTTCAGGTTGTCTACAGTAGCCCAGTTCGGATCAGGTATAGGTCAAGTGTAATTTGGAGCTAGTGGAATTCAATTCAATGTTTGGGTCAATACAGGATCAGGTGTAAATCAAATTGGGTATAAATCTTGTTGGGTTAATTTCGAATCATTATATGTTTTCAATGTAGTCATCTTTAATTCTTTACTCTTAACTCGTATTTAATAGATAAAAACCGTTTAATTGGACAAACCCATTTATTTTAGATTTCTCTTTTAATTCGTACTTTAATGATTAAATGATTATACAATATATATATATATATATATATATATATATATGTATGTATGTATGTATATATATGTATATGTATTGAAAATTATGTGGGGTTAGTTCTAAATTTACTAAGAAAGTTAATAAGTTACAAATACAAGTATACAACCCATCCCTAACCCTATATCAAATACGCCGTACAGTTATCCAAAGGATTATGTATCATTAATTCAAGTTTTAATCATTTCAATTGAGTTCATGCGATGACAAAATAAGTGAACCAACTTAACGCAAATCATTTGTCAATGGTCTCATTCGTGAGCCCCAATACCAAAATATACCTTGAAAAATGAAAAAAAAAACAAAATTACTAAATTTTTATTTAGATCCTGGTGTTGGTTTATAACTTCACATTTGTCATATTTGGAGTTGGTAAATAGAAAGAGGTTTTTTCAAGTCGACATTTTTAGTCATCGAATCAATGTTCTTTGATAGCTCATTAAGTGATCATATATCAAAATTCAAAGATTTGTCTTTGTGAGATTAACAACTTGATCTACATTTGTTCAATGAGTCAAAACTAAAGAGTAACAGCAATATATGAACATGTGTCAATTAGTATTACATTTATGTAATTATAAATGCTCGCTATCAAAACTTGAGACTTGGAATTTAATTGTCCAAAATTCAAATGAGTCACATTATTATGAGATCATATGCAACGATATAGTCTTGAATATGATTTTGTAGAATTAAACATGTTATGAAGATAATTTAGAATTGTAGATCAATAGTGAGGAATTTTTGACAGTAGTTACAGAATGATATTATAAATTTATAATAATAGTGTGCATTACATTAAATCATTAAATGAATCAAATAGTAAAATAAGATTGCTAGATCCTAATAAGTTTAATAAATTATTAATTATTCTTATCTTTTCTTATTTCCTATCGTGACAAAATATTTTTTCTCTTATATTTTTACTATATATCTATCAAATTAAAAACTTAAAACTATCAACTATTTTGTTTTTCCCTCTTAAGTTTTTAATTGATTTCATTTGTAAGAACTCTCTCTTAAGTTGTTTTTCTTTTCCCGTCTAAACTCAACTAATTGAGTTTCAAAAATTCAAAATTCTCCCCAAATGAGAAAAGAGTAAAACCTCAAAAAAAAAGTTACTACTTATTCAGGTAAAATTGAGTCGGATAAGTATCGGATCGGTTTTAAATCGGGTACGGTTCGGTTCGCGTTCGGGTTGTCCATTTTCGGTTCACTTCGGGTCAGTTCAATACGGATTGGGATTGAAGTGGGTCGAGTCATTTCGGGCATGGGTCATTTCGGGTCATGCTACAATTCGAGTTTCGTTCAGTTGTGGATCGGTTTACTTCGAGGTGTTTGAGTCCAAATCAGTTCATCCCATTTCGGGTGTCGGTTCGAGTATGGAGTCGGGTCGTTCGGCTCGGGTTTCGGATCTCGGGTAAGTTTTGTCAGGTCTATGATTCAGAATGCTATAATATTAGAAGGCTTATAGAGACTCGTTGGTCATTTATGCGTGACAAGCCCAAAAGCTTGAACTTACGAGGATGGATACTAAACAAGCCCAATTTGACTTAGACCCTATTCTTTTCAGTGGGAAATGATGGGTGTGGGATGGGTGAGTGTGGGAAAGGGGGGTAAGGAGTGGTTGAGAGTTGGTAAGAGTGTTATTTTTTTTAAGTGTGGGAAAGGGAGGAAGGAGTGGGTGAGAGTGAGCAGGAGTTCAATGAAGTTGGGGAGTTGAATGAAGGAGTGTGGGAAATGGGGGGAAGGAGTGGGTGAGAGTGGAAAGGAGTAGTATTTTTGTTTAAGTGTGGGAAAGAGTGGGAAGGGGGGGAAGGAGGGGGTGTGGGAAGGAGTGGGTTGGGTTCATTAAACCACGAAAAGAACAGGGCATTAGTTTACACTTACTATGAACCAAGTAGAACAAGCTATAAAGAAAGTTGGCTTGGCTCAAATATATCTCCAAGTGAATCCTTGCCTTTTGTGCGACACCCCTAAACTCTACTTGGCGCTGGTAAAAATCCATACAATCCAATTAGCTGAATTTGTTCATCTCATCTAGTCATAAAATTTTTGTCCCAATCTAAACTTCGAAAATTCGGTCCAGTCAAAATAGAAATTCGGGTCGGGTTTGATTCTTGGTTGTTCGAATTTTATGACCAATTCGGATTCAATTCAAACATTCTAACAATCAAGTTTAGGTATAATTTTGGTCCAATATTTCTCAAATTTTCCCAAATTCAGACAAGTGAATTCAAACATCAAAATTTTCGATCTTGGTTCGGTTGTTGACGTAATTCCGGTCAAAAATTCAAATCATAGATTCAGGCATTTAGCTTCAAGTTCGAACCCAACTAGGATGTTCAAATCTACAATTCGAACAAGATTGGGATATGACATTTTTATCTGAATACCTAATTTCTCGAAACTAATTTCTCGAAACCTGAATTGATCCAAATGTGAATTTTTGCTAGGCTTTGTGTCATTAAACAATTAGTTAAAACCTGCTGAACAAATTAAAAACCAAATAATTGAAAAAGAATTGAGAATTGTGCGCCATCGCCATTGTGACACATGCATAGACTCTGATATTCCTATATCTTCAAGGGTTATATATTCTTTAAGGAGTAATGGTAAAGCCTTCAATTGTTTAGTTTGTTACCACATCGAAATGCCACCCCTTTAGTACTTCTAGACTTGCTTAAACTGTGGAAAGTTAACATTTATATACCCTAACCTATGTAACATTAATATTTTCATACCCCAAGGTTATAGAGTGAATAATTTCGTACCTCGACGTTTATTGACTGAATTTTTAGCTACCCTCAAATTTTTCTTTAAGTCCCTAAACTTTTCATATTTGCATTTTATCCCAAATCCTTAAGAACTTACTTTCGAAAAATCTAAAATTGTGTTTGTAGTTTTTTGCCCACTAGTAGAACTAGAGGCCCTCTTTAATCTGGCATCAAAGCCACGTGCACAAAATTAATTAAGATTATTAAGATAATTAAAGACTAATTAAGCTAATTAATTATTATTAACTACGATTAATGCTTGAACCATCATCTGCTTGCCCTGGTCCTAATTATTCACACATTGTTCACTCACTAGAAGGTAATATCTCATTAGCACCCCAATTAAACTATATCACCGATATAGTTTTAGAATTAAAAGTTGAATTAGCTAAAATTAAGACTGAAATAAAAGATCTTAAGAATCAGCTAACTATTGTCCATATTTCTCTTATTAACGAAGTTAGACATAGTGAAAAGGCTACTCCTAAAATTAGCACTCTTTTTCAACATAAATATCCTTTCCAAAACCCGCAAAACAAGATTCCATTTCATTTACAAGAGATAAAATCCAAAAAGAAATAGGAGAACAATTTGGTGAAAAATCTATTAAAAAGAAAGAAAAAGAAGATGGAGTATGAAAAATATGGTATTAACGAACTACAAAAAATGTTTGATGAAGAACAAAATCCAGAAGAATTGAAGAAAACCATGAGTGCAATTAGTGATAAATATGATGTCTTGTCTGGTGATAACAAAGAGTTTAATAATGTCCAACTAGAAGAAAAAATATATCAGCAGATGAATCTGATAAAGTTAAGAGATATTAATGTTTTACCACTAGAAGAAATAAAAAGAAAACTTGACAAGAAATATGATAAAATGACTAATGAAAATGAAATCAATGAGATTGGAGAAGAGATTGACTTATATGAAAAAGAAACTAATCTCGTTAATAACGTCGTTCCTAAACCTGAAGAATTTGGTGAACCATCTAGAAGAAACACTCATTTCGTAAGATTTAGGTATGTTCCTGCAGGACGAACAAGCAAATTTTCCTTCGGGTTTATCCCAAGGAAAACCACCACCTATGAAGAAATTGGCCTTACCCCAATTAGCCAAACCGGTTATATCTTAAACATTGATGGATCTTGTAATAGAGAAGAAATATTTGAGCATTGAAAAGGGGGAATGAATAGTGTCTTAAACCTAAATACTACATGGACTGCGGCAAATTTTCTAAATTACATAGAGCATAGTTTCTCTGGCACTGTAGTTGACTGGTATGATTCATTAAGTGAAGATGAAAAAAATATATTAAGAATGATGGAAACACCAGCTGCTATGTTCAGAAGTCTGTGTAAAGAAATTGAAACTGAATTCATCGGAACTAAAATTGATTCTGAAGAAAAAGCACGAGAATGGCAAAGAAAAATTAACAACATAGAACTATGGGTGTTTGGCGATAATTTGTCGCCTTTCACATCTCTTTTTCGCCTAATCTTATCTCATATAATAACGTGATCCTTAGAGTTTTTCTTGATTTATTAAGCATTCTTTGAGATTTTTACTTGTTTTGTTTATTCTTACAGGTAATAAGTTGAACCAAGCAAATCTCGCAAAAAGGGGCGAAAAAGGATCGAAATAGGCGAAAAGACGGAAAAACGGGAGCCAGTCGGCAGAGCCGGCCAGCAATGTGGCACGCCCACCCCGTGCCACTTGCACGGTGGGGTCGTGCCACATAAACACGGTCATGCCTCTTCCCATTTTGCCGTGCGCTGTTCGTTCCTGTGTCGCGTTCTATTTAAGGCCTTCTTCGGGGGTTCGCTCGGGCGATTTTAGACTAGTTTTATTTTAGGTTTTAACCAATAAAAACTTCAATAGGAGGATTAGATTAGGATGTGTTGACCCTATCCTTATGTAATGTAAGGTTTTGATGATAACAAACACAAATGTAATATATACTTGAGTGTGTTGATTGAACAGGTTCCAAATATTGAATACTTTGAAATTGCTTGGTTAACAATACTCAAAGAACAAGTCTTAAGAATAGGTACTCAAGATCAGTTGGCTGGAAAGACTCTCCAGAACTTCAGAACAACCTTAAGAACAGCTCTTAGGAGTGTTTGGAGCACCAAGTTAAGTTTCTACAAGATTTCTGGTTGATTCAACAAGAGTCTTTGTTTTGCTATGGTTTTTATTTTATTAGATTCTTGTTAATATGCCAATTAGAAAGTCTTGATTTAACATTCACTTTGAAATGGTTTTTCTCTTTGAAAATAATTTCAGAACACTGTCTCA
>JACYFF010010365.1:96386535-96398990 GCA_017589665.1 Selenicereus undatus | reverse complement strand
AACTTGAAATCCAAAGCTTCGAATCAAAATACAATCTAAAAACATCCTAATCTAATCCTCCTATTGAGGTTTTTATTGGCTAAAACCTAAACTAAAACTAGTCTAAAATCGCCAGAGAGAACCCCGAGCGAACCCCCCAGGCGAACCCCTAAGGAAGGCCTTAAATAGAACGCGAGACGGGAACGAACAGCTCGCGGCAGAATGGGAAGAGGCATGGCTCTGCCTATGTGGCACGGCCCCACCGTGCCAGGTTGCACGACCGTGCCACGTGGCATGGGGTGGACGTGCCACATTGCTGGCTGGCTCTGCCGACTGGCTTCCGTTTTTCCGTCCTTTCGCCTGTTTCGATACTTTTTCGCCCCTTTTTGTGGGATTTGCTTGGTTCAACTTATTACCTGCAAGAATAAACAAAACAAGTAAAAATCTCAAAGAATACTTAATAAATCAAGAAAAACTCTAAGGATCACGTTATTGTATGAGCTAAGATTAGGCGAAAAAGAGATGTAAAAGGCAACAAATTATCGCCCAAGAATGGGATATGAGGTATCTAGAAAATTATATTGCAGATTTAGTCAATATTATTACAAAATTGGGCATAATGAAACAAATCTTGGCATGTTCTATGACAAGTTGCCATGTCCTATAAATTCTATAATTTATGAAAGATACATGGCGTGGTTAGAACGAATAGATGTCGTTGATACCCTTGGTTCGAGAATTTCCTATTTGCGAAAATGGGTCAATGAGCAATGTCTTTTCCTGCAAAAACAAAAGAAGATTAAGAAGCAGTTCTTGACTTGCTAGAATTCACCTCACCAATAGGGAAAAGAATCTGAGAAAAGAAGAAAAAGAAAATTCTATAAGAAAAAGAGTTTTAACAAGCAGAGAGGCGAAAAATATAGGAGAAAATATTACAACAAACCAAGTCCTACAATCCATAGATTTTTTAGGAAAGCTGCTTATTGGCCGGTAGAAAAAAAACAACTGCAAGTGTTGGGCATGTGGAGAAGTAGAGCATTATGCTAATGAATGCAAAATTAGAAAAAATAACAAACTTATTGAAACATTGGGAAGCGTAGATTATGTTGAGCTTAGTGAAGACAAAGCATTAGACCTAGCCCTAAGCAACAACAAAGGAATTGTTGAAATTATAGAGGACAATGAATATGAAGAAAGTAATTATAAAGAAACAAGTCATATGATGGAAAGTAGTTCGGTTAGCCTTGGTGATCTTGAAGGAGAAGAGTTTATTGTAGACAATGATCATGAAGAAGTCAAAGGAGATTGCATTCTTCCCATAATTCAAAAGGACATGATCTATAAAAAAATCAATTTTCCAATTAAAAAGCAAATACGTATGTGAAATGATGGAAGGAGACCTTGGGATAAAAGATTGCGAGTATGACGCTGGGGAAGTTAATCTGATTAATTGGAAGAATATCCTAAAGCATAACAAAGATAGAAAGTATAGGTATATCCATGTCGGAAGCGTCCAAGTTCAAATCACTCCATTACAACATTATGGTAAAGATATTGATCTTTACACTTTACTCTGTGATATTAGGCATACCAAATTTAATAATCAGATAATCACAGGGATAAAAACCAATTTATGTAATGGGTCTGTAGGTTTCAATTGTCGACCTAGATATTATGTGAGTCTAAAAGATGAATTTGCTAAAAACTTCTTATCCTTAAAAATAAAAATAGTTGGAATGGACATGAAAAGATAAGGATATCCTTTAAGGATATTTTGAAAAATTATCTACAAGCTAGATAATACGATAGACCATAAGACTAAAGTGACAATGATAGAGGCAGAAAAATTTGAAAGTCCTACTCCTATGCAAAAAATTCAGAGGATCAAATCTAATCCACAGGAGATAAAGATCAATCATTCATAGATATCAAGCTTTGTCAATCCTACAAAAATCAATAAGAAAAATATAATAAAAATTGATGAGGAAGGTAAAATCACTATTAAACCCCAATTATTAAGAAGCATGAGTACAAGGTCAGATTGGGGAGAAGGACCTTCATCTGTTAAAGAAGAGTTTAAAGAAGACCACACAATTAGCATGACCAGTGAAATTACTAGAATGAGTTTTGAAGCTGCAAGACCTAGTCTAGATCGATTAACAAGTCTAGATAAAAGGGTCATTGGGTACAAAACAAGAACTATTAGTGAACCAATTTATGAGGATGAATTAGTAAAAAATATGACTATGGAAATATGCTATGAAGCTACTAATACAAACCCTAATAGTATCTACATACCAATAAAGGTATGTTTAGAGGGATATAATAAATATGAGCTATGTGCTTACACAGATAGTGGTTGTTTTGTATGCTTTGGAAAAAGAACATTATTTCCTAAATTTATGTGGAAAAGAGTTAAAAGTTCTTTACAAGTAAGGATAGCTATAGAATTAGGCAGAGTCCAATGCATTATACCAATTCTATGGGCTACTAATCAACCCTCTCATGATATGATTATTAGAAATAATTTTCAAAGATTATATTCTTCATGCACCCAAACCATAAACTAAATAATATTTACCATTAATGGTGACTCAATTCCCATTGAAAAATTAAGTAAGGCCTACACTCATCAAAAAAATTGAATTTACACGCAGCCATCGGGTGAAAAGGTAATGCCTACACAACGAGAAGTAGCACTAACAATCTCATTACTTAAGTTATTTGTTAAAGAGCAAATTGTGAAACAATAAGAAAAATTATGCAAAGAACTCTACTATGACAATCCTCTAAAATTTTTGGGATAAAGACAAAACATTTGCCAAAATCACTTTATTAAATCCCAATACTATCATCCAAGTCAAACAAATGGTGTATACCCACCAGGACATTCAAGAGTTTAATAAACAAATTAAAGAACTTCTAGATAAAGGATTGATTAGAAACAGCAAGAGTCCTCATACCAGTCCTGCTTTCATGGTAAGAAATCATACTAAAGAAAAAGGAGGAAAAGCTAGAATGGTAATCAATTATAAAAAGCTTAATGATAATATTGTCTTTGATGGTTATTATATTCCTAATAAAACAGTCCTTTTCAACAGAATTCAAGGAGCCTCTTGGTTCTCGAAAATGGATTGCAAAAGTGGTTATTGGCAGATAAAAATGGATGAGGAAAGTATTCCTTTAACTGCATTTAGTGCCACATAAGGACATTATGAATGGATAGTAATGCCATTTGGTCTTAAAAATGCACCTCAAATATTCTAGAGAAGAATGGATAACATCTTCAAGGACTTTAATCATTGTTATCTAGTTTACATTGATGATATCCTTATCTTTTTTAAAACCATAGAACAACACAAAGATGATGTCTTAGCTGTCACCCAAAGATGCGTTGATCATGGTATTATACTTGGCAAGCACAAATTCATTTATGCTGAACAAGAAATTGAGTTTTTAGGACTAGAGATAAAAGCTGGACATATTATTCTACAAAAACATATTTTGAAAAAAATAGAAAATTTTCCTGAGAAGATCGAAGATAGAAAGCAACTAGAAAGGTTTCTAGAGTGTCTTACCTATGCTTCTGATTTCATTAAAGGTTTGGCTAAACTAAGAAAACCATTGCACCAAAAACTCAAGAAAGTTGTTAGCTAGACATGGACCACTAATGATTCAAAGATTGTCCAAAACTTCAAAAAGATATGTAAAAATCTTCCTGTCCTTAATCTACCTAATGAAGAAGATGATTTCATTCTTGAGATAGATACCAACAATGAGCACTAGAGTGCGGTACTCAAAATCAAAGAAGGAGAAAAACATTGCAAATACTGCAGTGGAAGCTTTAATAAAGCAGAATGCAACTATCCTACAATGGAAAAAGAAATCCTTGCAGTCATAAGAGAAATTGAAAAGCTCTTAATCTTTTTAGCCCCAAAACCATTTCTTATTCGAACCGATTGCAAAGAAATACTTGGTTTTGTAAAAAAAAAAAAACTTATCAAATATGCAAGAGCAAGGGCGACTCCTGCATTGGCAATTATGGCTTAACCAGTTTTTCTTCTCTATTGAACATATACATGGATCAAAAAACTCTCTGGCAGATAGTCTGACTCGAGAACTCGCCAATGGTGATCATCAAAGCCGACCTCCTGTCAAAAAAGGAGGAAATCCTTAATGAAATGCCAATCATACTAGAACGCGTTACGCCTTCTAGTAAAGTCCTTATTGATAACCTGGAATTCCACACAAAAAGTAGATCACGCTTTGGTCTACTTTCTACTGCCTACCTAATAGCCCAAAGATTTTTCCCTTCTAGAATTATAAATTAGTTATCTTCAGTGTCCCTATGATATCCAAGAAAAAATAAGTTCTCATGTTCGAGAAAAATGGTTCAATGAGTGGTATGCAGCCTGCATTGACTTTTATCATCATTATTCCTATGATACTTGGGAGCCTTCGAATATAACGATCTACTTTCCCGACATATCTGGAGTTGGTGACATTTGCTTCCCAACCAATTCATTATCTCCTAATGATCCTGTCTCTAAAGCCTGAAAATACGGGATGGTACTTTATTTCTTAGAAGTCCCAGATCCAAAATTCCCATTTTTCTCAACCTTAGCTAAGTTCCAGCAATATATGTTCAAAAGGTTCCATTGGATTCTTAAATCTCCTGAGGGACCAACAAAAATTCCAGTTCACAGATACCTAGCTTTGGAGGTTTATAACGCCCTGATTGAATATGAAAATAGGAAAGCCAAATCAGCCCATTATCTTGTCCAAATCGTTGATTGCGACAATCTCGATAATCAACGACAAAATTGGATTCATGGAGATCCAGTACATTTAGTTATTGATCCCGCATTAGCAAGGGCTATTGGATTTTTCAACAGTTATCATCAATATTGGGCATTAATCGAACGTGAAAAAACATTAATTCATTGTGGAAGCACTACTTTTGTCTATGATAATGAATTCAAAGACTACATGAAGATAGAAGGCACAGTGTCAGAAGATATTTATGATTATCTCTTTGATGTTGGAGTTGGAAAATTCTTATCAGAAAACGGAAAAAAATATCTCCTTGAATTATTTGAAGAATGGGACCCAGAGCATCTTAAGCAAATTAATGAAGATTTTGATGATTATCTAGATAATGATGGTCTGGAAGATATAATTGGAGATAAAGTCATGCAGAATCTCAATAATGATGACTAGTCTCATCATCATTAAAAGTTTTGAAAAGGCTGCCCCATTATTGTACTATTTGACAAGTATTTGGTATGTAAAATAAAATGTGTACTATAGTCGCCAGTGTACTGTAGACAACTGTAGCCATATGAAAAATCTTTATGTACTGTAGCCTTTAGGGAATCCTAAGTATCTCAATTTCCTCTATAAATAGAGAGATCAAGAGTTGAGAAGAACACGGTCATTTGGGCATTCTTGAGCACAACAGAAGTCGGGATTGTCCATTTCTTTATGAGCAAGTATCTCTAATGATCTTAGTTTAAGTCTCTCATCAAAGTCTTCCATTGTAATATTTCTACTTTCAAGCTTTTAATAAAAAAATTCTCCCAGTAGGGAACGTTATCCAATTGAACCTTATGTCTTAAATATCATAATTTCTTGATTAAAGTTTTACTATCCTTGAAAAATATTAAAAACTTGATTAGTAACTACAATCTGAGGTAGGAAACGAAACAAATCTATGATGTGCCTGATCTAAGGGAGGTAGGGTTGAGATTAGCAATCTCTGTAAACCAGAAGCTAGAGGAACGCTGGAGTCCAACGCCGACTAAGTTCAGGTAACGGTCAAAACTCTCTAATTAAGTTTTATTTTTTCTAAGCATGGTGGGCCTATAACCACAGAAAGGATAATATATAAGATATAAGTAGTAGATTGTGATAGCCAGTACCACTAAAGTCAGTATAAGAAAGATAATCAAGCATATTTGTTGAAAAAACTCAAAAAATAGCTTATTTACATATTTTTTCATTCCAGGGACTTTTCTACAATTTCTAAAAAGTTTTGGACTAAAAGCTAAAAAGAAGAAAGTAAGAGAGGTAGCTAAAATCAAAACAACAAAGCACAGGGTACAAAAAAATTAATTCGCAAACCTGGGGGTTAAAAATATTAACTTGTCAAACCACAAGGTACAAAAAAGTTAAATATTCTCAAACTGTTAGGGTATACCCTAAATAATACAAGACCAAATACCGGTGGGAACTCCAAGAATTCAATTTTTTTTTTTTTTTAAGATTGCTTTTTTACGAAAGCCTTTTCTCTTTTAGGCCTTTTGCCTGTGTTTGTTTCAAAGTACCTGGAAACCATTGTTTATAAAAGTATGTACCATATATACTTATATAGCCTTCAATTAAAATTTTAAACTCATATTAATGATGTACAATTTTTTTGGCTTTATTATAACAAACTTCCTTACATGAATCTATTTCCAGTGAAGTGTGTTGATGTTGCATAGGGGCTTCTCATTGTATAGCATAGTACTTAAAATCTAAAGGCTGTTGCAATTTGAATACAAAGTTAGGTTAAATTTTACTTTTTTAGGCCATAATCAAGCTTAAAGTAATAGGTAAAGCTCAAGAAAGATTTTACAACATATGCCACCACAAAATCTGAGAATTTTTAGTGCCGACAATATAGTCTGATATAGTATGTTATGTCTTCTTCATATGAATTCCTTTGAACCCCAAGTATATATTATTGTGCATACACTCCTTTTATCTTTTGCAACAATTGAGCAAGGGGAGTAGGGGACTACGAAAAGTCATATTTGAGTTATCAGTCAAACATATTATATCATGTCAAGGAATCAACTCAACAAAGAAACTTAGGATGTAACATTATCTTATGTTGAATTAATTTGCTTAGTTTAAGTGCATATATCGAACTCCCATAAGAAATTAAAAGGCTAAATTATAATAGATCATTTTTCATTCAGATATTTTACAAAATGTTATAAATGTAGTAAAAATATATACGAAAGAAGTGGCAGAAATTAAATTTAAAACCTAATATATATAAGACCTTACTATCAAACATTATGCTAATAGTTCATTGGCTAAATTATTAGAGAAATTTAGGCCAGTACCCAACAACAATTTTCGCTATATATATATAGATAGATAGATGCCCGTGTGTCCCTGTAAAAAGAAGAGAAAGAGTCCTGAAAATAAGGCAAAGTACAGATTGAATTCCGCAGTAAAGGCCAGAAACCCCATCTGGCTGCCTCCTCCTTTAGAAAAGTATTAATAATTGAAGCAGAAAAAGAAGAAGATGATGAAAGAGAACTGGGTTAAGCATCCTAGAGAGAGAAAGAATCTAATGCACAACCAAACCAGATGGGGCTGCTGATGATAAGATACTCAATAGCCTAACAGAAACTTATTTTGTTCCATTTTGTTCTGCAGATTGTGTTTTAAATTGCTAAAGAAATACCTAGTGCGTAGAGAGAGAAAGAGGGCAAAACCAAAGCATGGCCAACCAGCAGTTTTAATCAGACTTGTTTCTTTTCTTTGTTTTTTTCTTTTGTGTTAACAGCTGCTACTGTTCTAGTGTTCTGTGACTTGTCAGTGAGTGCGTGAGAGTGATCCGATAAATTCTTGGCAGTCTCTTTTACCTTTAATGATTACTACGTGTCAGTTGGCTACTTGCTCCACTTGCACAAGTGGGGTTTGTTATAATTATCTGTTATCATAGTACTTGGTACTACATTTTGCTCTTTACCCAGGGTCATTATTGAGAACGATAATAAAGATTATTATTTAAGCATAATGTAAGGCCATCACTTTGATCTCATGCCAAAGTCAATTACCATTTTTGGTTCTATTCTTTTCGTGAAGAAATATAAATTGATAAATAGATAAAATTAGTTAAAATTAATATAAGTAAGTTGAAGTGTGTATATTTTTTTGAAATGGATTGAAGTTAGTTGAGAAATAGGTTGAAGTATATTGAATTTTTTGATATGATGGCCTAATGGAAAAAAGTTGGTTAAAATAGTGAGAAGTGTGTTGAAGTGAGTTGAAATTGATTGAAATGGGATGAAGTTTGTTAAAATTAATAATTTTTTATTGAATTTCGTAAAATAGGTTGAAGTGGTTCGATGTGGTTAAAATTTATTGAGGTTAATAAATTTGGATTTACTAACAAAAAGAATAGGGCCTTAATTTATCAGATAAGACAATTTTTCCTTTTTTTTATAAGTTACCATCTATTATATTTTTTAAAAATGATAATCAAGTGATTGATTAGATGATTCATGATCATATTCATTATCAACTAGAATCCTGGAGTTCATACTACACAAGAATTCTACAATAACTTGGAAGAAAGATAATTTAGGGGAATACTATATGTGAAGTGCAATAAGTGTTACCAATTTGTGTTAATTAATAATTTGAGTAGTTGATAATCTGGTTAGTTTTGTCCTTGTGTTTTGTTATCAAATTTTAAATTTGATAATCCGTATTGGTGAAAAGAAAGTTGATGACAGTAATGATAGTTTATGAACATTAGTGTGACTCCAAATGAACTAGCATAATTGTTTTCTTACTTTGAAATCAAAATTATGCATGTACAGCTTTTGTATTATCAGTATTATTCCCTTGAAATATTGGATTAATTACAAAATTTCTTGTTCTGGGGTTCACGTCCTCTATGTCTGTTTATTTTATGCAATTGGTTTTTCTCATGCAGTATATCTTTCTGAATTTCAAGACCATATGAATAAGATTAGTATGTGCAATGCATAAATGTATGTTAGAAGTATATGATTTACATCCTATAGGCCATTTATGAGGGAACAATATTGTTTTTGGTCCTTAGGATACACAAAGAACAATACAATACAATTACAATACAATGTTGGAGGAAGGAATCCAATCTGTAACCTAATGCACATAGTACCTCAGTCTTGACCACTAGACTAATTAAGAACTCATTAGTATGAGAGAAAAACATAATTGTATATCAAACACATCTTTAGTGAGCAACTTCTATTTTCTACATAAAATCTCATATATTTTACATTTGGGGGAGGGGGTTTGACCTTTCCCTTAATTTGATTGCTATAGTGTCAGCTATCTTTTTTTTTTATAAAGTAAAAGATGAATTCATAAATTGAAGACTGTATAGTACCTAGTATCTATAACAAAAATTACCTTTGAATAAATTTATAATTAAAATAGCAAAAATAAATGTTTGGATGGAGAAAAACTACTTCAAATGATTACCATATGTTATAATGTTAGCTATCTAAGTAGTGCTTTGTGATTTGTTGAAATTTTCTTGAACTCAAAAGGGGATGGAACTCACACTCCATTGATCGATGATCACAGTAGGAGTTGAGTGTGGGAGAATTGGGAGGAGGATGCGACGGTTGCTTGCTTGCTTGTTGCCAAATAAGACATGCGATTTTGTCTTTTAGGAGGGGAAAAAAAATTCCGAAGATGTTTCAATTGTTTTTTTAATTGTCGAAGATGTTTGAATTGATTGAATCCGAATTAAACCTAAATTTTCTTTGCAAATGTCCAATTAATCAAATTGAAAATACAACAACAACAATGTGTAGGGTGGGTCCGCTTTTGCGAGGTATACGGAGATATGAATGTAGGCAGCCTTACCCTTACATACATGACTTCACACAAAGAGGCCATTTCCAATAGATCCACATAAAAAGTTTTAACAATATATTAAGATGTTGAACAATGGTTGATAAAACAATTGAAAATACAAACAAAAAAATTAAAACAATATTCTTCTTTGCTTAATTTAATAAATTCAAATAATTAAATCATATAAAATTTTACATATATCACTATTCAACAAGTTAGATTCTTCATGAAGTTTGAACCTAACTCTTGATTTTTACCCAACAATTGTATCCTCAAACCAGTGGCTTCATCTAGTGATTCCATTACTTCTCTTGATCCATCTTTTTTTTTTTGGATCATTTAATAACTGCGTATTCTACAGATCCGACCCTGGAGAGCTGCTTTTGCTAAAACTCGAGTAGTTTCTTGAAAGACTTTGCCCCTATCATTCGCATACTCTTCCTTATATCACTATTACTTTAGGTATCATATAAACATGTGCCAAACTTTGTCAATTGTGTAGCCTTTAATTAATAATTAATTAAGCCCTTGGCATGTACAAGTATTTCAACTAAATTTAATTACATACATATATATAAGTAGCTTTCGGTGGAGGAATATGTTCAAAGTTAAAACCATATTTCCATTTTCATTGTTAATTCATGTCAAGGACAACCAATTGGAACAAAATCTATACCTTCCATCATTTCTCCTATTTTAGAATAATGAAGAAAAAAGAAAATAAAAACAAAAGAAAGAGAAGTCTAAACCAACAAAAGTTAGCTTTTAACAGAATATTACAATAGATTTTAAAGGTTTAATTAACAACATAATGATATCGAATTTCATGGATACGAATGTTGAAAACAACAGTGGTGGACTATGTCGAGAATCAATTACCTGTTATTTTTTTGGAAAAAAGATAACATAAGATGCCTTCGCTTTTACTTAAATATAATGTATAAAAATAATAAGGAGGGGAAGGGGGGCTGAATCTAGGATCTAATATACGCAGGTCCTCAGCAATAACCTCCAAGCCAAAACTCCATCAGCATATTCTTATTCATAATTCCATGATCAAAACTTGTTGATACCTTTAGAAATATAAAATAATTCTATTACGAATTTTATATATATATATATATATATATATATATATATACTGACTCAGTGGTGAATCCAGAAATTAATTCAAGCAGGGTCGGGCTCAAACGATTCAGTAGCCAATTTTTTGAAACATCTTTGTATTTTCAATTAGACAAAAAATATTTAATTAGGCAAGTGAAGAATATTTAATAATTATAACTAATCAGAAGAGAATAGTCGAAGTGAACAACACATACAATTACAATTGAAAAATGATTTATAGTCAATTTTATCAAATGATTTCAACAATTGAAACTAATCTAACTATCTAAATAATTTAAAGGGTAAACAATCAAAAATTTGACAAAGAAAAACAAAAATTAAAACTATCTAGAGTTTTAGGGTTTGTACCTTCAAAGTTCAAATCGGTGAGGGGAAGGGGAGAGTCTCGCAGAATTTAGTCCAAAACTTGGGCCAAAAAAAAAAGGGGAGAGAGAGCTTGTGAATGTAAATGCCAATAACAAGATTCAAACCTGGGACAAAGAGAGAAATGCTCAATTAGAGTTCTACGCCCACTCTACTACCACAGCAACATTGGTTTGATGCAGCTAGTCCATCACAAACTACATATATATGTTATTTCTGTTTTTTTTTTACTTAACTAACAGATGTTAATCCGAAACTTGGGCAAAAAAAAAAAAACAATGAGATAGATTGTGAGTGCATATGCCAGCAGCAAGGCTCGAACTTGGGACGCGCGTGGAGTGCTGGCCGAAGTTCCATACTCTTCCGACCGTCAGAGTAATCTTCCTTCAATGCAATTGAGTATATCACAAATTATATATATATCGTATATAATTTTTTTAACTTAACTAATAGACTTATTTTTTTTTTAAAGCGGGGTCGGTTGACCCCACGTGACCCCACCATAGCTCCGCCCCTGTACTGACTGTAGGCCGGGCCTAATAGAATTAGGCTCGACGGCCACGTATGTTGCCTAGGGCAACAACCCTCGCTATTCCCCAAAACTATATAAGGGGAGTTTAGGGGATAGCCAAGGGATAGACAACAGAAATCTCTCATACTCTCCTATATTTTCTCTCACGGCTGAATCACCATCAATTGGATTCTCGGGATTAGGACCTGAAACCCTAAAAGCGACTCTAGTAGCCGCTTCATATTCTTATTGGCGTGGATTGGTTTTCTTTATTATCGTGGACTATTATCGGCAGTATATTTCCGCATCCAGGTTAGTCCTATTTCTTCCTACAGTGGTATCAGAGCCAAAACTGTTCGGATTAGTCCCAATTGATAGGTTGATAAACTTTCAACCCTAATCTCGTTAAAAGCATGCTGGTCTGCCAGTTTTATTGCTTAATTTTCGTAATTATGCAAACCTAATAGTTTAAGAACATGCTCATATCATTATGATATCTAGAACCAACTTAAAGATTGCATCTTTAGTCGAATTGACTGCGGATGTTTATATTCGTTTGAACTTGGCTATCTAGATTAATTCCTACAACTATGCCCTAATTACATGCGAGAACATTATGTCAAATATGTTTTCATGATTTTGGCCAAAGATTAAATCTCTCTTATTAGTTTGTCAAATAAAAGCATGTTTCAGTCTAAATCTGAACAACAGATTGTTCTTGATATTATGCTAGCATTCTCCTTTATATTGCTAAGCGCAATTATGATAAATCAAAATCATAAACATCCTGTTTTATGCCTTTGTGAATAAATTTCGTATGCAAAATTCGATGTGT
>JACYFF010010365.1:96337936-96364492 GCA_017589665.1 Selenicereus undatus | reverse complement strand
CTAATTGTCTACTGAGTCACGCTAGGTAAAGATTCCATCTGTCAACGTTCCCCTAAACCTAAATAATAATGGACGAATGCTCTCTCAAGTAATTCATCAAGCACGTGGTGCGCAAAGTAGAATTCATAATCATAAGCATGAAGAAAACAAGGGTTTCGGGCTAATTCATGATTCAATAAACATAATCAGCTTCAATCCCAACCCAAGGTGGGAGATTAGCCTTGCGTCATCATCAAAACAACAAAATCAATTGAACGAAACAGAAACATGAATCATATAGAAACCTAGAAAAACAATAAAAAGTAGAGAGAGATAATTAAGCAACTCACTTCAATTAATCATCAAGTAAATATACATCGATCTTCCAAGTAACGAATTCAATACAAAATATGAAAGTCAAAAACAGTGATGAAAACCTAAAAATCGCCTAAGAGAAAGGGTCTACAGGGAAAACCCCCGAATAATGCTCAAGACAGCCCAAAAATTTTAAGTCACGCAGGCGAAACAGGGTGGCACGATCGTGCCACCAGGCACGGGCTGGCCGTGCCATTTCACTGGCTGAGCCGGCCAATGATCAACATGTGGCATGGTCGTGACACATGGCATGGTGTGACCATGCCATCACTGGTTGTGCTACGTGTTGATCTGACGTGGTACGGTTGTGCTTCCCGGCATGGGGCACCCATGCCCAACTCTGGAACCTCTGCGCGACGTCGAGCGACCTCTTTCGTCACTTTAAACTCGCCTCTTTGGCACTCCTTCTACTAATTATCATCAATCCTTTCATTCCTTTAGTAGAAATCCTGAAAATAAGAAAAGGTGTTAAATGAATGAAATATATATCAAAGGAGGCCGATTTGATCCTTTCTCAACAAGATCGAACATGAAAACACAGGGAAAAAGAGATCAAATCGGGGCTAAAATAAGGTCTAAATATAGGTTTATCAACTCCACCACGCTTATGTCTTCCTTGTCCCTAAGCAAGACTAGTTCATGAATCACCAAAGAAGGAGATAAACCTCTATCTATACTCATCCTTAGGCAAGGGGTGAATAATTAATAAACCAAACCGAATCATGCATCAAAAGTGGCCTAATCAAGGTGCGAAAGGTTTTTTATAATAAAACTATACACCAACGTCTATAGTCCCCCTGCCCAAATGCAACACATCAAACATCCTAATATTGAAACACATAGCATGACGAGACCTTTGTGAATAAATGGTGAGTAAGCAAGACCAGTAAAACCTCACTTTGGGATAAGTGGAACACTCCTCTCAGTGTGTCTGAAATATGAAACAAGGGTGCACTTGATACTCCATCTAATTAAGCAAGCTACCATAAGCTTGGTAGGGTTCTCCTTTCTCCACCACTTGATGCAGAATGCAATGTGCCAATCATGAGGACTTGTAAAGAGGATGTAACGGGACCAAAGTTAAGGGAGAGAAATGGAGCAAATTTAGGAAGAGTGGAGCTAGTAGTCATGGGACTACGGAGTAAAAAACACTTCCACAATTAATGTCAAAACAACTATTTCACACCACAATTACAAATTGAACAGCGAACCCTATAAAAACCTCTATAAAAGGAATGAAATAATCTTATTGCCATAGCCTCATGCCAATCACTTTATTCACAACTTCTCTATTCCTTGCTTTGCTTTTCTTTTCTTTTTTTTTCTTTCAACATTTTTATTTCTCCTTTTTTTACTTTTCTTTAAGAAGCAAAAACAATACACATGTAAATGGCATGGGGGACACAAGATCAAATCACAATTCCTCCTAAACAAGCCACCAAGAAGGTTCCCCCGGTGAACCAACCCCTAAAGCAAACCCAGCTCAAAATGGGAGTCTTGCTCCACTAGACCTTGACTAGGATATGGAAAATGTGTAAAGGCTAAGTGCGTAGTGGGTAGGGTGCAACAACAAAGACGGGATAATGGCTCAAAGGGCTATCAAAAGGAGTAGTACACATCAGTGGGTGGCTTTTGGCTCATGTGGCTTATATGAAACAAAAAACTGCCTCAATCATGTTGACATACGCAAAATGCTAAATGTGATTTCAAAAAGAACAAAACCAAATTCTAGAGATGCAATCATGGATGAGTCACACATGAAAGGAAGCATAAGACTATATGTAATGAATAGTCATTAGGCTAAGTCTCACAGGTAAATCTACCACAGTCAAGCAACTTACTCCAAGATTTGTCCCACTTATCAAGGTCAGTCAAGTCCAACCACATGAATCTTAAGAACAATTTGACATGCAACATGGGCAAAGGAACTACAGATGACGTTGTCAAATGCATTTTCAAAAAAAACTCACACCATAACCAGCTACACTTCAACACACAACTCAACTTAATCAATCAATCATTACCCCTTGTGTTCTCTTCATATGAGGGGTTTTCACACACATTTGTTCAAAAGCAATAAATCTAACTAAGAAAGCGGTAAAGGATATAAGGGGAAATGAAGAAAAGTGTAAGACATAGTACCTAGAAAACTTATGAACGCCCAACTCGATCATCCCCCTTTGGGGATGTAGAATCTAGCCTATATGCTTTAGACTACATGCTCTTTCTAAAGAAGAATACAAAAATGACATAGAAAACCTACGTGACGTCCTAGCTATATGATGCGAATGCAAGTGGTGTCATTCAACCCACGCCACAAAATCCACAATTCCATCCAAAGAGCTACAAGTTCAGACCCCCCCCCCCCCCAAGCTTGAGATTTTCATTGTCCTCAATGAAAGGGACATATGAAAAGGCCAAGGGGAAAGGGGAGAACTAAGAGCGCCGAGGGAGGGGGCGGTGGAAAATGGCACACCGTTTTGTTTTTTCTATTTCCTTTTTTTCTTTTTTTTTTTGAAAGATGCTTGTGTTGCCTCCCAAGAAGCGCTTATTTAAGGTCCTTAGCTTGACCTTTACCTCCAAATGGTAAATCGGAACGGTACGGGAGGTGGACTAGTAGAGGTGTGGAAATGTGGAGTAGGATCCACTAACTCCCTAGTACGAATAGAAGTAATCCGAAAACTAACCGGGGCGACTGCAGAAAAATCAGAAAAACCAACAGACTGCATATAGGTACCTTATCTCCATCGAATACCACGACCCCAAAAACAGCATCAGGGGGGTAATTTGCACAAGAGTTGCAGATGGTGGGGGAAGGATAGGCATTGAGAGTGGTGTGGGTGGAGGGAAACAGAAATCCATCCTTTCCCCACACATCTGAAAGGGTATGGTGTCAGCCTGTACGTCAATCACCGCTCAAGCAGTAGCTAGAAACGGTCTCCCCAAAATGATAGGCACCTGGGAGTTCTCATCTATATCCATGATAATAAAATCGCAGGGGGTGATGAACTTACCCACCTAAACAAGAGCATCCTCCAAGATATCCGCAAGTTGCTTGATTGAGCGATCTGCGAGGTAAATGGTCAGACTGGAGGGCTGCAGGTCCTGCAACTAAAACCTCCTATAAAGGGAGAGGGGGTATCAGGCTCATGTTGGCTCCCAGGTCACAAAGGGCTCCCTCAATTTGCAGATCCCCTATAGTACAGGGGATGGAGAAACTGCCTGGGTCCTACAGCTTAGAAAGTGACTGACTTTGTAGAATCGAGCTGCACACCTCTCCATTGGGGACCACTGAAGCTGCCTGTTAGGGAAAGTTTTAATATTTATAAACCCCAAGTGCAAGGTGCATTGTTGAGTACTCGGGGTGTCATCCGCAGGGAGTTGTGTTTCCAAGTACCAGAACTAACTAAAGTGTCTCAACCTTCGCAAAACAAAAGGAGGATAGAAAATAGTACTAAACTGCTCAAACACACAAAAGACTTCGATTATGATTAAACCTGAGATAAACCAACTAATCAAGTCAAACCTTAACCTTCCTAAGTTATGCTAGTATTCAGAAATGATCAGTTGCATCATTAAAGACCACCCAAGCCCTCTCCCAAGGGTCATGAGCTAGTCTAATTGTTCTAACCTTCTATTTTCATGGGATTAGCACAATCAAACTACAAGATTGACAACTCTTGACCTAGCTAGCGACCGAGACTATTTTCATGTTCGAATCCCGTCTATTCTCTCTACGCACACTAGACAATCAGTCTCACCTCTCATCATAAGTCGATTGGACCAAAACACGGACGAAGGTCTCTCAAGCATTTTATCGAACAGTTGGCCGGCATTAAAGAAAACTCCAAATTCAAGCATAAATAAAGGTCGGTAAAGGCCTAAACAAAATCAATTAGCTATCAAGAGGCTAATCACCATCCAATTCAACACATCCTAACAACTAAACATCATGAACATAATTAAACCTAATTACAACTAAACACACAAAGATGAAGTAGCAAGGAAATTAAACCAATAACAAAATCAACCAAACTAACAAGCATGAATTAACAACAAAAACTAAAAGTCAAACATAATCAAAACAAGAACAAAACATGCAAAAAATAGAGAGAGAAAGAGAAGAGGAAGCTTATGTTGATTGAATGAACTTGAGAATCTGCAAATTTGAACCCAAACAACCAATACAAATCCCAATCTTCCTAATCTAATTTCCCCAAATGGGGTTTTTATTGGCTAAATCTAATCTAAGAACTCCCAAAAAGTCGCCAAAGGAGAGCCCAGGAGGTCCCCCTACAAAACGCCCAAAGGGGCTTTAAATAGAAAATCGGACGGGCGAGCGAACGGGGAGGCGCAAGGCCGTGCCATGCGGCACGGCCACACTGTGCCAAATTTCTGACACGGTGGCGCGGCCTTTCCTATCGTCCTTTCTTGCCTTCTTTAACTCTTCTTGTCCGTCTTCGCTTCTTTTTGCGACATTTACTCGATTGAAGTTATTGCCTACAAACGTAAACAAAACAAGTAAAAATCCTAAACATTAAGTTATTACACGAGCTAAAAATTAGGAAAAAGAGGCATATAAAATACGACAAATTATTGCCTAACAAATACCCCCGCAGCTATCTTTTGCTCGTCCTCGAGCAAAACAAAGGAGAAACTAATCTAAGAACCTAACTCACTTTCGTAGGAATCACAATTGCATTTAGCATATGCAACAAGCCCTTTAAACCTCTTGGTTCCCCCAAGTGGACGATGAGGTCTCGTGAGGGTTTGCACAAGATATACCTACAAAATCTTTTTAAAAAATAAAGAAAAATAGAAACAAAAATAGAAAATCTTTTTGGGTTTACAAACAAAACACAAATATATACAAAAGAGAAAGTTGTACAAGTTCTAACCAATCAAATCACCCTTGTAACAAAGATATTAGACCGCATATAGACATAATGTACACGTCAAGGTTCTCTATCCCCATGGACGGCATCAAAGCACTAACTTTTCACGTCACTGTACATCAACACAATATGAATCCATTTTAGTGTTCGGTGTGCAACTGTATCATCATCTTAGGACTCAAGCTTACCCGAATCAACTCAATCCCACTTGACTGACACAAACTGCATCATGGACTTATTAGTACCGAAAGCAAGCTTTCCCAGTAGCAGTATTGCCTCAAAGGGTAACTCCTAATGCAGGCCTCAAAGGGTAACGCCCAGTAGCGCATGCCTCAAAGGGATACTTGTCATTCCAGAGTTTTTTTTCTTTGCTTTTTCTCCGCCACGTTTTTTTCATTTTTTTTTTTTTTTGGAAAAGCCAACAAAGACTCAAGTAACCGTGTACAAGACAAGTGGGAGAGCCAATCATGGAAGACTAAAACCCTAAGCTAATGATGATGGTATAGACAAGGATTGAATTACACAATCGATAATGAACAATTGGGATTAGAATTAGGGCCTAGAATGACACAACAAGGACGAAGATCTATCATGCACATCCCACTTACATACAAGCCAATAGTCAAAGTACATGGGATTTAAGCTGATCAAAATAGTACGGAGCTTCCCCAAAGCTAGAAAGAAAACTATACAAAAATTAAAGAAAATTAAGAAATTTTCACAAAAATAATCCCAAAAGGGTATGTGACCCCAAAAATAAACACAAAAGGGTATGTAATCCCACCCCCACACCTCAATCTCATAATGTCCTCATTGGGAGCTGAGGAGTCACTGCCACCACAAAAACACACAAAACCAAAACCAACTGAGACCACACATACAGACAAAACGAGCACTACCAAAAACAAGTATAAACCAATCCAACCACCAATCACAAAACATAAATATGAACAAAAACAGAGAAAGGTGATCGTAGCCATCCATCGACTCCACAATATCCCAAATTTCACCTCAAAATTGATCACCAATAAACCTAATATCCCCAACTAAAGAGTGAAAATAAAAAGAAAAAGAAACACAACCTAATATCCGCAATTAAACAAAAAGAAAAGGATGAAAATAAAAAGAAGGGAGAAGAGTGAGAACGAGTATACCATGTCGGGCATTGAATGTATCCAAACCATGCCACAGGGGCATAAGGAGCATCAATCACTCCTTGTCTCTCAAGACTTGGGACTTCAACTCAAACACTGGCAAAGCTCGTAGGAGCTTGTCGTGCACTGCTGCATGCATCTCAAAAGGATATGAGTAAGAGAACACTAATAAGATAATAGTGAGGAAAGTTAGTACCTCTTAAAATCATCAAAAGCCATAGGAAAATCAAAATTATAATCAAAGAAAGTACTCCACGTGATCTTCCTAGGCACGTCCTCTAGGTATGCACCCGCTAATGCCACCTAGGGACTCATGGAATGCATGCAAGTGAGAGGGAATGGTGGGAAGTAAGGGGGTGAAATGGGGGGCAAGTCAAGTGGCTTGGTGCAAATTGGGTCGATATACTCAATGCGAGGAGCGGCACCAACCACCAAACTATCATCACACAACTCCTCGAAAGGTGTCTCCTCAAGATGTGACTCAACCAAGGTAAGCTCTTTCAACCAAGTGGGGAAATCATCATCCATAAAACTAACATCACCCCGAGAAGTCTTGCCCATCTGTAACCCTGTGCACTAAGCTAAAAGAAGGGAAGAAGCAAGTAAGATCGAGTCGCTAACACTAGTGTCCATAGGTGTGCTAGAAAAGGATGGAGCAACAGATGACAAGGAGGTCAAGGGATGGTCAAATGCTTCCCCTAGGTTGGTCAAAAGTGCATCATCAACAACATTAAACTCTAGGGGAAGGAAAGCCTCACAATCACCATAGAGACTAGCCTTAAGTCTAGGGTAAGGTAGACTAAGGTCATTCTTGTGCAATAAACCACACTCTCTCATCTCACTAACAAAATGCTCATGTTGCTCATTCATTGTCCCTATCATGGCATCAAGTCTGGCATAAAATTCATCGGAAACATCATAATAAGGATAAGAATTCACGTCATGGTCAAAAGATTGGCAATAAAAGCACACATCATGAGTGCAAGAAGAATAGTGATAGAATGAATCCCTAGCTCTCTCACATTGCCATTGATACCAAGCGAAGGATTCAAACAAATCCCACATATCATCAACATTTAAGTAGGACAAACCACCATAACACATGGACTCAAGGATGGCTCGAGTCTCGTGTGTTATCCCCTCAAGCACAACATCGCATATTTTACATTTTTCATACTCAAAAAGCACATATTGAGCAGGATAATCATTCAATCTAGACAAGAATTGCCAAAAAGGTTCATGCTCAAATTGAGGTAAATGGAAAATAGCCATCTTGATTTTTTTTTCAAATTTTTTATTTTTTAATTTTTTTTTGGATTTTCTAAAGGCCTAACCTCGAATGCTCAAATAAACCCCGATATTGAAAAGCATCAACTGCCCGGCAACGGTGCCCAAAACTTGTTAGGGAAAGTTTTAATATTTATAAACCTCAAGTGCAAGGTGCATCGTTGAGTACTCGGTGAGTCATCCGCAGGGAGTTGTATTTCCAAGTACCAGAACTAACTAAAGCATCTCAACCTAGGCAAAACAAAAAGAGGATAGAAAATAGTACTAAATTGCTAAAACAAACAAAAGACTTCGATTATGATTAAACCTGAGATAAACCAACCAATCAAGTCAAACCTTAACCTTCCCAAGTTATGCTAGTATTCAGATATGATCGGTTGCATCATTAAGGACCACCCAAGCCCTCTGCCAAGGGTCATGAGCTAGTCTAATTGTTCTAACCTTCTATTTTCATGGGATTAGCACAATTAAACTACAAGATTGACAACTCTTGACCTAGCTAGCGACTGAGACTATTTTCATATCCGAATCTCATCTATTCTCTCTACGCACACTAGACAATCAGTCTCACATCTCAGCATAAGTCAATTGGCCCAAAACACGGACGAAGGTCTCTCAAGCATTTTATCGAACAGTTGGCCGACATAAAAGAAAACTCCAAATTCAAGCATAAACAAGGTGGGTAAAGGCCTAAACAAAATCAATTAGCCATCAAAGAGGCTAATCACCATCCAAATCAACACAGCCTAACAACTAAACATCATGAACATAATTAAACCGAATTACAACTAAACACATAAACATGAACACAAACATGACCTAGCAAGGAAATTAAAGCAATAACAAAATCTAACACACTAATAACCATGAATTAACAAGAAAAACTAAAAATCAAACATAATCAAAACAAGAACAAAACATGCAAAAAATAAAGAGAGAAAGAGAAGAGGAAACTTATGTTGATTGAATGAACTTGAGAATCCGCAAGTTTGAATCCAAACAACCAAAACAAATCCTAATCTTCCTAATCTAATTCCACGAAATGGGGTTTTTATTGGATAAACCTAAGCTAAGAACTCCCAAAAAGTCGCCAAAGGAGAGCCTGGGGAGGCCCCCCTACAAAACACTTGAAGGGGCTTTAAATAGAAAATCCGACGAGCGAGCGAGCAGGGAGGTGCACGGTCGTGCCTGGTGGCATGGCCACACCGTGCCAAATTTTTGGCACAGTGGCACGGCCTTCCCTGTCCTCCTTTCTTGCCTTCTTTTGCTCTTCTTTTCTGTCTTCGCTCTTTTTCACGGCGTTTGCTCGATTAAGGTTATTGCCTACAAAAGTAAACAAAACAAGTAAAAATCCTAAACATTAAGTTATTATACGAGTTAAAATTAGGTGAAAGAGGCATGTAAAATACGACAAATTATTGCCTGACGCTCCCCCATGTTCCCCCTTCTTTGAGAGAAGCTCTCTCAAAAATCGTATGTAGGCCGGTACTTTCTTGAGAGCTTCCAAAAGAGGAGTATCAGCATAAATCCGCTTCAGCACATCCAGGAATCTTGCAAATTTGGGCTCAAGCTGAAATTGCTTAGCCCAGGCTACCCTCTGAGGGTAGGGTACTGGTGGCCGATAGGGGAGAATAAGAGGTGCGAGGTTAACCTTCCCAATAGAGCTCAAAATCCCCTCTTTCTTCTGCTCATCAGCTCCTGCAGAATCCGAAACTGAAATTGTGGAGAACCATCACAGGACTCTCCTCTAACCCCTCGTCTACTGCAGAAAGCACGTTGACATGGCCCAAGGGGTTAGTCTCAAGCTGGCCTGGTAATTGCCCCTGAGGCCTGGACAAACTATTGACTTGTTGAGCAATTAATCTGTGCAATCTAAGTGCCCATTACCCTCTGATGTGCAGCCATAGCGTCGAACTTGGAGGTCAACTTATTGATCAATGAACTAAGAGGTTCATTAGTCTTAGTTTGAGTCGCTATGAATTGCTCCATGAGACTTTCCAAATTTGACTTAAGTTGAAGAGGTGAAGGTGGGGGATTATAGGGGGCTCTATATTGGAACCCAGGCGGTTGCACAACAATTTGGGGTTGAGGGTTAGGGTTCCTGTAGGGGGAATTTGAATAGATCTTCCATCCCGAGCTGTGGGCATTGGGGTAAGACACTACTAGAAATTACCTTTCTAACGACAAAAAAGTTGGTCATTAAATGCATTATTTTTCGTCGTTAAAGGCTTTAACGAAAAAAAAAAGTTGGTCGTCGTCCGTTGTTATTGGTTCCGTCGTTAATAGTTTTAACGACGAAATGGAAATTTTCATAGTCGTTCTTACAACAACGAAAAGAGAAATCGTCGTTACTAGTTAACTAATTAACGACAGACAAAATAATAGTAACGATCAAATTGTTCATCGTTTGCTTATTAAATCAAAAATAAAAAAAATATAAAATTATTATCATTAACGACAAATTTGATTCCTCGTTATGGTCTGAACAATGGTTAACGACAAAATTTTTTGTTATTGAAAATTGCGATAACATGATGACGACCAATTATTTTTCTCATTACTAAGTATGTGGAGCTAATGTCAATTGTGTAATCAGTATAATAGTACAATCGATTAAATAACTCAAGGAAATACTCATAATGCCAAACTTTGACATATATCTATTGAATTGAAGATCATTACGTTGCAAATATGCGCTGCGTACAAAGCAATATAATACCAAAAGCGTCGTAACTCTGCAAAAACAACTTTGTAAACTAGAAGTCAAAGTTGCCCTTAATATATAAAATGTTGACTAAAAACATAGGAGAAAACTAAATGATATCGCACCTTCAAAGAAAACCTTGGAAAAGCGCCAGAACTTGGAATGGGAATCTAGCATCTTTAAGTACCTACCAAAAAAAAAAGTGTTAAACATGTACTCGTTACCTGGTAAAAAAATGGATAATAGCTTCCATGTCCTACTGCTTGTTGCATCACTATCCTATGTATGACACTAGGTCTCAGTATCAGTTTTTAAACCCAGTGGATATTTCCAATTTATGGCAGAATCCTCGAACAACCTATGTTTCATGAAAGAGGAATTGACCATCATGATCAACGAAAGCTTACGGGTCTTTGTCTTTAATCAGAGCATATATCATTTCCGATGATAAACGACAAGGTAAAACTCTATACACGCTGCAATATAGACCACATATTGAGAAGATCCAAGAGAAGGCACAAATAAATCTTACATATTACAACAAAAACACAATAGTCATCGATACTAAAAGGAAAGTAACCCAAACAAAGACAATGATTGAGATACACAATTTGTTCTCCCAAGCAACATAGTAACACCAAATTGAAAGTCAAAGCCAACAACCTAGTGAGACAAAATCAAAGCTAAATATAATAGTACTGAGATATGAAGACAACAGTAGCAGATAGCCCATGACAAAATTAATAAGCAGACATAAAACAAAGAGTGAATAATGGTTTGAACATAAGTTAATGGGTTTAATAAATTAAATTTAAATAGGGACTTCCACCTACAAGTTTAATATATATGTCCACATGGTTATTTACTGGAAGGGGGAAAAAAACAAAGAGCAAACCAATGTGAGCCATGTAAGCACAAGCTGGTGACTCTTGCTAGCATACACTGCGGATGCAGCCGTAGATGGAGATGCAGTAACCCCTAAAGCACCCTGTACCGATAGTCAAGCAAACACAAGCTGTGTATAGAGCACCAAGGATTGGATTACCCGAGCAAAGATTAGTGTCAATATCATAATCAATATTTGAAAATATATATCCTATTTTCAAATATAGGATTAACATTTAGATCATATGAAGATTACAACTCCCTCCTCACACCCACTCAACAACCCCCCCCCTCCCCAAAAAATGAAGACACTGAGTTTATAGATATCAAGCACACAATAGGGAAAGAGCACTAATAAGCTAACAGCCTAGTTAATTAGGAATAGAAATTGCATTATTGTCCAAGAAGTTATAGGACAAGGGGCAGGTGACCTGCAGCAAATCTAAATGTCAGCCTACTTTATAAATGGTATTACTGATTCTCTCATTAACTTGTCAGCCATGTCATTTGCCGATTCATAATAAGAATAAACATACGCTTCCAGAATAAATCCTTCCTATGGAATGAGTAATATGGAGAGAGATAGCGAAAACATTCTCTTAAAAATTAAAGCTAAGGTGGTAGCCAACAAGTTGACACAAAAGTGCAGGCCAAAGGAAAGACTAGCAGAACTTCAGGCTCTAAGAAAGAGAGGAGAGGAAATGAACAAGCCAGATAGAGAAGGGAGGGAGAAAGACTCACTTGTGTGACATTTATCTGTGGCACCATATGAGTAGAAACACTGTGCCTATGAAGTCGTTCTATTATACACACATCGTCCTCCACTTTGCAGACAAACATTACTACAATTAGCTACACTCAACTGTAAAACAAGCCCCTTTCTTAGCACTCCTTCAATATCACTACCACTTTGCCATTCATATGGCACTAAAACCACTCTTCCACACTTTCAAGCTAAATCTCTTAAGAGCTATCACTTTTATATGCTGCAAGTACTTGCATTCTCCCCTTACCAACAACACATGAAAATTCTGTGAACTGTGCAAGGCCTTTCTCTGCATCCCTCGTACAATTTTCCAAAAGCAAGATGTCATCAATCAGATGGAGAGGGCTATAGCAAATTAGTGCATATGGTCATTGAGCTAACAAGAGAACTCGCTTAGGAGATTCAAGACTACCAATCTGATTTAGTGACACTAAAGTTAAGATATGGACTAAATACTAGTACAATGTTACACAAAAATACTATACAATCCCTAAGAAAGATGATTACTATCCACAACTTAATTAAAAAAGGGGGGGAAATCTCATATTTGATTAAAGTGTTCATCTTGACATTTTGTAGAACAGGTAATGTGCACATGAATAAAGTCTCATCCCAACCTCTAATGCTAGATTCAATAACAATAACAATCAAAATTACATCTTTAGATGAAAGTCCTAGCATAAATCAGTAATCTCCATCAAGCAATAATTACAGGAAAACCTAGAATGCATGGCAAATCAAAATGAATTTTATTGTTTAGGGAGATATTCGAAAATCGTAGTTAATAAACATAATGTAAATAGAAAGTGTATGAATGTTCCATAAAAACTCACTATTGAATTTACTGCAAGCGAAACAAGTCGATTTGCAATGGAAAGAAGAAACAATTCAGATTGACGCAAAAATTTCCGCAATTTCAAGGAATGACGGACTCTTTTAGGAGAAATTCATATTTGCAGCCACCATGGTCGAAGATTCCAACATAGTATTAAGAGAATGCTGCGTGAGAAAGAAGATGAACAGATTCAAAACACACCAAAGGAATTTCAAAACTACAGTCTAGTTGTAGCATAATATTTCATCAAACATGGGGTGGGAAATCAAGAAAGAAAAAATTACTCAATATAATATGCAAGAATCACGATTGAAGGAGAAGAACTACCCAATCGAGAACCCAACCAGATGCAATGGAAAGGACACTCATAAAAAGAGGTTGGAAGAATGGAAAAAGGCTTCTTACTATGGTGAGCGGTCTAGGGTTCATCAATCTGAAGCCTCTGGTTTGAATGAGCAATTCAATCTTAAAACTAAAACAAGGCTTCTTACTGCAGCACAGGTTTGGACTTTGGGTATTCCTTTCTTAGTGAATTTTTTTATATTAATAATAAATCTATTCCTTCCCTCTAATCATTTTAACTTTGGAGGAAATTTGTAACTAATGAGATTGCCTTATTTTTATTTCCCCCTCATTTTTCTATATTCCCTCATCTCTCATTAACATTAACGACAAACATTTTGAAGGTAATAACGGCGCATTTTTCTGTTCGTTGTCTAATGATGATTTTCAGAAGAAATTAAACGACAAAAACCTACTTTTGTCGTTATTAATAACATTTAACGACAGATTTTATATTTGGTTGTTAAAATGTGGTCGTTAAAAATCCACTTTCTAGTAATGAGAATTGCCTTTTGGAGTGGGGTTGAAATTGTGCACAACGTTGGCAGGTTCAATGGTAGAGGGACCATTATAGAACTCAACGAAGGTATGCCCCTGCACACAGCAGGTCTTGCAGATGGCGTAGACCCCAACGAATGACCCTGAAAGACCTCCTGGAGTATGGGAAGTGCCCACTCTATCAAGCCTCTGTGCCAGTGCATCCACCCTACTGGCTAAAAGTGTCATGGCATCAACATCGTACTTGCCACCGCTCGTCCTTGTGGCGGCTCTCTCGCTCGACCAATGATAATTGTTGGAAGCCATCTCTTCCAACAAAGCCTTAGTTGCCTCAATAGACTTCCCCATGAGAGCTCTTCCTGCAGCAACATCTATTGAGATCTTGACTGACTGCTCTAGCCCATTGTAGAATGTCTGGACTAGCAACCAGTCAGGAACACCATGGTGGGGACACTGCCGCTGGAGGTCTTTGAACCTCTCCCAAGCCTCGTACAGGGACTCTCCATCCCGCTGAACAAAAGATGTGATTTCAGTCCTCATCTTTGCAGTTTTTCCAGGTGGAAAATACTTGCTAAGGAAATCCTTGGAGAGAGTTTCCCATGTAGTGAATGAGTTGGGCTCCTCATTCTGCAGCCAGTCACTGGCTCTATCCTTAAAGAGCCACAGTCTAACGGCATCAGTGGAAACCTCGTTAAGCTTGATGGTGTCGCACTTTGTAAAGAATTTGCGAAGATGTGCATTGGAGTTTTCCGATGGGTACCCACTGAACTGGTCCCGCTCCACGAAGGTGATGAGGGTGGGGTTGAGCTCGAAATTATTAGCCTCAATTGTGGGGCTAACAATGGACGAGGTGATGCCCGATGCTTGCGGCAGAGCATAATCCTGCAGCACCCTAGTATCTTCTTAGGCCATCACCGCCTCTGCTTTCTTCCTTCTTCTTGCTTCTCCACCTCACCAACATGCAGTTGCTTTGATCTCAGGATTGAAGGGGCCAAGGTTTTGATTTCCTTGACTCCTCCTACACATACAAAAGCAAACACTATACCCAGCATAAACGGTATCAAGTAAAAAGAAAGCAGAGCTAAACTACAGAAAAGGAGAATACAAGGTCTAGTCCAGAGTATCCTAATCGGTTATAATATCAAAAGAAACAAGTTCCTCGGCAACGATGCCAAAAACTTTTTGTCTTAAAATGTTACCGCAAGTGCACGGTGTAGCTGTAGCTAGCAACCGGTGAGTACGGGTCGTGTCCACAGGGAACTCGCTTTCGATTACCAAAATTAATTCAGACACTCAATCTAGACCGAATCCAATTGCAGGTTTATGTCTAAACTATGGTAACGATAACAACTAAGAATCGAATGAGATAGCAGGATATTAAAAGACCTAGGTTGAGATATCAGCACGATTATGCTAGTGAATCAGTTATTAACCCCTATCAAATGAAATTAAGAATGTGTTTATGAATGGATAGATTATCAACTAAGCCCATCTCCTCCCTCTCTCGAGGGCCGAAAACTAACCTTACAACTAAAGTCACCTATTTTCATAGGACTAAGTCGAAGGATTACAAAGTCTACAATCTTTATTCCCAATTAGAACTTTGATTATTTTCATATCAAAATTCTAACTGTCTACTGAGTCATGCTAGATAAAGGCTCCGTCTTTTAATGCTCCCCTAAACCCGAATAATAATGGACGAATGCTCTCTTGAGCAATTCATCGAGCACGTGGTGCGCAAAGTAGAATTCATAATCACAAGCATGAAGAAAACAAGGGTTTGGGGCTAATTCATGATTCAATAAACATAATCGGCTTCAATCCCAACCTAAGTTGGGAGATTAGCCACACATCATCATCGAAACAACCAAATCAATTAAAGGAAAGAGAAACATGAATCGCATAGAAACCTATAACAACAACAAAAAGTAGAGAGAGAGAATCAAGCAACTCACTTCAATTAATCATCAAGTAAATATAGATCAATCTTCCAAGTAACGAATTCAATACAAAAGATGAAAGTCAAAAACGCTGATGAAAACCTGATAATCGCCTAAGACAAAGTATCTAAAGGAAAACCCCCGACTAATGCTCAAAACAGCCCCGAGCAAATTTTAAGTCGCGCAAGCAGAACAGGGTGGCATGGTCGTGCCATAGCCCGTGCCACTTCACTGGCACAACCGACCAATGATCAACATGTGGCACGGCGTGACCGTGCCACATCACTGGCCATGCTACTTGTTGATCTGACGTGGCATGGTTGTGCTTCCCGACATGGGGCACCCGTGCCCAATCTCTGGAACTTTTGTGCGACGTTGAGCGACCTCTTTCGTGACTTTAAACTCGCCTCTTTGGCACTCCTTTCGGCTAACTATCATCAATCCTTTCATTCCTTCAGTAGAACTCCTGAAAATATGAAAAGATGTTAAATGAGCGAACTATACACTAAAGGAGGCCAATTTGACCATTTCTCAATATGATTGAACATGAAAACACAAGGAAAAATGGATCAAATTGGGGCTAAAATAAGGTCCACATATAGGTTTATCAGTATTCCAAGAACCAACTTTCTAAAAATGAAGAAAAAAATTCTTCCACACAAAATATGAAAATTAAATAATTTTCATAAAATAAATGATCCCCAACCACACAACTTAAGTCTTAGGTGTCAAGCAACAATCTTCCCAGAAAAGAAATTATTTTGGAAAATGGCTAAGAAATTTGGGACAAAACCCTAGTAACAATTAATTGACAAGATTAAAGAAACAGAAAACCAAAAAGCAGAAGAAAATCTCTATTAGATATATACTCAATTTTTATATCATACCAGCATCATATCCATGCATTGCTCAATTTGTGCTATATTTGAATGATTAATCTTTTATGTAAGTTAATATATTATTAATAAATTTATAGATTTGCGTAATGAACAGCATTAGATACAAAACACTGATAAGAACAACATGAGGAATTAACTCTTAAAAAATAAAAAAAGAAATTAAATAACTTATTATAGGACCTTATTAGGGAGATAATATTTATACTTATATTCCAAACCTATTGCGGTATGAAATTAAGTACTTATAAGATGCACAAAATATATATTATTATATAATCCTGAATAGAGGATTAATCAATTTGTTAGGATATTTGACTTTAAAGAATAAACAAAACTATAATGAAAGTCTAATAAGTTGTCTTCTATGTTAATCAAAATTGCAAACATATATTTATAGTGAACATATAGCAACAACAACAACAACAACAAACTCCCAATGTGGGTCCCGCTTTCGCGGGGTCTGGGGAGATCCAGCTGTAGGCAACCTTACCTCTACCGATATTCCTACCCATAGAGAGGTTGATTCCATCAGACCCACAAAACAGTTTTGAGAAAAGGTTTGAAGAGAAAACAATTGCAAAACCATTGACCGACGTAAGAGAAAGGGGAAGGGGGAAAAGGTACCGGATAAGCGAAAAGATAGGGAGCGGAGACATACCTCAACAAACCAGGGGCGCTTGGTGCCGTGACATCCCGGGAAAGCACAACCTGCAGACAAGCAAACCAAAACCCTACCCACCCCACACCTCCTAAGCTACTGCCACCTATGGAGCCGGTCCCCTATAATCAGGGACCTTAATCCTGTCCCGCCACAAACTCCTATCCTGAGCCATGTCCTCCGTGAGACCGACAACTCTGAGGTCCTCTCTAACCACCTCTTCTAGGCTCTTCTTCGGCCAACCCCTCCCTCTCTTACCACCGGGGGGGTTAATACTCTCGCACCTATGCACCGGGGCGGCCACACTTCTCCTCTTCACGTGACCGAACCATCTGAGCCTCAATTCCCTCATCTTCTCCTCTATGGGGGCCACTCTAGCTAAGCCCCTAATTACTCCATTCGTGATCCTATCCAATCTCGTAAAACCACACATCCACCTGACCATCCTCATCTCCGCTACCATCAACCTTTAGACCTGCGCCTTTTTTAGAGGCCAACACTCCGATCCATAGAGAACAGCCGGTCTAACTACCATCCGATAGACTTTGCCTTTCAAACCCATGGGCACTCTTTTGTCACACAGCACCCCTGACGCTGACTTCCACTTTTGCCAGCCCACTCCAATCCGCTGGCTAATGTCCTCGTCAATGTCCCCATTCTGATGGATGATCGAGCCTAGATACTTGAATTTGGCGACCTTCGGTATTGCCCTCCCATCCAGAACGATTTCTCCCCCCTCTTCTATCCTTCCACTGAAACAACAGTGAAGGTATTCCGTTTTCGATCTACTCAACCGAAAGCCCCTAGCCTCAAGTGTATGCCTCCAACTCTCCAACCTGTCATTCACCCCCTGCCTGGTCACATCAATAAAGGACGATGTCATCTGCAAATAACATGCACCAAGGCACCTCGTCCTGGATTCCTCTAGTGAGTTCGTCTAAAACTAGTGTGAAAAGAAACGGGCTTAAAGCGAAGCCCTGATGCAGGCCCAAATTAACAGCAAAGTCATTGGAGACCCCTCCCGGAGTCCTAACCCTCGTCCGTCCTCCCTCGTACATATCCTTGATAACACGAATGTACGCGGGCGACACCCTTTTCTTTTCCAAACACCTCCACAATACCTCCCTTTGCACTCTATCATACGCTTTCTCCAGGTCAATGAACACCATATGGAGATCCACCTTTCTATCCCTAAACAAGCCCATGAGCCCTCTGAGGAGGTATATTGCCTCAATGGTGGCCCTGCCTGGCAAGTGAACATATAGCAATTAAACTATAATTGAAACACCACGCAAATGAAATTACAATTTTTGGATAATCGACAAAATTCAATGAATGGAAAAAGAAATAGATTGGATACCAAATAGAACTAACATCAAAATTGCAAACTACCGAGTAAGGAATAAGATAATAGAGCAACAAACCTTACATATCATCCTAATAAATTATGCTTCTACTTGGCAAGAATGAAAAGTTCAGTTCCAACTAAAGATACATAGAGGAAGATATTGTCTACTTCTTTGAGTGGGTGGAAATTCAAACTTGCCTCTATATTGAATTTCTGTATAATAGACTAAAATCTTTTTGAAATGGTTAATTTTATAAGAGTCAACCAATTAATAATTATAAGCAATATAAGAGACTAAAATCTTTCTTCTTCTTTTTTTTTTTACGCGAATGACACAATGAAAGAAAGAATTTCAATATCCACATATAAGGTCATATCACTATGTACAATTTTATAAGAGAGACTAAAATCAATTAATATTTATAGTAAATTTTTGAAAGTGTTAATTTTGTAAGAGTTAGTCAATTAACAATTATAAGTAATACAAGAGACTATAATAAATTTTTTGAGTGAATGACGCAATGAAAGAAAGAATCGTTACACTTTGCAATACTCATTTTGGAGGATACACTTTTGAATCCTCAAATTAGTGCTTCATTTAAGAATTTGAATGAAATTTCAATTGTTGTCATTAATATAGTGGACAGTTTGAGTTGTTCATGTATCATTCATATATAATTGGAGATTAATTATCTAATAACTACAAATTACTTACAAAAGGGGGAGAAAAAAGAAAAGAAAAGAGGTAAATCAATAGCAATGTTATATTTGACAAGAGCATGTGACTTCACTCAAATTTGTAGTTATTGTGCACTCTTGAAATTGTGAATTCTTAAAAGCCACATAAGCCCCCATTATTAAAAACTTGTTTTATGAGAAACATAAGTTGATAAAAATATGACTTCTAAAAATGTCTAGTCTAAGGAAAATAAAATGTACTTAGTACAAGTGCCTGTTCTTTTCGTGAGTAAATTGGGTGGGTAAAAGGGTGAAGTAGGTTGAAGTGGTTGACATACGTTGAAGTTAGTATTTTTTTTTTTTTAAGTGGGTTGAAATAGGTTGAAATAGGTTGAAGTGGGTTGATGTTGGTTGAAATAGGTTGAACTGGGTGATGTTGGTTGAAGAGGGTTGAAGTTGGTATATTTTTTATGTGGTGGATTGAAGTGGGTTAAAATAATGACAACGTAATTAAAGTGTGACAATATATGAAGTTATCGAAATTTTGTCAAATTTTTGTTTATTCTTTTTTATTTTTTATTTTTAACCTTTATTTTTTTATTTTTCATTTTTCATTTTTCTTTTTTTTTCATTTTTCATTTTTTATTTTTTCTTTATTTTTTAATTTTTAATTTTTTTTTCACTTTTATTTTCTACTTTTTATTTTCTATTTTTTCTTTTTTTTAATTTCTTATTTCTTTTTTTCTTCTTTATTTTTAATTTTAAATTTTCAATTTCAAAATTTTTTTTTAATTTCGAAATTTTGAAAAAAAAATTTTATCCATTTTTTTTATTTTTTCTTTATATTTTTCTAATTTCTTATTTCTTATTTCTTATTTCTTATTTTTTATTTTTATTTTACATTTTTTTAATTTTTATTTTTTAATTTTTTTAATTTTTTATTTCACAATTTTTTATTTTTTATTTTTTATTTTTTATTTCTTAATTTTTTTTGGTTATTTTTTAATTTGTATTTTTTTATGTGTTCATTTTTTATTTTTTATTTTTTATGTTTTACGTTTTATTTTTTTAGTTTTATTTCTCATTTTCAATTTTCAATTTTCATTTATTTATTTATTTTTCATTTTTTACATTTTATGTTTATATTTTTTCATTTTTTATTTTTTTCATTTTTTTATTTTTTTAATTTCTTATTTTTAATTTCTAATTTTTAAATTTTATTTTTTCTTTCGTATTTTTTAAGTTTTAGTTTTTATTTTTTATTCTTTTATTCTTTTATTACTTTATTTTTTAATTTTTAATTTTTTAATTTTTATTTCTAATTTTTTAATTTTATTCTTATTTTTTATTTTTATTTTTTTTACTTTGTACTGTTAATTTTTTAGTTTTTTAGTTCTTTATTTTTTATTCATTAATTTTCTATAATTTTATGTTTTTTATGTTTTTGTGTTTTTATTTTTCTATTTCTTATTGTTTATTTTTTTATTTTTTATCGTTTATTTTTTATTTTTTATTTTTCTTGTTTTTATATTTTATTTTTCATTTTTTTTTGTTTTTGTGTTTTTATATTTTATGTTTTTTTTTATTTTTTTCTTTTTTTTTTATTTTTTTTCATTTTAATTTTAATTTTTTAATTTTCAATTTTTATTTCTTATTTCATATTTTTTATTCCTTATTTTTCATTTTTTAGTTGTTATTTTTACTTTTTTTTAATTTTTAATTTTTTATATTTCATTTTTTATTTTTTTAGTTTTTGTTTGTTTTTGTTTATTTTAAATTCAAAAAAAATAAATAATAAAAACCTAAATAAAAAATAAAAACATAAAAAATGAGAAATAAGAAATACAAAATTAAAAATTAAAAATTCAAATTAAAATGAAGAAAATAAAATATAAAAAATATAAAAAATAAGAAATAAAAAAATAAAAACATAAACAACATAAACAACCAAAAAACATTAAAAAAACATTAAAAAATAAAAAATAAAGAATAAAACATAAAACATAAAAAAGTAAAAAAAATGAAAAATAAAAATTAAACATTAAAAATTGAAAATAAAAAATGAAAAATAAAAAATAAGAAATAAGAAATGAAAAAATAAAAACATAAAGTCATGGAAAAAAAATAAAAAATAAAAAACAAAAGTCAAAAAATCAAAAAATCAAAAATAAAAAATAAAAAATTAAATAAATTAAATAAATTAAATAAATTAAATAAATTAAAAATTAAAAATTAAAAACTAAAAATTGAAAATTGAAAATTGAAAATTAAAATTAAAATAAATGAAAAATAGATAAATAAAAAAATAAAAAAATAAAAAAATAAGAAATTGAAAAAATTAAAATTAAAAATTAAAAATTAGAAATTAAAAATTAAAAATAAGAAATTAAAAAATATAAAATATAAAAAATATAAAAACTAAAAAATAAGAAAGAATAAATAAAAATTCTACAAAATTTTGATAAATTCATAAATTATCACACATGAATTACATTTTCATTATTTTAACCCACTTCAACCATCCACATAAAAAATATACCAACTTCAACGCACTTCAACCTACATCAATGCACTTCAATCTAATTCAACCTATTTCAACCCACCTCAAAAAAAAAATACCAACTTCTACCTACCTCAATCTACCTCAACTTACTTCTCCCTTTTACCCACCCAATTTATCCACGAAAACAACAGATCCTAAATCTCACATGATACTTTACAAATTATTAAAATTATGAAGAGGGTGGGTTAAAGTTGGTTGAAGTGGGTTGAAGTAGGTTGAGATAGGTTGAAGTTGGTATTTTTTTTCAAGTGGGTTGAAGTAGGTTGAAATAGATTGAAGTAGGTTAAAGTGAGTAAATATGAATTGACCAACGAAAAGAACAGGCCCTTAATATGTTGATTAATTTGTTATTTTGCTGTGTGGTGCCAAACTGCCCGGAACAAACCTGGCTCATCAACCTCCATACTTTCCTCCAAACAAACAAAAAAAAAAAAAGAAAAGAAAAAAAAAGAAAAAAGGCTTCGCCTAAGACCTATCCCTGTTGGAGAGTTTGGGAGATGGGTTGAGAACCAATCAAAATCTCTTTGACGACAAAGCCTGTTCATAATAATGGGTTTAGTTCTTTTTTTAGCCTTCTCTTTAGCACTCCTTCAGCCCAAGTTGAATTGCTATTGTTTTATAAGAAAGCATAGCACCCCTAATCTATATTTTCTCAATAGATGCAATTAGGGATGGACAATGAACTGAGTTTTATAGGATTAGGGTCAACTGATTACAACGTGGGTCAGGTCGGAACATGACCAACCTATTAACAGTTTGGGCTTGGTCGAACTTTTTATGTTATTAAACGGGTCAAGTCGCCCCATGGGCGATCCATTTTTAGTTCATTCTAAAATGGAACAAAATTACACAAAAGAACTTTGTATGATAATTATTTTTATGTATAAAACAGTGGTGATAAGTTTAACTAATTGTACCATATAAATTATTGTGGCAAGTAGGTAGAAAAAGTAACAGGCTATTAAACAGGCCGCTAATGAGTTGACCTGACCCATTAGTATGCGTTAATGAGCTGGCCACTATTAACCCATTTCCCTATTGACCCGACTCTTTATTTACTCTATTTTAAATAGATCCACCCACTTACCTCAATGGATACCCGATCCGTTGCACACCCCCATATACAACTATATGCATGATTTTAGGGCCATAGTGTCATAGTGGTATCTACTGTCTAGTGTGGCACAAAATTCCAATTTTGTAGATCTGCCTTGACTTAATTTTCTTATTTTATTCGGTCTCTTCTAAACAAATATGCTTGTCCTTGTTGTTTATGAGGATTAATTGAAAAGCTATAAAAAGGATGACAAATACCATTGTCATTGACTTAGTAAACTGTGGGGCTTAAATTAAAGGTGGTTAGCTAACTAGCTAGCGATTCCAAAATGGACAAAAATTGGTGGGGGAGGGTCTGTATGTATTGAAAGCTTAATTAAGACGCCACTCGCAAAGCAAGGGAATCATTTGCTACAATTATATAAGGTTCACTTCATAAAGTGTTATATGTACATGGTACTACTCTTCTTAATTCATGTAGCCACACTTGGCCCTATTCTTTTCAATGAAAAATGAGAGGTGTGGGATTGATGAGTGTAGGAAAGGGGGGGAAGGAATGGGTGAGTATAGTATTTTTTTTTTAAGTGTGGAAAGGAGTGGGTGACTGTGGGTGAAAGTTGAATATAGTTGAATGAAGTTGAAGTATTGGTTATTAATATTTTTTGTTTTATAATGTAATAATTTTGTTGTGATAACAATTAATGATGATGAAATTTTTTTATTTTTGTTTGTTCTTTTTTGTTCGTTTTTATTTTGTTTATTTTTTATTTTTTATTTTTGTTTTTTATATTTTTTTATTTTTTTTATTTTTTATTTTTGATTTTTTTTATTTTTTTATTTTTTTGATTTTTTGATTTTTGATTTTTGATTTTTGATTTTTGGTTTTTGATTTTTGATTTTTATTTTTAAAATTTTTTTAAATTTTTTTTATTTTTAACTATTAATTTTTAATTTTTAAAATTTTTAAAATTTTTTTATTTTTTATTTTTATTTTTATTTTTCTTAAATTTTTAAAAAAAAATTATTTTTTTATTTTGTATTTATTTTGTATTTTTTTTTAAATTTTTTTTTTATTATTATTATTTTGGAATTTTTCCGTTGGTTTTTTTTGTGGAATAAAAAAATAAAAAATAAAAAAATAAATACAAAAAATAAAAAAAAATAAAAAAATAAAAATAAAAATAAATACAAAAAAATTGAAATAAAAAATAACGAAAAATTAAAAAATTAATGAAAAGCAAAAAAATAAAATTGTTCCATAACATCTGAAAAATTAAACCTACTCATAATTGCTATCAGATTATTCGTACACACAATTACGTAAATTATAAAAATTTTCAGAATATGAAAAATGGTTGTTTTATGTACGTGTGGGAAAGAGTGAGTCAGCGTGGGAATAAGTAGTATTTTTTTTTTAAGTGTGTGAAGGAATGGGTGAGTGTGGATTGAGTTGATTTTCCAACGAAAAGAACAGGACCCTAATGGTTGAAAAGGTTAATTTAGGTAAAAAGATAGTAAGGCAGATATTGGTTTTTTTTGGGGGGGGGGGAGGATTTCCTTTGTTGGATCTTAAGCCGAAATTCTGGGGAAAGTTTGAAACAGGTTTATACTAGTTAGTGATTGTTAGATTGTTCAGTTGGTATCTACTCGATATTTAGGAAAAATACTGTAAAGTGGTTAATCAAGATTGTAATAACTTTAGGGGATATTCAAGATTGTAATAACTTTAGGGGCATCAAGCTGCTCAGCCACACTATGAAGCTGTGGGAGAGGGTGATTGAGAGAAGGCTGTGAGGGGAAGTAGAGATTTCAGAAAACCAATTTGGTTTCATGCCAGGCAGAGCGACCATTGAAGCGATCTACCTCCTCAGATGGCTCATGGGCGTGTTCAGGGACAGAAAGGTGGATCTCCATATGGTGTTCATTGATCTGGAGAAAGCCTATGATAGAGTTCCAAGGGAGGTATTGGTCCAAAGGTTGATGGTAGCTGATATGAGAATGGTCAGGTGGATGTGTGGCTCTACGAGATTGGACAGGATTATAAATGAAGTGTTTAGGGGCTTAGCTGAAGTGGTCCCGATAGAGGAGAAGATGAGGGAATCAAGGCTCAGATGGTTCGGCCACGTCAAGAGGAGAAGTGCGGCCGCTCCAGTGAGAATGTGTGAGAGAATCAACCCCCCCGGTGGTAAGAGAGAGAGGGGTAGACCGAAGAAGAGTCTAGAAGAAGTGGTTAGAGAGGACCTGAGAGTTGTCGGACTCACGGATGACATGGCTCAGGATAGGAGGCTGTGGCGGGACAGGATTAAGGTTTCTGATTGTAGGGGTCCGACTCCGCAGATGGCAGTAGCTTAGGCGGTGTGGGGTGGGTAGGGTTTCGGTTTGCTTGTCTGCAGGTCGTGCTTTTCTGGGATGTGACGGCACCAAGCGCCCCTGGTTTTGTTGAGGTATGTCTCCGCTCCGCTCCCTCTTTATTTGCTATGTATCCGCTCTCTCTTTATTTGCCATCCGGAACCTTTTCTTTTCCTCTTTCTCTTTCTCTTACTCGGTAAATGGTTTTTACAATCGTTTTTCCTTCAAACCTTTTTCACAAAACTATTTTGTGGGTCTTATGGAATCAACCTCTATATGGGTAGGAATACCGGTAGAGGTAAGGTTGCCTACAGCTGGATCTCCCCAGACCCCGCGAAAGCGGGACCCACATTGGGAGTTTGTTGTTGTTGTTGTTGTTGTTGTTGTTGTTGTACTGTAAAGTGGTTAATCGGCGTATTTATATTATATACCTACTTTTGAAATTAAGTACGGTACAATTTGTGACCTCTTCTACTTTTGAAGCCAAGTTGCTCATTGAGCAGACAACCTTTCCGATGAAAAAAATACATATTTGAATTGCGCATATTAATTTTGATTGTCCTGCTCACATTTGTTTTGTTAATTAATTTCAACGTAGAACTAAAAGAAATTATTCTCTCTTTATTCTCTCTCAAAAGGGACTAATATAAGAGAACTAGAGCGATACCCGTGCATTGCACAAATATAAAATATTTATTTATTTATTATAAATGTGATACATCTTAGTATGTGGCATACATATTATAAGGATTGTAGGAATAATTTCTTAGTGATAATATTAAGATCATTATTGATAACATATTATAAAAATATAATGAATATGTTATGAAAACGTTAATGATTTATATGAAAGTAGCATTTTTATAACATATTAGCTTGCATTACGTATGCTACTTAAATGAATCATATATTTGATCATATAATCATCTAACCTATGGCTCCACCTTTAATATTCTGCATAATTATTGGTAATCAATGACTCAATTAAATCAAGAAATTTCATAGTCAAAAAATTATGCGCCTTATTAGATTTTCAATCATGTCCCATGTCATAACTAAAGCTTTTAGGTAATTATTCCTCTTGCCTCTATCTTTGTTACCATTTAATGAAAGATCGCTTCAATTGACAAAAATAATCTACTTGAGGAATATGAAAAATTAGCAAAGAGTACAAAGAAATAAATTAGAGCTAGCAAGATATGTTATTTATTACAAAATATGAATAAAGATAAAACATAAATATAGTGTTAGCTACTAATTTTGAGACATTTGTCAAAGAAAATGCTAGCACTCAATTTTATATATATATATATATATATATATATATATATATATATATATATAT
>JACYFF010010365.1:96302057-96337926 GCA_017589665.1 Selenicereus undatus | reverse complement strand
ATATATATATATATATATATATATATATATATATATATATATATATAGATATATAGATATAGACATAGAGAGAGAGAGAGAGATATGAGTAAATTTACAAGGTGAAAACTATCCTATTGTTTACCAAAAGGCTCTATGTACAAGAAGGTCGTAATTAAACACATGATAAGTAGTCAAAATAAAGTGAACATAAATATACCGCAAAGTACAAAAGTAAAAATAAGAGTTTTACTCTAATTTATTTATTTATTTATTTATGGTATTTCATCGTTTGTTTATCGAAGTCAAGCTACCTGTTAATCTATACATAAAGAATCCTAGGGTGTGTTTGGTAGGGGGGAAAATCATTTTTCCAGAAAATCATTTTCCATGAAAAACATTTTTTCAAGAAAAATGATTTTCCACTTACATTTTCAGCTGTTTGGTAGAATGAAAAATCATTTTCTTTCCACTTCATTTTTTGCTATTTGATAGAATGAACCCCCCCGTCCTCACTTCATTTCTTTTTACCATCAACCCCCTTCCCTACTCACTACTTTGACCCGACCCAACCAACGAATTCTGTTTTTCTCTTCTCTTCAAAATCAAACCCAAAACATCAGTAAAAAATATACCAAGTAACAAACCCAGTAAAAGAAAGAGTCAACATTAATGAATCTCAATTTTTTCACTATTCCCAAGGATTACTCAGTTGACTTTGACTGATATTAAATTTAGATTAAAGAAAACGACGAACGAGGAGATGATGGGTGTCTCAGATTGTGAAGTTCTTAAAAAGGGCAACTGTAACAAGATCAGAGAACTCAAGAAATAATTATAGAGATTAACGATGAAAATCGTCGATGAATATGATGAACATGAAGAAGAGAGGAAGAATGAGAGGCAAAATGAGAATGGAAATAGAGTGATTTTAAGCACAATTAAAAGAAAATAGAACGAAAGACAAAATTGGGCAACGAAAATTGGACTTGGAAAATCATTTTTCCTACTTTTTCAAGGGAAAACAATTTCCTTCAAATGGGGTAAAATAATTTTCCCCAGAAAATGATTTTCCCCTCCTTGTTTTACCAAATAGCGTAAAATGGGAAAATCATTTTCCAGGAAAATGGTTTTCCCCCCTACCAAACACACCCCTAGTGTAGGTTTTCTTTCATAAAACTTGAACTTACTTCTTTTCTAAGGTAAAGAGGTGTTGAATTACTTGAACCTGTATATTTTCAACGGTATTGTAATTCACAAACTAATTAACAAATGTTGAAGTACTTTACTAAAGAAATTAGTTGATAAATTTATCAAAAAGCATCATTCATCCATGAGTGTAACAATTTTAAAGCTACCTCACATTCTTCAACGCTAAGGAATGCATCTCGCATATTATTCCTTCAATTAAGAAGGCTTAAAGAAGGAAGATTTTATACAAGTACTTAGTATTTTCATAATCCTTTTTCAAACTATTCTCTTCCTCTCTCTTTATCTTTTTCAAACTATAAGTACAGACAGAAAGATAGGCGGAGAATCATTATCCTCATGCGTCCTACATGAATACTTAATTGCCTGAGATTTGCCTTTGATTCTGCATTAACCTAAGTCAAATTATAGCCTCATAAGAGATAAAACCCTTTAATATAATTGGGGACTTTTTTCATTTGCAAAACTCAAATCCAATTTTATTTATTTTTTTAAAATGAGAATGCACTAGTGTCTAACCCGCCACTTGAATAAACACAAGTTCGTTTACAAATTGAAATTGTTAAAGCTTCATAAAATCGTACTCAAAATGTGCTGATATATAAAATTCTAACAACAATAGTTCATTCTGAGCTTGAATTGAAAGGAGACCTACATTAAATTAAAGAGGAAAAAAAGAGGAAAATCTCAATAATAGTTAAAGAATATCTTGTGTACAAAAAATTGTCCTTTTTTAGCGTGTTGTATAGGAAGATATTGGCGTGTTCGGCAACAGCGTTTTGGTTAGCATTTGGCGTTTTGACTAAATCAATACACTCATCACGTAATTTTTAGTGTTCGGTAACGTAGTGTTTTGAATAGCATTTCAAGTAGCATTTAGTGTTTTGAGTAGTGTTTTTGAAAAACTAATAGTATTAACGTTTTACATTCAAAAGTAGCGTTTCATATTTTTTTACCAAAAATTACCCTTTGGAAATTTTATCTTTGGAAATTATCTATATCCTTTATGTCAATTTACATTAATCAGCTAATCCAACAGCTAAATTTACCGAATACATTTTATTCAACTGCTCTTCTAAACAGCTATCCGCTAACAGCTAAATTAGAAACGATATCCGCTACCTGAACAGCTATCCGCTACTTGAACCGCTAATTTTGCCGAACATGGTCTAAGTATTACAAATACAGGTTGATTAAAGTGGCATAGTAATTATCTTTTTAAAAGTAAAAAGTCATAAATTTAAGTCTTATAAATGAAGAAAAAATATGTGACGATAGATCTTTATTTCTTATAGGTCAATATTTACTCAATTTTAATTAAAAATGTAGGATCAAGGATAGACGGAGATAGATTCAAATTTATATAAATAGAATATATAGTATCTTGTACACACTAAAATTTCCACATAAAAGGAAAATATTTATTCACACAACCGGGAGAAAGGAAGTTAATTATTTCACCATGGTTTGACTAAGGCGATCATAAATCATACCTTGTCTACGTATATCTCATAATCATTTTCGATCGATGGTTAAAACAAAATTTTGTGAAAACATTTTTATAGAAGGACTTTGTGAAAATATTTTTATTAGTTTTTTCTATAAAATGTTTTCATAAAATCCTGTTCTATGGGTTTCTCAGAATCAGCCTCTCTGCGGGTAAGGATGCTGGTAAATATAAGGTTATATACATTTAGATCTCCCCAAACCCTGTAAAAGCGGAACCCACACTAGGAGGTATTGTTGTTGCTTTCTGAACATCCCCTCAAACGATCAAGAGCTATTCCTAAGCTTGTGCTGATGCGATGCTTCCAAGTATCTCTTGTTGTATTTTGGACTTGTTCATTTTAGGTTTAAGTTTACAGCTTATAGCTACTTACTTCTCGTAATTTGATTACACCTTCTTATATAATTATGTATAACTTATAAGTCCTTATGTCTCTTTGTAGCTCTTTCCTATATGCTTCAATATTTCCTTAATCATTTGTGTAACTGCTTGCAATTACTTATAATTTTTTCAACTGTTTATAACTTTTAATAGGTTACAGTCAGGGGGGAATTTGGGGGGGCGGGGCAGTGGGGGCCCCACCCCCCCCCCCCCTGATTTTGGAAAAAAAAACAATTATGAAAATAGCCCAAGAGTCAAAATAATATAGGTTAAATTTATAAGCCCAATAGTTTTCTAGCTGCTCTAGTACAGAAGTTGAGGCGGCAGACATCAATTATCATTAGTTTTAATTTTTTAATCAATTTGACTACTTTTGACAGCTTTTTTCACCCTCAAACCTTCTTTCTCTCTCTTCTCTCTCTACCCCAAGTTGTAGCAGACATCACACGTTTCCCACATCACTATTGGACTATTGGTGCAAGAGCCAAGTAATTTTTATATTGTTTGATTGATTGGACATTTGGATGCAAGGTTCTGACGCAACAAAGCAAGAATTACAGAAGGTATGTGAAGTTTTTTATTTAATCAAAGCTTTGTTCTTCTAGGTATGCAGGGATGGATAATGAATTTAACTAGTTTCGGTCTTGTAAATAAGAGTTACAAGGACAACGAATTTTTTTTCTGACTCAACCAGTGATATGTTTAGCTAGTTAGTCTGATTCTTTTTACATCTTTATTTTTCTAACCCCTGTAGGCATATTTTGAAACATGGATGCAGGTGGATTATATTTTTTTTTCAAAAGTACATTTATGAGCAACTTAACAATAAATGGACAATCTTGTGCCATCAATAATGTATGTTCTCTTTCCATTACTTAGGTTAACTATTGCTAAACTTCTTATTTTTTCAGTTCTTTTATATAATATGAAAGTTTATGTTTGGCCTCCCCTAACATAAATTCTTGGCTACGCCAGTGGTTAAATTGTTGAAATGAATACAAACATGGAGTTCTTAATCAAGTTTTTAGCTAATTGTATTGATGCATTATACAATAACGTAACCTTAGATAGAGATCACTTGTAACATTCAACTTTACACCGTAAGACCAAATATACATTTTTTAATATATATATATATATATATATATATATATATATATATATATATATATACACACACACACACACACATACGCACACACACATCAAGTAAGCTCAGTGACCCAAAAAAAATAAATCAAATTGTTGAATGTGTAATAATAGTTAGTATTAAACACCATAATATACATAGTCTCCATCTCAACTAGTTAAGAATTTAAAATACATCTTTTAATTTTATATGTCTCAGCCTCTGTACGACTATAGATGTCTACAGAGGAAATGTTGTCTACATCTTGATTTCTTCAAACCTCGAAAAAGCAAGACCCCTAATGTGAGTTGTTATTATTAATAATGTTGGCCCAATTCAGCTAGTTAAATCACCCCAGAAGGCGGTGAATAGAGTGATGATCAAAGTCGCAAGATAATTGAGATAAAGAGTGGAAAGATAAATGTGGACAAAACACAAAAACTTTTTAATGAGGCTAGCCTCAACTAGACTTAGTCCCCGTCTAGAGTTCCCTAACTCTATGATTAACCCCATTTTATTAGAAGGAATAGTTACAACTCTATAGTACACCTTACTCTAAATTCTAAGTCACAATTCAAGTTGAACCTTTCAATTAGGTTTGGTAAAGTTGACCATTCAACTCTATAATCCTACCCTACTTACAACTTGAATAGATGTAAAGCCAATTAAAGCTCAAAGTATGCCAACAAGTGCTTGAGTAATGTATATGTCAATGAGTGTTTGCTCTTGTTGTTGTGTTCAACTCTTAAACAGCTTCTATATTTATAGCAAAATCTTGGAGGAACCTTGCAAACTAGCCGTTGGACTCTTCCTTAAAATCAGCTTCAGTTCAAGGCCTTGAACTTCAGTTCAGGGTCCTTGAAGATTTTCGATTTTCATCTTGCAATAGTCAGGCGCTTATTTTTGGCTGATTTTGATTGGTATGCAACGGTCACTTCACATTTTTTGCTGATTGCGAATCTCTTTGAGATGATTTACAATCCTTTCCATAATCAAGGCAAATATCAAGCATTTAAAAAGAATTTAAATCTTGAAGGTCAAATATTTACCACATAAGGATCCCTAATAATAAGGAAACAACCATAACCAAAAAGGATATTATCAATCATAATTTTGTCAATTATAATCAGCATTGTAGGGTCTGTTCTATTTTGCGTTTTTAAGGATTTAGCTAAGAGCTTACATCTCCTTACAGCTTCTTACATCTCCTTACAGCTCCTTACAGCTCATTACATCTCCTTACATCTTCTTATATCTCCTTACATCTCCTTACATCTCCTTACATCCTATATAGATTTTCTATAACATTCAACAACTCCTTACATCTATCCTTGCAGTTCCTTACAGCCTCTTACATTTTCTTACAGCTCCTTACATCTCCTTACATATTCTTACAGCTCCTTACATCTCCTTACATCTTCTCACAGCTCCTCACAGCTCCTTACTTCTCCTTACATCTATCTATCTATCTAAAACGTGAAATAGAACAGACCTGTAATCTAAAGATAATACAAATATAACATGATGAATATATCAACTTATTAATCTCTTTTTCTCTTTTATCAAAATATATTAAAAAACTCAATATGAGCTTTTAGAAACCTAACCATTAATGTTGTTATATGTCTCATATTAATATTTGCTTACAAAGTACCTCTTTAGCTAACTTTTTCAAATTGCCATTTCTTTTAGATGGTGAAAAGGAAATTTGAGGTTATAAAGTTTGAAAATGGTAGCAGCATCCCTGAAAGGAATCACGACATGACACGTTATAAGATGAAAAGATAACAGGTATTGTTTTTACCACATGATTGCACCTAAATATAAAAAAGCAAATCACTCTAGCTTGTTATGTCTCGTAAAAATTCAAAGACACATTTGTTTACTTTTTATATTTATATATCAAGTAAGCTCAGTGACGGGGAAAAAAAATAATAGCTACTATTAAACACCATATCATACATAGTCTCCATCTCAACTAATAAAGAGTTTAAATTAATGGATCTTTTTATTTTCTACGTCTCATATTAATATCTTCCTCTTCAGCTAACTTTTTCAAATTATCGTTTCTTTTAGATCATGAAAAGGAAATTTGAAATTATAAAGTTTGAAAGGATGGTAACATCATCCCTAGAACCAATTGGTATATGACACATTATAACATGAAAAGATGACAGATATTGTTAATACCACATACAACAATAACAGCAACATCTCCTAATATGAGTCCTGCTTTTACAGGGTCTGAGGAGATCCAAATGTAGACAATCTTACCTCTACCAGCATCCCTACCTGTAGAGAGGCTGATTCTAAGATACCCATAAAACAAAATTTTGTTAATATCACATGATTACACCTAAACATAAAACAGCAAAAGACACATTTGTTTCGCAATAAGGGGACCAGTTGGTGATCTTAATTATCATCAACTTGATATGTTAATCTGTAAGTCACTAATCACAAATTAATAAGCTCCTCATTATTAATAAGCTCCTCATTAATAATAAGATTTCTCTGATCGAACATATAACACTTAGGACCTATTTGTTTTCAATACGTATTTTAGAGGAGTGGTTAGCAGGTTGAAGCGGGTTGGAGCAAGTCTAAATATGTGTTAGTAGGTATCAACAAATTTTGAGCAATTTTGTAAGAAAGTTGCAGTAGATTAGATTGAATCAAATAGAAGCAGGTTGGAGCAATTTTATATATATATATATATATATATATATATATATTCAACATGCTAAAAACAAATAGGCCCTTAATCTTTTTCATGTTGTTTAGCGAGGAACAACTATGATAAACCAGGGACATATCATCATCCAGAAACATATTGGCCAATAATTATTAACTTTTTTTTTTTGGCTGAGTAGCCAATAATTATTAACTTAATAATTCTCGATCTCTATGCATACTATATAAATATATTTTACCGGTTTGGTTTCCAACCTATATTATTGTTGTTCATAAATTCAAATTTAAATATTTTTTTAATAAATTAGATGGCACAATTAATTAGTAAAGTTTCTGGCAATTGATACTAAAATTTGTGTTTGAATAGATATTTGGGTTTAAATCCTATTTAAATCGAATTTTATGTCTTATAGTTTTAAGACTCGTGTAATGTACGAATTTGTTTTAAATCTTAATATTTTAAAATCTAGTTGCATACAATTTAATTATTATTGTTATATATCTCAATTATAGAACGAGACAACGAATGCTCTTTCATAACAGAAGGGGGGGACAATGAAACAATCCTCATGAATATAATAATTAATAGCAACTTGTGTTAAGACTTCAAATTAAAACCCAACTACGTAGATGATATACACCCAAAAAAAATAATAAAGCAAGTTAACTAAAAGAAAAAATTAAATTATTTTTTCTTTTGAGATCATATGAGTCATATAGAATAATACAATATAATTATAATATAAACTGAAGAGGAGAAATTAAATCTATGATCTAATATGTAGAAGACCTCAATTTTTAATTATTAGGTTAAAACTACATTAATAAATACAATTAATTATGCATAGTTAAAATAAAAAACAATTGAAATACAGCCGAGGAATATTTGGCACGAAAAAGTAAAAGAGGCAAAAAGGTGATGCACAAGAGAAAAAGATGATATTAGAACAAGATCAACCCATCACTTACTAATGTGTTACCCATTATTATTCTTGATTAATATTATTTTCAGTACTACAAAAAGCTCAGGTTAAGTTGTTGTATCAATGTGACCTAATTTATTTAGCACCCATTACTTGCTAAACTTACTAGACTACTATTTTATGCACATTAACTTGAGTTCTCAGTTCTCACACGCTCTCCCTTCTCTCTCTCTCTCTCTCACACTATATATACTTGTCATCGCCCCTTTGCTCACTTTGGGAACCCAACACCAAACTTTTGTTTTAACTAACACAACCCCCCCCCCCCCCACCTCTCTCTCTCTCTCTCTCTCTCTCTCAAAAACTCTATATGCCTTTCAACTGCATAGCGCCAAAGCCAGAGAATCACGGCTTCAATCACCCTCCTCCTAACTCCCCTGCCATGTTGGAACCCATTTTCTCCATCTCTCTCAAGGTATCATCATCTCATGTTATGCCTCTTTTTTTTAAAGTTGTTTTCTTAATGAAACAAAAAAAAAAAAAACCCTTCAATTTTTGATTATGTAATTAAGATTTTGATTTTTTTTGTTTTTTGTTTTTTATTTTTTTAATAGTTTGAGGAGGTGGTGTACAAGGTGAAATTGGAAGGTAAGAAATGCAAGGAAAAAACAATCCTGAATAGTATAAGTGGGACGGTATGTCCGGGTGAAATTCTAGCTATGCTAGGGCCCTCTGGGAGTGGTAAGACTACCTTACTCACTGCTCTTGGGGGCCGGCTGGTTCAAGGAAAGTTACTGTCTGGTAAAATTACTTACAACGGTCAGCCTTTCTCTGGCCCAATTAAACGACGGATAGGATTTGTGGCTCAAGATGATGTGTTGTATCCCCACCTCACCGTATTTGAAACCCTCCTGTTCACCGCCCTCCTGAGGCTACCTAGCTCCTTGGCTTATGATGCCAAGGTGGCTCAGGCGGAGCGAGTGGTGAGAGAATTGGGTCTGACTCGGATTCGGAACAGCATGATTGGGGGCCCACTTGTGCGAGGTATCTCCGGAGGGGAGAAGAAGAGGGTGAGCATAGGCCAAGAGATGTTGGTTAACCCAAGCTTGTTGCTACTGGACGAGCCCACTTCAGGGCTTGACTCGACCACTGCCCTCAGGATCATGACCACCCTCAAGGGCCTGGCCGAGTCAGGGCGGACTGTGGTCACCACTATTCACCAGCCTTCAAGCCGCCTCTACCACATGTTTCACAAAGTGGTTCTCCTTTCAGAGGGCCGCCCCATCTACTATGGGGCTGCCTCGTCCGCCCTCGAGTACTTCTCCTCCATTGGATTCTCTACTTGTTTAACTGTTAATCCTGCTGACATTCTTCTTGACCTTGCTAGTGGTAAGCCTTGATCATCTGCCTCCACCTTTTTCAACTAGCTTATTTTGAACTATTATATGTTATGCAAAATGATAAGTACCTTGCTACAAGATACTTCGTAAGTGTCTTGTTTTGACTTAAAAATCATATTATTATATTTTAAGTTGAAAAAAATGGTAGGATCAGAATCATATTACAACTTATAAATTATATAAAATCATATTTTTATCTATAATTTATCACATTTCTAAAACACATATAACACATGTACTCACGGATAGGATTAATGCTATTAGAGTATCATTTAATATTTTTTCGATGTAGCCAACGAATATTTAAGTTTAGCAATTCATAATTAAGTATAATTATTGAAAATTTTATAAATTTAAATCATAAAATATATTGATTTATGATGAGGCAGTATCTTAAGACAAGACATATATTAATATCCATCTATTATTACGATAAGCATCATTGTGGATGTATAACGATTTGAATTTACTTAACATTAATCTCAAAATCCCTTCTTATTGGTCTACATAGCTCCTTTTGAAGCAATAAAAAGGAAAAAGTAGTGGGTGAGTTTTTGGTGTGCTATTTTACTCAAAGTGGAAGGAGCGATCATGATTCATGATTATATTTGCGTTTTATTTTATCATTGTGAAAGTGGAGGAAGAACAAATTACGACTACCCAACTTACCCTTCAAGAGGTGCATGCCCCACACCCATTTTATTTTGATGGCTTCCATTTGCTAGCTAGTAAGATAATGCCCATAATCTTTGTTGCTTCTCTTTCTTTTTGTTATCATCATCATTATATTGTCTCACTAAGCAACCTTAATCGTACAAATCATTTTATTTTTAATTATATATAGCTAGTTACCATTATCAACTTTAAAATACATATATAACCAAGTCTCCATATATTTTTTATATTACTTCGTGCGATTTACTTTTGCATCTGCATAAGATTGTCCAACTTTAAATTACTAATTATATATTCGTAGAACGTACTCTAAATTGTTTTTTATGGTTATCTTTTTTCGGTGGGTTTAGGATTTGGTCCAGACTCAAAGCATGCAACTGAGCAAGGAGAACACATGGAGCAAGAAAAAAAGCAAGTAAAAGAAGCTTTAATTGCAGCCTACGAGAAGAATATTTCCACAAGAATAAAGTCCGAACTCTGCAATTTCGATGCCATGACTCCCTACAACACTTGGAGGAAAGATGCTTCTACCATTGCACGTATGAAAAATCTTTGAGTTGTTGAAAAACAATTATTTCTCTTCTTATTGTTAGTTAATTAATTAATTAAATGAATAATGGGAATTGTAATTGTAATTAGATAGGAAAATGTTAAAATATTAATGCAGGGAAGGATATAAAGGGAGAACAATGGTGCACAAGTTGGTGGCATCAATTCAAAGTGTTGGTACAAAGAGGGATGAAAGAGAGGAGATTTGAAGCATTCAATAGGCTCAGAATCTTCCAGGTCTTAAGTGTTGCTACCCTTGGTGGCCTCCTTTGGTGGCACACCCCAGAATCCCACGTTGAAGACAGAGTAAGTCTTCTTCTCCTCTTTCCTCTTTTTTTTTTTTTTTGGACTGTTATATCTATAACATTTGACAACTCCATGTTCAAACTAACGGTATATTCTTATTTTGTGTACATTAACTTAAGGGGAAAAAAACTAAATGATATAATCAATAAGATGTATATAATCAATAAGATGTACGTACATATTTGCATGAAACAACTACTTTTGACGTGCTCTTTCGCCCACAAAAAAAGGGAAGCGAAGAAGAGAAAACAGAACACAACCGTCATGTGACAGAGTTGATACATTATAATGGGCCTTGATGGGCAGTTATTCCCGTCCCTTTGCTTTTCTCAGTTTTAACCGCGGACCCAACACCAAACCAGGCCAGAGAATCCGGTTGCCAGCCCTTGGAAAAAACAGCAAGAAAAAAAGGAAGTAAAAGTTGGACATGTGATATGTTAATGATGCTAACAATATAAGAATTAAATTTTATCTCCTTGTTAATTGTATCATGCCATGTGGGTTTTTTAAAAAAAATAAAATTGGAAGCTCATTTTTAATTGTTAATAATTAAGTTCGTGTACCTTATTAATAATTTATCTCCTTGTTAATAATTAAATTTTCTCCAAAAAGTTGATTGAACATGAAGTAATAATGCAAAAAAAAAAAATTCAACATACGGAAAGGTGACTGGAGAAATAACTTGTACTGTTGTACAACATGATTTCATCCTTCTTGAGGCTGAGAAACTAATGTAGAGTCTTTGTGATATGCATCATGCAGATTGCATTGGTCTTCTTCTTTTCTGTTTTCTGGGGTTTCTACCCTTTGTACAACGCAGTTTTTACCTTTCCACAAGAACGGAGGATGCTCATCAAAGAACGGACTTCAGGAATGTATAGACTCTCCTCATACTTTCTGGCGCGAACTATAGGGGACTTGCCCTTAGAATTAGCGCTCCCGACGGCGTTTGTCTTCATAATATATTGGATGGGCGGCCTCAAGCCTAACCCTGCCACGTTCATCCTCACTCTATTGATCGTTTTGTACAACGTTTTGGTAGCCCAAAGCCTAGGGCTTGCCATAGGAGCCATACTGATGGACATCAAGCCAGCAACTACTCTCGCCTCAGTTACAACCCTAGTCTTTCTGATAGCCGGAGGATACTATGTTCAACAGATCCCGCCTTTCATTGTGTGGCTCAAGTACTTGAGCTACAGCTACTATTGCTACAAGTTGCTCCTTGGTGTTCAGTACCATGAGAATGACACTTACCCTTGCTTGAAAATGGGGAAGTGGGAATGGTGCAAAGTTGCTGATGTTCCGGCTGTCAGATCAATGGGGCTCAATCATTTGTGGATCGATGTCTGCATTCTAGGGCTAATGTTTGTTGGCTATAGAATCATTGCTTACTTAGCCCTACAACGAGTACGCATGAAGTGAGTGTTAATGAAATAAAATGCATGTAATTTTGTAAGAGGCTAGTATTGCTTAGCTTGGATGATCGATGAAGAGGTAGCTAGCTAGCTTGCTAGGCAATTAGTTGTTCTAAGACTTTTCTTTTAATTTTTCTTTTAATTAGTTCAGGAATAATTTGTATTCTTAAATAGAAATAAAAGTTTGGAAGGCAAATACTTCAATGTGTAAGCCTGCATTGGCGTCAATTACAATCATACTGAGAAGCCAACAGGGCAAGTCTCTCAATAATGTCTTTTGTTCCCTTTCGTTAAGGCTCCTTGACCTCAAATTTAGACTCTGTTAAGGAGAAAATGAAATGTCAAATATTTCTGCAATTCAGAACTCTTGGGTACCACTGCGTTACTCAAACAATTTTTAATTGTTAATGTTGAAATTCTTCCTAAAAGTGGGTACCACTACGTTACTCAAACAAAGAAGAAGGGTAGCCTCTATCCAAAGTTGAAATTCTTCCTAAAAATGGCATAAAACCACCGGGAGGGTCCAATGTAGAGCTATTAGAGCATTCCCAGCAGAGTTTCAGTTTTTGGAACTCTAGCCTGCCACATCAACAAAAGTTCCACAATTTTGGAACTTGCATTCCATCACTTCTTCAACAAATGGAACTCAATTTTAATCATCCAATAAAAAAATTTGTCATGGACCCACTTTATAACACACAGCCTATTTTTTTAATCATATAAAAATTATATATTACTTCAAAAAAAAACAAAAAAATAATAAAAAACTCACCAAAACTGCCACGAGAGGGGGACCGCACTGGCGTGGTGACACACGTGTCCCCCTTCAATTCTCCTTGCTGCCAGAGAATTCTTGCCACGCATCTTCCACGCGGGCCCTACCTTTTCCACGCGAGGCAACCGCTGGGAAAGCTCTTAGGAGCGGAGATTGATGCGTCAAACATCTAGGCCCAAGTTTTCAAGACATCCGCTTCAGTTTTGAAAACTTTGGCCCAACGCCCTTGATAATTGTCAATGTGTGCGGACCCATGCCCAACAGCCCTGGCAACGTTTGATGGAGTGAACAAGATGTGAATGAGTGCTTAAAGTTTGGTTTGAAGCTCAAATGTTTGCTAACTAAAAAACTTCTTTTAAAGAGAGTAAAAGAATTTGAAAAGACAAAAATGAGCAAAACACTAATTGGCTGCTAAAGATGACTTTGTAGTCTTTACTCATCTTTACAAAATGTAGAAAAATAGCAATTTATCAACTTAGTTGAACTATTAGTCTATAGTTGTATTTTGATTAATTAGCTACTATCTAGCAAAATTGCCTTGTTTATCTTACGATGTGCAGCATAACACTTTGATTTTGTATTCCATCTTTAATTTAGTTAATTACTTAATTTGTAACTACTCCGAATAGTCGGGGTTCTACAACATTACACAAACACTTTCAAGCAGAAATTATTAGTGATCGTATTACACTCTTGTAAAGCTGTCGTTGATATTATCCTTGTAAATTTTATGAGGTAAGAGAGTTGAGTGAATTCTCTTGTAAACAAGTGAGATACAACATGTGTTGTGAGCCAATGAGTTAGTAGACTTGATGTTGATCTTGACTTGTCCAAGCAAAGCTTTGGACGTGGTATTGAAGAGTTAGGGAAGAACTCTTACGACTCGCAGCTCAAACATGAGGTAATAGAATCGGTTGAAATCATAAGGGATAGCCTTAGGTGAAGAAGTATCCTTCTTGAGAGGGTTAATTTCGTAAAAAAATTCATTTGTGTTATATGTCTTGCTCAGTTCGCTTAATGTTTTTGAACTTTATTTTTGAGCTTAGACTCCCTTATATGTAAGTTTAACTTCTGTCATAATATTTAATTTTGAGTTCTAAATTTTTTAACTATCAAATATTCACTCCTCTCTAAAGTGATTTACACTTATTTGGGATTAACAGTTATCTTTCTATTCATGTACTCTATTCTCTTCTAAAGTAATTTGACACGAAAGTTTTTATTGTTTGAAAAACCTTGTAGTGGTTTAATGTTACGTGCAAGTTCATACTTTGAACTCTAGTTGAGTCATGCAAATATCATCAACCGAAGACTATCTCTTTATTTCTTTTGCTCGCTAATTAGTTCAGTGGGTAATTAAACATCATGATTAAAATTGAAATCCTTGGTAATTTGATACTTCTTTTCTTAGGTGGTACTACACTTATCTTTCTAACATTGAGGATAATATAATATAAAGAGAGGGAGAGAGAGAGAGAGAGAGAGAGAGAGTGCAATTCACTTTGTAAATTGTAACTTTTGTTTAATGTTTCTTTTGTAGCTTTATAAATCTAAAGACTTCAGTTCAAATATTGCCTATATCATCCTTTGCACCCCCCTTTAGTACCCAAAAAAAAAATCTAAAAACTTGGATAATACCAACTCCCAGTGTGAGTCCTGCTTTCATGGGATCTGCAGAAATCCAAATGTAAACGATCTTACCTTTACAAGCATTGTTACGTGTAGCAGAGAGACTGACTATAAGAAGCCCACAAAGAAATTTTGTGAAAATATTTTGGAATTGAAAAACCTTTAACACATGAAAATTTTGGAAAGACATTAAGGGTGTGTTTGATAGGGGGAAAAATGATTTCCTGGATCATTTTCCCAGAAAATCATTTTCCATGAAAAATATTTTCCCAAGAAAAATGATTTTTCACTTACATTTTCAGCTATTTGGTAGAATGAAAAATCATTTTCTTTCTACTTCATTTTTTGCTATTTGATAAAATGAACGCTCCGTCCTCACTTCATTTCGTTTTACGATCAACCCTCTTCCCTGCTCACTACTTTGACCCGACCCAACCAACGAATTTTGTTTCTCTCTCCTCTTCAAAATCAAACCTAAAACATCAGTAAGAAATGTACCCATTAACAAACCCAAACGAAAAGAGAGTCAACATTAATGAATCTCAATTTTTTCACTATTCTCAAGAATTACCCAATTGACTTTGAGTGAAATTAAATCCAAATTAAAGAAAATGACGAACGGAGAGACGATGTGTGTTTCAGATTGTGAAGTTCTTCAAAAGGGCAACTGTAACAAGATCAAATAACTCAAGAAATAATTATAGAGATTAACGATGGAAATCATCGATGAACATGATGAACATGAAGAAGATGGGAAGAATGAGAGACAAAATGAGAATGAAAATAGAGTTATTCTAGGCACAATTAAAAGAAAATAGAACGAGAAGCAAAATTGAGCAACGAAAATTGGACTTGAAAAATCGTTTTTCCTACTTTTTCAAGGGAAAATAATTTCCTTCAAATAGGGTAAAATGATTTTCTCCTGAAAATGATTTTCCCCTTCTTATTTTACCAAACGGCGTAAAATGGAAAAATTATTTTTGGAAAAATGATTTTCCCCTTTACCAAACACACCCTAAATATTAAAATCTAATAACAAAGGTATGAGTGATACAATAATAACAATGTGCAAATAGCAAGATATGTAAGATCTGCAACTTTAATCCAAAACCTCCATAGACTTCTATCATGCGTCATGTCCTCCGTTAGCCTTAGATAGTTTAAGTCATGTCTAATCACTTCGTTCTAGCTCTTTGTTGGTCTTCCTTGTCCTCTTTTACACTCTGAAAAGTTAATTCTTTCACTTATCCTCACTGGAGTGCCCATACTCGTTCTCCTTATGATGGAGGTCCATCCATGAGAATGATCATTAGCCCTCAAGGAGGTCCAAGGGTGTCAAATTTCATGAGTAAAGTCCAAGAAATTAGCTTAGCTTGCCAAGACTCATTTCAGTCCATTTTCGGTTTCAGGCCTGTGCACAAGCCCGGTTTTGTGCACATTATTTCTTAACCTTCCCAAGGGTATGATTGGATTGCAGGAGACCTAAGTTTAAGTTCAAGATGTGTTCTTTCCAATAAGACCAGTTGCAAGTCATTTGGAGCTCATTTGCTACCTCAAATCAGCCATTGAAATCAAGTGCTCAAAACTGCCCCAGTTCTGACCGGTTTTGGAAATGGGCTTGGTTGGGTGTCCAAACCTCCTCGACTTGGACTGAAAATTTTATGGCATGAAAGTACATTAAAAATATTTTCAAGTGGCCATAAAAAACCTCAACCAAATTACTCACATGAGGAGCTATTAACCAGCAAATTAAGGGAGGAAAATCCCTTTTACCCGGTTAAGGGCAGTCGGCTGCATCCTTGTTCTTCTTGAGGTGATTTGCTCTTATCAAGGTTTAATCCACTTGCAAATGTCATGATTAGTGTGCTTAGAAACTGATTATGACCTCCCAACTCCCAAGCTTCCCAAGTCGACAACTCAGCCTCAAGATCATCAACTAAGTGTTGTTAAGCCACGATTCAATCTCCCCTTTTGTAGGCTGTTTTTGATTTCCAAAATGTACCTAGTTTAGCTTGCTAATTTGAATGTTCAGCCTTATATGTTGTAATTGGGAGGGAGTATGTGACCCCCCAAGCAAGCCTTGTACGACACTTTTGCATGTTTATGAAAAGAAGTTGAGCCTTAGCTCCTTTGAACTTTCAAACTCTCTTTTAGCTTATCTCTATCTTTAGTCGGGTAGGGTGGTGATCTAGCAAGAGTCTTGGCTTCTTCTTGGTGGTGTTTCCGTATCCAAGAGGTTGTTAAGGGCCCTAGCATAAGCCTTGGTGGTGTTTCTGTACCCAAGGATTGTGTTAGCCTCGGATTATCCCATGTAAGTTCTAGTTTGAGTTTGTGGTTTCAAAGCTTGCTACCTATTCAAATCCTTGCTTGCATTCTGTTTTCTTTCTCACTTGATCCTCCCCTTGGAGATACACCACCTTACATGACCAACCCATCTAAGCCTAGCCTCTCTCCTCTTATCCTCTATGGGTGTCACTCTTACTTTTCTCAAATCACTTCATTCCTTATCCTATCCAATCTCATATGGTTGCACATCCACCAAATCATCCTCATCTATACAACCATTACGTTGTGGACTTGAGTTTTTTTAATTGGTCAACATTTAACACCATACAACAATGGTGGTCTAAAAACCACGCGATAAACTATCCCTTTCAATCATACTGGGATCTTCTTATTATACAACATCCCTGAATTAGCCTTCTATTTGTGCCATCCTCCCTTTATCAGTTGGTTAATGTCCTCTTCGATATCCCTTTTCTCGTGAATGATTGAGCCCAGGTATTTAAACTTTTCAACCTTTGGTATTATCACCACTTCAATGGTCACCTCATCTGCAGTACCACCTTGCCCTCCACTAAGTCAATGTTTCAAGTATTCAATCTTTGGCCCACTCAACTTAAAACCTTTAAACTCCATAGTGTCTCTACTTTTCTCCAACTTACAACTAACTTTATTCCTAGTCTCATCGATAACAACAATATCATCAACAAATAGCATACACCACGGTATCTCAACCTAAATCCCTTTAGTAAGCTCATCCATAGCAATAGTAAAAAGAAAAGGGCTTAGTACGGATCCTTGGTGGAGCCGTATATCTATAGGAAAGTCATCTGTTACCCCTCTTAAAGTCTTAACTATCGTTTTTACTCCTTCGTACATATCTTTGATAACTCGAATATATGCAGTTGGCATGTCTTTCTTCTCTAAGAACCTCCATAACACTTTCTTATGTACTCAATCATAAGCTTTCTCTTGGTCAATGAATACCATATGAAGATCATTTTTCCTATCCCTATAAAATTTTATGAGCCTACTTATGAGATGGATAGCTTCTGTAGTTGTCTACCTGGAATAAAACTAAACTGGTTCTCCAAAATTATTATATTCTTCCTCACCCTCCTCTTGATTACTCTTTCCCTCAACTTCATAGTATGACTAAGCAGTTTAATACCTCTATAGTTATTGCAATTCTACATATCATCCTTGTTTTTCAAAATGATTCCATTAGTTTCAAGATAAGGTTGCTATCAAATGACTTCAAAATTCTTTCCAACAAGACTATATATGCCATATCTAAGTAATGAATGAAACAAGAGGGTATTTGCCTATTTGGTATACGTAGAGATTTTTTAGATAAAATCAAATGAACTTTAAAATTTGTCACCTTTCATTGTTGGTATGTAAGTGTCTTGAAGGGAATTTTTTGGTTTGAGAACATAAATTCTAGATTATAAAGAATGAGATGGAAGTGAGACTACCATCTTGCATAGTTATCTTCAAGTTTATAATATTCAAAGTTTCCATTCTATTCCATATTTTAAACAGCCACATATCAACAAAGAAAAAAAGGACTTATACTTGCACTAATAAAATTACAATAAGTCTTTCAAAGCCTAAACAAATCGCATGGATACTTGAAAATAAGATTCATAGATTCTAACAATTGTAAGTTGTATTCCAATGATAGCCAATAAATAAGTTCACAAAACTGTCTATTTTAATAAGGTTATTAAACTTGTTAATATTGTTGTAGGAAACTTTTGTACCCAATAGAAGAGGATAGAGAGTGCGTCATCTAAATTTCTTATTACTTCACTAGTAACAGGTGTTTCAACAGAAACATAGACCCAAAAAGAAAAATTTTCAAGAAAAATAAAAGGAATAAATTTTTCATTTGAAAAAGACCAATATATATTTTTTAGTTTCACGATTGACCGAAAAACTAAACCAAAAGGCGCAATTTAAAAATAAACATAAGATTGGGCTCGAAAGCTACTTTACAAGTCCAGCCCAATTATCAATTTTGATAGGATAAAAAACTAAAATTGAAGGCCTGAAGATGGAAAAATCAAAAGCATAACGTTGTGCTGATCCATTCCCAGGGAATGTTGGCTGAAGAAATGAAGGATGGAATGCGATACCTACAAGTGAAACTCATTCCATTGACCACAGGTGGTGGCCGGTGGGTCTACGTAAGTAAATAGTTAACCAACCCCACCCAACCCCCCACTCCCCCACGGCCGCAGGCTCTCTCTCTCCTTGTTTATCTTCAGCTCACTTTCTCTCTCTATCGTCGGAGATGCTGCTGCTGTTGGACTGCTCAAGCTGCCGGACCCCACTCCAGCTCCCACCGGGCGCCACCTCCATCCGCTGCGCCATTTGCGGCGCTATTACTCGCATCGCCGATCCTCGCTGTCTCCCTCCACCACCGCCACCGCCTTTCACTCACTACCCTCCGCCGCCGTCGTACTACCAGCCGCCGCCCCCGCCCCCGCCCTCGCGAGCCCCTTCGCCGCATGGCCGGAAGAAGGCCGTGATTTGCGGGATCTCGTATAAGCACACCCGGTTTGAACTCAAGGGTTGCATCAATGATGCCAAGTGTATGAAGTATTTGCTCATCAACCGGTTCCATTTCCCTGAATCCGAAATCCTTATGCTGACTGGTATGTGTCTGTCTAAATTCTCTCGGTTTCTGAGTTGGGTTTTACGTTTTTTGTTTTGGGTATCTAATAGTTGTGCGGTTGTGTCATGTTTATGGGGGTTTTGGTTGGTGATTTTGTTTGTGTGATTGTCTTATTTTGGATTAATGAAATTGTTGATGCTGATTTCCTTACAACAACATAATGGATGATTTTTCCAATCAAATTATAGGGTTTTTGTTGAGGTTGGCAGGACATGGGAAAAGGGCACTTGTGAAATTTGATCTCTGATCCTGGATGATCTCATAGAATTCAAGTATCATGTGATTGGCAGATAGCTAATGCTGTAACACCTAAATTTATTGGTATTTCCATCCAGTGATTGAATTCTAGGTTGAACCTTTCGTTTATGAGACCCCATTTTCATGCCTGGAGAACAATTTGACAATGAGTATGAGCGACAAATCATTTATGAATAGCATTATATGAGATCAAAGAAGCCAAGAGAAACCCAAATTGGGTTACAGTAAAGATCTAGGCCAACACTGCTAAGTTAAATCATTCATAGCTTTCCTGTATTTTGTTTCCTTTGGAATATTATGCAGCCGACATTGTTCATGAATCTTGAATTTAGGGCTTTCGTCCGTATATTTGAAGGATAATGCTTGGTGATTTGATCCCCACATTTGGGGTTTTGGTTAAGTTTGGTTTAGTGCTAGTAAACACTTGTAGATTGAAGATAAAAGCCCAAAAAAACCTGATGGTAACTGTAGGAATCGAATATTCTTCTTTATTAAATTCTTTTTTTATTATTATTGGTAAGCCAAAAGTCTAAAAAGCAGAGCATAGGTATCGAACCGAAGCAATACAAAGAAAGCCACTAACCAAACAAAAAAAATTAGAGCGGCCATAACCATAATGGCTGCCAGTGTTTTCATATTAAATGGCCTTTATTTCAGGAAAATATGTGATCTACAACATTGGATCATCAAATAACCGCCTATGAGATAGAGATACTGCAGCGAAACTCCATCTTCAACTGAAGATGATGAGCCTCCTCCTCCCAGATCTATGTAATAGGATAGATGAAAGATGACAAGAGAGTTCTTGTACAACATGGCAATAGGAGAGATGAAAAATGAGCTCCTATACTCTTTCTATTTCTCTGTCTCGTCTTTTTCAACCTTTCTATGGGTAGGAATACCGGTAGAGGTAAGGTTTTCTACAGCTGGATCTCCCCAGACCCCGCGAAAGCGGGACCCACACTGGGAGGTGGTGTTGTTGTTGTTGTCTTTTCTTTTCTTTTCTTTTCTTTTTGGCCCGAGCGCCTTTGCTCCCTTGGTAATTTTGATGAATGACTAGTGAAAGAAGCATATCCAATGCTTATTAACGCTTCTTTCAAGCACTCAGGTATCCTGTAAAAACAGCAAAAGTAAATTATGCAATATGGGAGCTCGGATGAGCAAAGTCCTATTGTAGAAGAAGAAGGGGGGGGGGGGGCTCATCTTGGAGCGAGGACTAGGTGGAATCAGCTTTTAACGACTTGATGTATTAGTTTTTCCTTTTGTAGCAAGCTTGGCATGTCTGATCTAAGAAACTCATGTAGTTGTCTGCTCTTTAAAGCATTCAGGTTGGATGAATTGGAATGTGATCTTAGGAAGCTTTTCAATTAGATATGTTAACTTGCTTCTTGTTTTAGCATATGTCATAATTAAAGTCAAGGCAGTTCCCTGATGAGCTTGTAGCTTGCAACTGAACACCAAAAATTAGAAACTCGGAGATATTGACTCTCGCCGCAGTGGAAATTAATGTTGGAGGTGTTATGCGAACATTTTATGATCTCATGCTATTTCTGAAAGCTCTTTTGCAGAGGAAGAGAGAGATCCATACAGGATTCCAACGAAGCAAAACATCAGAATGGCACTGACTTGGCTAGTAGCTGGCTGTAGAGCTGGTGATTCACTAGTGTTTCACTACTCTGGACATGGCTCACAACAGAGGAACTACAACGGAGATGAGGTCGATGGGTTTGATGAAACTCTTTGTCCCTTGGACTTTCAAACAAGTGGCATGATCGTAGATGATGAGATAAATGACATAATTGTAAAGCCTCTTCCTCCTGGGGTTAAGCTACATGCAATCATAGATGCTTGCCACAGTGGCACTATGTTGGACTTACCGTTTCTTTGCAGGATGGACAGGTTAGTGGTTTTCTGATTAAAAGCCACTCTTTTCTTAAGATATTTGGACCCTTTAGTGTGCCTCAATTGTTCACATTGGAAACATGAAGTGTGTGGACACTTGAGACTTCATCTTAAACCTGAAATCATGCTAAAGTTTTGAGCATACAGGAATGTCTACTGATGTCTGACACTTGTAACTGAGTCTGAATAACATAGTCTTGTTCTGCGTTAAGAGTTTGGAAATCTAGATGGCCGGCTTCAAATTTGAAGTAGATGTAACAAGTGAATATTGTAGGACGGGGCAATATGTATGGGAGGACCATCGCCCTAGATCTGGTAGATGGAAAGGTACGAGTGGCGGAGAAGTAGTTTCCTTCAGTGGTTGCGATGATTATCAAACATCTGCTGATACATCGGTAATGATCATTGACCTTCCTCTCTTTGCATACTCAATTTGTTGTTTGGACAATAAGTACGAAAGGATTTATGGGGAAAATGCTTATCTTGTTGGCTGGGCAGGCTCTATCTAAAGTCACTTCGACTGGTGCCATGACTTACTGCTTCATCCAAGCAATCGAGCGAGGACAGGCTACTACATATGGAAACATGCTCAATGCTATGCGAGCTGCCATCCGTGATACTGACACCAGTGTTGGGGGTGGTGTTGTTACCACTCTTCTTACCATGTTGTTGACTGGAGGAAGCAGTGTTGGATTGAGACAGGTATTCAACTTTCTTCATGAATTTACTTCTCTATCCTACTTCATAGAGCAAGTCCCTTTACATTTTACTTTCCCACTAGGTGTGCCCCTTCTATTAGTCTTATTTTGTCTCTAAGACAGCAATTATTTATAATATCAAAAAAAAAAAAAGAAAGAACTTTCTCACTCCCCTTTCAGATACCAGTACTTTAGAATCATCATATTCAAGAATTTGTTCTTCATTCTTAATGTCTCATACTCACTTTCCCAGCTGGGATGTTCTACTATGATAGTTCACCTTTCTTTTATAATGTTAACTAAAACTAGATTTTCTCCTACTAGATGTTCATTAGGGGGTCAATGAGATACTCGTTCAGATTGACTTATAATAAATATTAATGACACCGGGCTCAATGATTATGAGTTTTAATGGACTAATGCATTAGATACACAGATTGATAGGGGGCATCTTGCATGATTCAGGATAGGCATGGATTTAAATTCATGATAAGTCAAATAGAAAGTTGGACTATCATTTGAAAATTGCAACAGCTGAAGCATTTCTTTTTATCTTCGTAAGATGTTTGTAACATGCCACTTAACATTGAGAAAATCTATGCAATGGGCAGTCTTATGAAGAAAGTGTGACTTGTCGATCCTTCAGTCCCATGAAATCCCATTGAAGAGGCACCTAATTATATATGAAAATTCAGATATGATGTAAATGGTCTTAGTAATGGGAAATTTTTCCCCTCTTTTTTTTTTTTTTTTTGTGGGGTGGAGGTGTGGTATTATTGCTGATTCACGGTTGATTTCAGTTCTTTTTCCTTTTTTTTTTGGTAAACTGAAAGTTTTCAAACTTTTCTGTCATTATCTATAGAATACCAAGTGATCACGCTGCTTCCCGCCCCCCTTTCTTTTCAGGAACCACAGTTGACAGCCAATGAGCCGTTTGATGTGTATGCAAAGCCTTTTTCGCTATAGTCAGCATGGAGTGTATATGTATTGCCATTGTAACATTGTGATTAAAATCCATTTTGCACAGCTACCTATTGAGTTTTGTTATGTATTACAAGTGTTGAGTTTCTCAGATAACAGCGGAAAGCCGGAAACCAGGATTCACAGGAATTATTTGTCGGGCATCTGTAGGTGGTGACCAATCAATTTGGGAAATATTGAGAATTGTAACTCCCATTGCATTGTGGTTTGCTGGTGTTAGAAACTTAGAATTGGAAGTGAAATTGTAATTATCTCATATATTATTATATATATAATATACAACTGAATGAGTTGAATGAATTACTGGTGTTTCAATAATTGAAAATTTCTATTGGTTATCTTACATTGATATCAATACTATATAATTATTCTTTATTATACAATGCAAAATAATTGTTTTGTTACCCATACTATATGATTATTTTTTATTCAATTAATTTAACTGTTATTTATTTTATTACCCATATTCAAGTATCAATATTAAAAAAAAATTTCCTTATTTAATTATTTTAATAGCTATGAATTTATAAGTTGATTGGTTGGATATTTCAATTGCTATCATTTATTATCTAAATTTGAAGAGACGTTCCTCCGGGCCAAATGACATGAAACATATGTTAAAAATAAAATAAAATAAAATAAAATATATATCTTGTGCTAAGATGAAATATGAAAAGGTAGAAGAATAAAATTTATATTGGATTTTTTTAGAAAAAAGGAGGAAAATGTGAAAAGATTAGTGTCAAACGATATACATATACAATGATTGTATATTTCTCTTTAAAATATGTAAATGCATTTATCATATATAATTTAATGTTTTCATATCTTCTATGTTTCTTTTTTCAGTAAGATGATCTTTACTTAGTGATTATTTTACAAATACAATAGGATCATTGAACACATATATTTAACCATGAGATTTTTTTTTAAAACAAATGTATCTATAAGGACTCCTAACTAAATTGTAGCATATAGAAATTGAGACCCAACTTTGCCTTATATTCAAAATGATCCTATATCTTCTTAACAACTAACTACAAACTAGTACATTATTACATATATTAAGTTACATGCAATCCTTCGATTTTGAATTCCTATTATATGATAAATGCACCTCCATGCTTCAAAGTTATATATACGATTATCATATATGTATACCATTTGACACTAACCACTTCACCATTTTTTCCATCTTTTTGTTCTTTTCTAAAAACTATCCAACATAAGAACTGTTTTTCTATCATGCTAAAAATAGTGTCCAACTAAAAACATAATTTCCAATCCAAACAATATGTCATAGTTTTATAGATAGTTTTCTATATCAATTAGTTAAACATATTAGTGATTCTAATTAAAATAAATGATAAGTCCACAAACTCTTTAAAGAAAATAATAAGATCATAAAACTTCGACATATGCCCGTGTGAAGCATGGGATGCATACTAAAAGTTGGATATAGCTGATGTATGAGTGACATGTGGATTGCCACATAAGATGCCACCTACAATATAGAATATTCAATTAAAACAACATTAGTTAAATCTAATTAAAAGGATTAGCTACATCTATACAATGGTTACATGATATAAAGTATAGAATATTTAATACAATAGTAGTTAGTTCTAATTAAAATAAGTAGTTATAACTACACAATGATTACATAATATAGAGTAACCATTTAGATACCCTACACGATAATTGGTAGGGTAATTATATGGAAAAATATATATATATAAAAACTTAGCTAAGAAATAATTTTATAAACCAAAGCATTCGATTATTATGCAACTTTAGTTATGTATCATCATCGAATAGGACAATGTTCATATGATGATAAAAATCATATCACTATAGTTAATTTTAAAGAAATTTTACAAAATCAATAATGTAATTGGTAAGTTTAATTTAAATAGTAATGTAAATAGTGATAGAAACATAGAATTTGATATGAGGCTAATTTGATGAAAAATTAATTTAGTCAAATAAAGTTACAACTGAAATACATAACTTATTATTAACAGTTTAACTACATATGAAAAGCTATAGAATATTATTGCATAAAGAACTTTCAAATAAAAAGACACATGCAATGAATTAAATATAAATGTGAAAATATATTACTAGAATAAGTTATATATGAATTGAAAGAAAGTAGTTATTTTTAATGATTTGAATAACAAATACCAAACTTATATTTTTAAACTTATGACTACTTATCGATTATTATAAATTATGAAGAATAACTAACGTTCTTGCAATCCAAAAGGTGTAACCCTACAACAACAACAGCACCACCTCCCAGTGTGGGTCCCACTTTCGCGGGGTCTGGAGAGATCCAATTGTAGGTAACTTTAACTCTACCGGTATTCCTACCCATAGAGAGGTTGATTTCAGGAGACCCACGAAAAAGGTTTGGAAAAAAAGTTTTATAGAGGAAAGCGTTTGCAAAGCATTTAAAAAGGACAAACAGTGCCAAAGAAGCTGAAGCTGAAAGAATGTACCTCAACACTCCACGTTAAGCATCTGTCGTCACTCCCAGAAAAAAGCACAACCTGCATACGAGCATGACAGACCCCTACCAGCACTAAGTCACTCCCAGAAAAAAGCACAACCTGCATACGAGCACTAACCCTAGTTTGTTGAAAATTAAATGGTAAGTTAGGCACTTCCGCATATTCCTACCAACATTCCCTCCCAACTTTTGAACTTGGAAGTGGTTTTTATAATTCCGACATACGGAGGTGTCATACATGAAAAATTGGTGGTGGGTATAAGATCTTACTGCCATTCCCTTCTTAGAATTTCCACGTATGAAATGTCCCAAACTTAATGGTTTTCTCAAATTTAGAAGTACTTTTGCCTAGTAGAAAATTGATAGGGTACCTAACCAACCGGTGAAGTTAGTGGTTCGATGGTTCAATCGGCCGGTTGGATCAAATTAAAACGGTTGACCCAGATTTTATAAAATATAAGCAAATTCATTACATGTAGATACAAATATTAGCAATTTTATGATAGTAATGTATTAGTATGATCACTTTTGATTAAAAAAAAGAAAGAAATGCCATTGTCTATTTTCAACTACATTATTACATTTTTAGTATATTATCGTACTCTAATAATATAATCAAAAATTGTATCATAACACAATAAAAGAGTTGGACTGAAATCATAAAATGAATATGAGAAAGAATAAGACACAAGGGACTTTTGGAGCAGTTGGTTTGTTGAAACAAATGATGATGCTGAAGGGCAGTGGCAAATTATAAAATGATGATTACATTTGTGGCAAATGTCCTTTTTTTGTTCATTTGTTATTGTCAAAATGAATGGTGTGCTTTACTCACAAAAAAGGTTGATATAGAATATGTTGTGTGACAATGACAGGGTAATCAACAGAAGATCACAAGTAACACCTTGCGAGTTGTTTTTATAATTCTCATACATCCGAAAATTGGAAGTGAAACATGGAAATGGTAGGTATAACTAACAAGATCTTATTTTCACTACCTTCTTAGAATTTCCACATCTGAAATATCTGAACATTGATATTTTTCTCAGACTCCCCCCCCCCCCCCTTCTGATTTCTAAATTTTTTGTGCAATTCGGATGTTAAGTTTGTGTAAAAATTATGATTTCAAATTTTTTTATGAATGCGCTAAGGTTCATTTGATGGATGAAGATGAGAGAAGTTGGAGAATTTGCGTTTAAATTTATGATGTGTAAATGTACCAATGTTTTTTTAAAATTTACTGTGAATTTTGTTATCAAGCTTTAAGAGTTACATAGTTTGGGATTAAAAGGATTATGATGTTACTTCTAATTGTTGAAGGTTTATCCATAAGAACACCATGCTATGGCAAAATATTATGCGACAATGAAGAGTAACTACTAGAAGATCACTATCATTAAGGCCCTGTTTGGACATAGAAAAATTATGCAGAAAAAAAAATTAAAAAAAGAAAAAAAAAGTTGAGGTTTCTCTGTTCAGATCAGGGAAAAAACACAAGGAAAAAAAATTCCACGAAATTTTTCATACTCTGTTTTTTGAAGTAATGTAAACAAATCATCCCAACTCTCTTTCTCACTTCTCTATTCATTGTTTCCCTCTTCTTTCTCTCTCTACACCATTGAAATTCAATCAGTCCACCAGCATTGTCATTGTCAATCCATCTCTTCCCCTACATTCAATCCCTGCCATGGTTAAGAAATCCTTGATTCCCTGCGCAACCATACCCTAGCTCCTCCTCTTCCTCTCTCTTTCCCCAAGCACAACCCCCATGACCGCCACCATCATCCTTCCCGCCGCCATAGCCACAACCACAACCACTAGTGGCTAAAGCTCAATTCCAAACAAGCCAAGCAGCCCAGATCAAAAAGTTATTCATGAAATCACAAAGGGGCATGACTCAAAATTAAGATATGGCAAAATAAAACAATTTTACTAGCAGCACAAACAAGCCCGTATCAATTTCAATTGATCATCAACAAACAAATCAAATCTGGTTCAATGAGACAAACCTCGAAAGAGAATCAAGGCAACGATTCAGGATAACCAAATCGATGGTTTTTCTTTCTATCTGAATCCCGTCGATGATGGCATCGCTGGGCGACGAATATGACAGACCGGTTGATGGAGAGTGGGTGAGAGCAGAGGGAGAGAGGGTTGTGCAAGGGATAGCAAGGGTTAACGGGGTTTGGAGGGAGAGAGAGCGTGGTGGATTGAGAAATATACTTGTATGATTTTCTCCACACTTTCCTCTCGCTTTCGGAAGGAAAATTTTATTAGCTAAATCAGAGAGATTTTCCCTCATCTTTCCCCTGAAGCTTTTTTTCTTTCTTTCTTTTTTCACTCCAAACAAAGGAAAAAAAAATTCTTCCCTTTCCTTCTAGTTTTATTAGGTCCAAATAGAGGGTAAAGATTGCTTCTCGCTAGCTAAAAGCATTAAATTAACCTCGATCTCAATCCTAAATGGCTTATCTTAAAATATATTAATGTTTTTTATGATTTAAAATCAAATTTTCAACACTTAACACTTAATTAAGCTTAAGTATTCATATTGACAGCTTCTTTTGAAGTCGTTGACCATTGATACTGAAACAACTAGAAGGATGGCTAGGATGATAATGAGTCCATCATATCATCCCTCTTTCAGGCCATGCTGCTTGATACCAAATCCTAGTTAAAGGACTGCACAAGCAAAGAGTATGATGATGGTGGTGGGGATTGTTGTAATAAACTTTTCCGTAAATAATTAATTTGATTAATTTATGAAGAGGTACATGTTAGTTTGGATAATTACCTAACTTATATCTTTTAGAGAAAAAGTTTGTCTCTCTGTTGAAAAGACATGATGAACTCTATAAATATATAGAATTTCAGCATGCATTGATATGCCGTGATGGATATGATTATGAGAGTTCCACTAGCACCATCATCCCTTCTAATTTTGGTCATATTTTGGACACTTAGAGTTCTATTTTTGTAAGTGCAACGTGCAGAAAGGGGAGACCTCTTTGTGTCCCAAAGACCTATTAAGTATGCCTAGCTGCATATGAGGACGAATAGACTCTTTAGGAGAAGCGTACTTATTCATGCCTAGAAGACTCGATTAATTTGACACTGAGTTTGCCTATGATAAAATCATATTTGTCCATCAAACTGAATTTTTATACCAATAATCTTTGAAGGCTTCAAAGGACAAAGCTAAGAAAGTTTTTCTTGCTATGTCCTCAGACTTGGCGCTGACTCCAAGTGATGGGTTAAAGCAAAGCCAATGGTGAGCCATTTTTTGGCTCACCAGTTGAGCCCTACCACTGCCACATCAACCATCTCTTCAATTTTTTGCCTCACAATCTTCACTCTCTCCAATGGCAGGCTCATAACTTTTCCTCACCAAATAAAATAATACTTATGGACCCCACTCCTAATCATATTTAATTGTTTGAGTTTTATTTTTTTGTTTGGTTGGTTATTTGGTTTAATTATTTTTAGCGAAAATAATTTGGACATGATAATTTGGTAACGCAACAAATTGGAGGGTCATAAATTTTTTGAAATGAACAGTGCAAGAGTTTGAATTAAGAAATTGACAGATGCCTAAATATAGAAGCTACAAGAGTTCGATAAAGAAATTAAAAAAGATACGTTGGTTGACATTAAACAAAATAAAAATTACAAGATGTGAACAATTGAAAATAAAGTACAATATGATGATGAATGAAGACAACTAATAATTACCTTGCTGTCAAATTTTTTTTTGGGTTGGTTATTTGGGTATAACTTTCTTTGGAAAAAAAAATAATGTGCACGTAATAATTATCATACACAACTAATTACAAGGTCATAATTGTTATTAAAAAAACACAAGATTTTGAAAAAAAAAAGCGCACATGCATGAAATTAGAAATTACAAGAGTCCGATTGTAAAATAAAAATAAGATACACTGGTTGACATGGGACGGAAAAAAAAAATTACAATAGTTGAACAATTTTAAAAAATTACAATATGAAGATCAATCAGCTATCTTCTCTGCCGCGGACCCGAATTTCGCTTTCATATTTCCTCAATCAAGTCCGCTTGAAGAGGTAAATGCGTATTGGAGTTGCGAACTTGGTATGATCGTTGAAAGTACGTCTCAAGCATGGATGATGATCATGGTTAACAATCGGCTCCGGGACAGTTCCCTCGACAACGTCTTAGTCAAATGCAAACTCGCAGTTGTCCTGCTCGTCCTCCACAATGATGTTATAGAGTGTCACACATGCTCTCATAATAATACCAATTTCTCCTTGATCAATCAGATAAGCGGGGCCACGTACAATGGCAAATCGAGCTTGTAACACACTGAAGGCTCGCTCAACATCCTTCCTGACTAATTCTTGACGTTATGCGAAAAGTTTTTTCTTTGACCCTTGGGGAAGTGGGATAGTTTTAACAAATGTCACCCATTGTGGATAAATTCCATCCGAAAGATAATATCCTAAGTTGTATTGATGCTCACTGGCGACATACTCACATTTAGGAGCACGACCCTCATACATCTCTTGGAAAACCGGTGAGCGATCAATGACGTTGATGTCATTGAGACTTCCAGGCAACCCGAAGAACGCATGTCATATCCAAAGGTCGTATTATGCAACGACTTCAAGGATGATTGTTGGCGCCTTGTAAACTTGCTTTTGAAATGATGCCCTCCAAGCCATTGGACAATTCTTCCACTTCCAATGCATGCAGTCTATACTTCCCAATATACTAGGAATGTCACGGGCTTCAGCAACTTGCAGTAAGCGATCATCATCAGCTTGATTTGATTTTCTCAAGTACTGCTCCCCGAATACCTCAACAACGCATGAGGCGAACTTTTTCAGGCATTCCATTGCGATGCTCGCACTAATCTTCAAGTACTCATCGACGTAATTCGTTGCTACACCATAGGCAAGCATTCGCATGGCTACGATACATTTGGTTAATGGCGACAACCCATACTTTCCGGCCGCATCGTACCTCACCTAAAAGTACTCTAAATGATTGCCAAGTGCTTCCACAACACGGAAAAATAAGTGCCTTCGCATTCTGAATCTACGTCGAAAATGATGTTCGTTGTACACTGAATCTTCGGGGAAGTAGTCTTGGTATAAGCAGTTGTGGGTGGCTTCTCTATCTCTCTTAATACATCTCCTTTGCATCTGAGGCGTAGATGCCGACGGCGTCATCTCTATTGCTGCTTGCGAAGTTGCACAAAGAACATCATTTGTTGTTGCATTCGCTGTTGATATTGGACGTACGCCCCCATGACAGGGATCATGACATCATCATCTGATGAAGAAGAGGACGATGAGGAGGAGGATGATGATTCCTCCTCAATAGGCAGCGTGTCCACATTAACATTATCCATTACAAATGGCCTGCATGACATAATAATGATTATACGTTAACGTACATAAGAATAACCATTTTTATTAAACAATAATAGGCACACCCATTTTGCATAACTTCATAACATAACATGATAATGCCAAACTCATGTCTAATACAACACAGGGAAAACAAAATCCAGATAGTAAGCTGTTACAACATACGATAAGATACATAGTTCTCGTAACCTACAATATTAGGGGGGAGGGGAGACATATTACTGATGTGACGATGAGCTTCCATATCTCCTTTGCATTATTTCTGCTTTCCTTTGCTCGTAGTAAGACTCTTATTGAGGAGTCATTGTGGAGGTGTTGATCATCATTATTCTATCCTCCTCTCTCCTCATTTTTGCTTTCGTGATCATCATTTTCTGAGCTTTGTCTTGTTTTGCTGTGATGATGGACTCCTTGAACATTTCATTCATATCAGTGTCGGAAGTCTTCATCTCCTTTAGCTCTGTTGTTACTAGATCAACTACAGTATTGTTCGCCTTTTGTTTCATCCTTCTCTTTGCGGCTTTGTGGCCTTCAAGTCTTTCACTCCCACCGACACCTTCATCTTCAGCCTCTTCAGTGTCAGGTTTGGACCTTTTTTAACGATCCTGACCCTGATTTAGGTGGGTCACATATCGCTCCCCACTTTGACTGGTCCTTGAGTATCTCATACCAATGCTCCAACTCAAACTTTTTCAGTGTATGCTTAGTGTACAATATGTGGGCCTCTTGTAGAATGTTCGCATCATTCCACCCACTGTGATTACTATGTTCCGCTTCGAGCGTAATATATGTCCATTTATTGACTATTGGGGCGCACCGAAGCCATTGGCTGTTACATGTCTTTGAAGTTCGTGCTAATGCCCCTTGTGGACGATACTCATTAAAAGTCGAGGCTACCCTATTCCAGAAGCTAGTTGTCCATTGGTCAGCCCCAACAATGGGATCCGTGCCTACATTTATCCATGCCCGAATAAGTTGTTGATCTTCGTCAATTGTCCACTTTTTCGCACCACCAACTGTACCTCCCATTACTTCCTCCACATCCCCCTCATTAATACTTGCCTCAATGTTTGTCTCAGACTAACCCAACCCGACCAGTGATCCTATCAGTGTGGATGAGTGGGTGGAGTTGCTCCCCGCAGAAAGGTAATTTGGATGAGGAGGTGGCGGTGGATAGCAAGGAGGGTAGTACGAGTATTCACTCTCGTGCACATTGAAAGGTTCGTTATGTATTGATCTGTAATATGGTGGAGGACATGGTCGAGGATTCTGACTTGAACTACTCGGAATCCTCGAGCTAAGGTGGGGTGGGTAATATGGATGATGCGGATGATGGTGGTAGTTTTGTGGCACATGGGGGGTAAGAGATAGGACGATTGTGTGCGGGAATTGGGGTAACACTATTACCCCCCCCCCTCCACTTGGGGTGAATCATCACCCTCAAGTAAGCTCATAAAGGATGAGGGAGTGTTAGGATCCACATTTCAGATGAAATTACCACCTACAAATTTATAATTAATCATATTAAAAAGTGCCTCAAGTAACATGTTCATTTTAATTCTCAGATACATTTAACATGTTCATTTTAATTTGTTAGTAGCATATAATTAAAAAAAAAAGGAAACCATTCACTTCACTTTATCAAGTAATGTGTTAATTTTAGTTATCATATACATTAACATGTTCATATTAATAATATATATGAAAAACAAATTAAACAATTCATTTTATCAAGTAACATGTTCATTTTAATTATCACATACATTAACATGTTCATTTTTAATTCTTAATAACATGTAAAAAAAAATGGAAACAATTCATTTTATCAAGTAACTTGTTCATTTTAATTATCATACACATTACCATGCTTATATCAATAACATGTATGGAAAATAAAGGAAACCATTCATTTTATCAACACACTTGCTCATTTTAATTATCATATACATTAATATGTTCATTTTTAATTTTTAATAACATATAATAAAAAAAGAAAACCATTCACTTCATCAAGTAACATGTTGATTTCAATTTTTAATAACTTGTTCATTTTAATTATCATACACATTACCATCTTCATTTTAATAACATTTACGAAAAATAAAAGAAATCACTCATTTTATCAAGTTACTTGTTCATTTTAATTATCATACGCATTACCATCTTCATTTTCATTACATATATGAAAAATAAAGGAAACCATTCACTTTGTCAACCAACATGTCCATTTTAATTATCATATACATTAACATGTTCATTTAAATAACATATACTCAAAAATTTTCATTTCCGTATTCACTTCCATATTCTCCTAATTGTTTCACACATATTCTCCAAATGTATTCATTTTAACAACCACCAACTTAGTAAGCTTAACATGCTTTAAAATATTAACGTAATCATATTTTCATGCATTATTGCAAACCTTCATGTCAAAATGCTTCCTAAAACATATAATCATATTGTGTTAAAAATATATAATCGAATTTTAATTATCTTACCTTTAAAAAAATAACATTTAATCATTTCATATTATTCTACTATATATATCATCTCATAGCTATTACATTAGTAACATATAATCCTTATAACGTTTACCATATAAACTACCACATAATAATATTTTCCAACGAATTAAAATTTAATTTCCACTCCCAATTGAATACATATCTTACACTATGTGCAATTTCATGAACATTGCCCTCCATTTTACCAACACATTTGAACAATTAATTCATAGCTACAATATTAAAAATATATACTGATTATAAATTTTAATATATCAACAAACACATAACAAACACATAACAATAAATTAAATTGCTACTCACAATTGTCCTCACTTCTTCCTTGACAAAATATGACACCAGCAACTTATCTATAAATACAAAAATGACAGTGTTAGTCAAATAAAATCTCAAGTTTAATATACAAATTAAGTATTTAATGAAGCTAAAAATAGAAATTCTTACTATTTTTCTCACTTCTTCCTTGATAAATTAACGATAAATTAACTCCATAAATATGCAAACAAAATGACGGATTTTATGAAGAGGATGGGAAAGTGAGTGAATTTGTGAGAGAAAAATTGAAACTAATTTCATGAATTTATAACAAAAATTACCACATCTTTAAAAAAAATATATATATATAATGGGGTAGAGCGACGTTGGGCCAATGTCTCCCTGCCCAATGGCTCGCTGCCATTTCAATTGCTTTTGTCGCTTTCCTAAACAACCCAGGTGAAAAAAAAAAGCTGGTTAGCGCCCCAAAACAACGTTGTTCTGCAGCGCTAAAGGACAAAAAAAATTAGACAACCGAGCTGTCTCTCTCTCTCTTTGAGCAAGCCAGTCATTGTTCGTGCTCTTAGTCATAAGTGCCAAAACTAGACGCTTGGCCCACTAAGCTGAGACAGAGACTGTAGGTTTCATAAGGGGCAGTGAGCATGTTTTCGTCGATGGTGAAGGGAATAGGGGTTTCGTGGTCATTGTTTTCAAGGAAAGACTTAGAATCTGAAGATATCTTAAGGGAAACATAGGAGGGGAAATGAACAAACATTATTGATAGATTCTCAAATGACACCATAATTGTGTTAATCCTACCATGAAGAGGTATGTTGTGTATAACTTTAAAAATGTTCTAAGTTAGGGATAAAAAGATAATTCTACACAATTTATTATTGTATCACACTTCCCAATCATACCACTGTTTTTCAATTTAAAATATGATAATGCAATTTTTAAATTAAAGCAAAATAGTTAAAAAGTGTCTTATAATAAGATATTTATTAGTTTGCATTTACTAATTGTGTAGAGTCGTTAAAAACTTAAAACCTAAAAATTAGGCTAAGAGACTCAGAGTACTATATTATTGATTACATGCTCCCACTTTTAGCACATACACATATTTACATAAAAAATCATTGTTCCTTTTGATTTGTAGTAACTTTTTACTCTACCATTTTCATTTTTTGTTTTTGCTTTTCAATTTTCATTTACATCATTCAGCCAATTTTGTTACACAAATCAAGCGCTTTTGTTAGATTTCTTGATTTTGAGATTGATTTTTGTTGCTTATTCAAAATGTGGTCAATTTCTTGTTTGATTTTTATTGAATCGAGAAGCTATCTAAAGAACATAATGTTTCTATTTGAAGAGGTGTGTCATTTTCATTTTTGATTTTTCATTGTTGTTTTTTCAATTTATTGTCTTTGAAATTTTATTGTCATGTTTTTGCATTTTTGGACATTATTTTGGTGGAAATTGACGTATGTGTGTTTATTATCTTTATTTTGTTATGTTTAAATAAGTTTTGGACATTTTAGGAATTATTTTTTAGCATCTGGAAAATTATTTATTGGACCCTCGAAGTATGGTATTCGAATTTTTGGAACCTACAACTATGAAAATGAACTATTAGTTAACTGTAAAAATATAAGCAAATGGAAGTTAAGAGGCTAAAATACCCTTGGATACACACACACACACACACACACACACATATATATATATCTGTGTGTGTGTATACATATACATACATATATATATATATATATATATATATATATATATA
>JACYFF010010365.1:96288131-96301657 GCA_017589665.1 Selenicereus undatus | reverse complement strand
ATATATATATATATATATATGTGGGCCTACTCATGTGGGATAAGTTGCTCCATGAGATGAATAGGATGAGTGCACTATTTGTCTGTCTCCCATAATTGATTATCAAACATAGTACTGATGATAACTGGAATTAAAACTTTTGATCATTGTTTATGATTATAAAAAAAAACATATATTCTGATTTTTAATGAAATTGAAGCTCAAATATGTCAAAGTAAAGTACACCTAACGATAATTGAGGATATGGTTTGTGATCAACAAGTATATTTATAATGGCTGTTGTTGATTAACTTACCACTAAACATAATTTTGATGATCGTTAAAACTGGATCTATTAATCACTAACCAAGATCATAAATGAAAACATACATGGTGATTTTTTGTGAAATTTAAGCTTAAATTACAACAAATAAAGTTCACCAACTACAACTGCATCTCTTGATCACTAACTAATATCATAAATGAAAACATGTATTATGATTTTTGATAAAAATAAAGCTGAAATTGCAACCTAACTGCAAATGAGTGCCTAGTTTATGATCAACAAACACATTTAATTCATCATCATAAATAAATCAACTGATCACCAAATATAATTCTGATGATTACTAAAACTGAATCTATTGATCACTAACTAATATCATAAACAAAAACACATATTATGATTATGGATGAAAATAAAGCTAAACTTACAACAAATCAAGCTCTCCTAACTAAAATCGACCATGTAGTTTATGATCAACAAACGTATTTATCATGATCATCAAACATAAGCATAACTATCACTATATAAATGTAACATTTTGCTCACATATCGAGATGATGTAGATCTGATTGCCAAACATAACTCTTATTATAACCAAACATAATTCTCATGATCACTAAAACTAAATCTATTGATCACTAACTGAGATTTAAAGTAAAAACTATATATTATGATTTTTAATGAAAAATGAAGCTCAGAAATAAAGCAAAATAAAAGCTCACCTCATTAAAATTAAGGATACTGATAAGCCTCTATTTTCACCTTATTTTGCCTCTTTATTTGACCCCTTTTCCCCTTATTTGTATGTGGGATTGATGAGAAATGGTCACATTAGTTTCCTTTGGTTCATATTGTGCTTATAGAGGTGTTTTTTTCTTATTTCAGGAATTTTTGCCAAGAAAATGAGAAATTCACAATTGTTGATAGAAAGGCCATGGGGATGTTTTCTAAAGAAGAAAGTTTGAGGGCTAAGAGGGGCAAGAATGAAGAGCCTAAGAAGTGCATGGTTGGTCGTGCATTAAGGGACAACCGTACAGGAACTTGCAGATTTTCGAAGATGTACACGTGCAGCTGTGTAGAAGTGCACGACTGTGCAGTTTGTCAATCACTTTCAAAAGTGCACGGGTGCCCGTGCATTTTTTGCACTACCGTTCTTTTTTCTTTTTTTTTTGCAATATTTAAGTAGATTGCGGAATTAATTAGAGGGACTCTCTCTGTTTTGGATGGAGCATTTTTGCTTGCTTCATTTGGGGGATCGATCATGGTTTATCATAGCCCTTCAAAATGCCATTAGGGGAAATATAATTTAGGCTAGACTAGTGTGTATATCATGTACAAGACTGTGAATTTTGGTTGTGAAGACTAAATTGCTCTTCTCTTTCTCTATTTAATTTCATGCTTTTTTGTTGGTTTGCTAGTTCAATTGTTCATTGTTTTGCTTGTATTTTTATGTTTAATTGTAATTAAAGTTGTGTTATTTTGTTATGGTTAGCCCTTGAGATGACTATTGATCTTGTTTAGGCCTTTATTTACCTTGTTTATGCTTCAATTTTCAGTTTTCTCTCACACTTGCCAAGTGTTCGATGAAATACTTGAAAGAGCTTTCATCCATGTTTTGGGGCAACTGAATTATACTGAAAGGTGAGGTTGATTGTCTAGAGCGGGTAGAAAGGATAGCTAGTATTTGGATATGAAACTATTTTGAATCCTAACTAGGTTCAGAGTTGGTACTTTTATAGTTTAATTGGGCTAACCCCATAAAAATAGGTGGTTCGAACAATTAAACCAGCCTTCGGCTTGGAAAGAGGGCTTGGGTGAGTTTTGATAGTGCAATCGTCATCTCTAAATACTAGCATAACTTTGGAAGGTGACCGTTTGACTCGATTAGTTGGCTTATCTTATGTTTAATCATAATCGAAGTCTTTTTTTTTGTTTTAGTAGTTTCGTTCTACTTTATATCACCCTTTGCTTTGCCTAACTTAAGACACTTTAGTTGACTCTCACACTTGGAAACACAACTCCTTATGGATATGACATGTACTTACCAGTTGCTAACTATAGCTACGTCACGTACTTACGGTATTTAACTCATCAAGTCTCTTGGAATCGACTGCTCTGAGGGCAGAGATGCTTGAAAAGGTAAGACTGCCTACACGTGGATCTTCCGCAGATCCCGCATAAGCGGAATTTACACTGAGAGTTGTTGTAAGTTTTTGCCTGTGTTGTCAGGGAGTTGTTGCTTTTCAATATTAGAGCTTACTTGAGCATTCAAGACTAGGCTTTTATTGAGAAATCCAGAAAAAATTGAAATTTTTTTTGAAAAAATCCAATTTGCCACTTCCCTTGGTATGAGCATGAATTATTTTGGAGATATTATGATAGATTACATGCTTTTCTTGCTCGTTATGATTATTGCTTGGAAAAGTGAGAAATTTTGAACACAGTCTATGAGGGAATGAATTGTGGACCCTAACTCTTTTGGAGCATTGAGATTTTTAACCTATAAACATTGATGAAGCTTGAGATTTGCTTGAGTTAGCTTAGCATATTTATGAATTTGAGATTAGTTGTGCTAATTCTTGCAACCCATTCCCTTGCATTCCTAATTATGCCCTATTATGTGTGAGAGCTACTGGTCTGGCCATGATAGTAATTCTTGCCCCTGTCATATTTCTGTTGATAGTTTTGTTAGACTTGCTAGCATGATAGAAATAGTGAATAAGTAACAAATTGAGTTTGCTAATTATATATGGGAATATGACCTATCACATGAGATCAACCTTAAGTTCAGTTCGCCTATACTTGATGTTAACTTTTGTGTAATAATGGCGTGTTTTTTCTTACTCTAGAGCCCCGACTAGAGGAAGTACTTGAACCTCCTTTGACTACTTCACCTTTTTTAGCTAGCACCCTTATGGACAACATTGCATTTATCATGACCTTTTTTGATCCATCTTTTCGCTTAGCTCAGTCAACAAAGTTCAAGGTAGGTGTGATATTTGGTGTTGATGCTAGTGTTGATGAGGATGTTGTATGTTCTGAGTCAGACAATGTTTTTATTGAGGAGCATGATCTTGATGAGGCTCTCATAGGGAGGTCATGTGTAGATGTTGTGGTTATGGTTTCACCTAGTCCTGATCTTGTTGATCATGTATCACTTGATCTCGTTGATATTTTTCATGCTTTTCCTTCATGTTCACTATCCTCCTCTTCTCCCGAGTATTACAATTTGTCACCTATTGATTCTCACGTTGTGTTTGAAAGGAATGAAGTTGACTATTTTGAATCCCAATGTACCTTTTGAGGGTATGACCCCTCTCTTGATCCTTATAGTCTGTACCTAGATGACGTATTTGGGAAAATCACATTGACTATTGCATTCCATCATTCTACCAATTTTTCTAAGGCATTTGGTAAGTTTATAAGAACACTTACTGTAGTTTCTATATTCATGTTTGTGGGCTCTACACCATATGCTAATTCAAGTCTCATATGCAGTTGTACCCTTCATCAAAAATCGTTGTCCCAACTCCAATTAAGGGTCTATTCTTTCTATTAGCAAATAAGATTGGTAAAAGGGAATGATTGAGAAGAATTAATATTTTTTAGACGATTGGTAAGAATTGAGAATGATTGGTAAGGATTAGTAACGATTGGGAAGAATTGAAAATCCTTTTCAAGTAGTAGGAATGAATGTAAAAAAGAGTAAGAATTGAGAAGGATCGGAAATAATGAAAAAGATTCAAAAGGAATGAAATTTCTTTAGGACCAGGAAAGACTAGAAACGATTCGGAAAAATTGGCAAGTGTTGGTCTACCAATCAAAACAACAAGGCCCAATTGTTCATCAAACATCAGGAAAAAAAATAAAAATAAATTCTCTATATTTTTTTTTCACTGAAAAACAAATGTAACCCAATTATTGGGTATGTTGTATGTAATGTAGTGCATTTTATTAGGTACTCTCGGGAGTTCATACTCCCGGGACTGACATTGCGCCAATTCACTAGAAAAATGTCACGTCATATTGAATTGTTTTAATTTATTTTTGAAATAGGAGGCCTGGTAATCTATTGAATTTATTTTTTAAAATTATTTATAATAAAAGCCTAGGTAACTGATTGCGGTTACTTTTTTTTAATTATTTATAAATTAAAGTTCACATTTTTGGAGAGGTGGTGGATGGCCTTTTTTTGTAAAAACAATTCATGTTTGCAACTATTATAATATAAAGATTTGTAGTAAAATATCTATTCCAAAAAAAATGGTACGCAATTTGTATAATAATTTGTAGGTCCTTTCATAGTTCCATTCTCTCTTTTTCCCTATTTCTATCTACATAAATAATTTTTGTTAATTGCATTTTTAATAAACAAATTGTCAAGAGTGATGATGAACATGAAAGTTCCTAAAGTTTTGAAGGAGAAATCACAATGAATAATTTGTGCAGGCTCAATGAACAAATTAAATTTGACATAGAGGCCTCAAGCAGTTGGTGAACAAATTGAATTCTCACAATGAACATCCTTTAGTATTGTAATGAACTTAAGTGTCCCATGTCATTAATTACCAAGCTCCAATTTCATGGAGAGCAATAATGGATTAGCTAATAAACAAAATAAAGTTTTAAGATGAATAGAGTTGCATGACATGTGAGCAAGGTAACAAGTAACCTAAATATTTAATGAACAATTTTAGTCACATAGAGAATATAGCTCATTTGAATATAGTGAACAAGCTTATTGAGTCAGTGAAAAAATAGAAGTGAAATATGTAGTGAACAAAGCAAAGTTTGAGATTCTCGCATTACCATTTAACGAGTTGAAAGGTGGAATTTTTGAAGTTTAATGCCTCTTCTTGATCATGTAAATGAGTATTTGTTCTTAATTTTTTTGTCTATGGCTTAATGAGATAAACCCATGATTCAGCTATTGTTTATTTTTGTCCATTTTCTTCAAAATTGGAAGAAAGAATCAAGTATCACTTAGATTCAACAAGTAATAGTGTTGAAAATGATGAAAACTTTAAGTCTGCAAGATTATCCTATTGCAATCTTGTGGGAAAGAAGAGAAAGAATATGCATCCAAAAAGGCGAAAGAAAAAAAAGAAAATGTAGAAAGAAGAGGAGAGAGAAGAAAGAAGTACGGTGGGTGGAGAAAACTGTTGCACATTGCCCTGCTAAATGGGAAGTTATTAGGTTTTGTGTAACTAGTCTGGGCCCGTGCAAAAGCACGGAATATGTGTAAATGGACAATTGGTAGATATGTTATCAAAAAAATACATGGATAGTTAGTATATAAATAATTAATACTATAAGTCAGTAAAGAGAAGGGAAAAAGGCAACAAAAAAATTAAATATATAACAACTTCGTGCATAAACAATATGATTAACAATGTGAAACTATGGCATTGTGGAATAAGTCTATATAAGCATGATTGACATATTAGGTACTGAACTCGGTACAAAGTACGTTCAATTGGATGATGATAAGTTAAGTGATGACTCCAGAGATAAATAATCCACCTCCTTCTCTTGAACCTGAACCAAAAATCAAGATTTAATGATAATTTAATTAACAATGATAGAAGAAAAATTTATATATACACATTTTGTACCTGGTGTACCTAACATTAGTACGTTGTATGTAATGGACCTCTTCCTCCCAATTGACTGGCACAATAAGAGCGACAGGAGCCTCTACTTCATGCTGGCGTGGAGGCTCTAGAATGAAAACCCAAGGTTTTTCGATGTAATCCTTTATAATTGCATAAAGCGATAGATGACCATATGTCTGTGGACAATAGCAACACATGTTAGGCAACAGTGGAACAATCAATAACTTGGGTGAACATGATAATTAGTGACAATAAGAATACTTGCATTGCATACATATCCAGTTGTGTAGCGGTCGTATATAAAAGAATTCGAGCATCTTCATGAAGAACAGTGAACTCTTTAAAACCTGTAACATCTTGTAACACAACCCTGAAGATGAACCTGTATTTTTGAATTAGAATGGGATGGTTACATTGGAAAAGCATAACAAACTATGAAATAATAGGGAATCATAGAAGCAAACATGTTCAGACTCAAACTTGGTGATCGACATGTGCAGTACGGTACATTAAGCGTGAATACATAAGTGTAGACACTTTTGTTGCAATTAATGCAAGCGTCGTAGAGCAGTGGGTGGATTTCAGCAATATATGAAAAAATTCGGAAATATCTAACCTGGATATAATCATATATGCAACAAATGATGTGATATTGAATGAATGCATGTAAGCATAAGGAACAGTTGGGGAAAAAAAGTTTAGCTTACATTTGGTGCAATAGTATATTCATATAGCTAATCCGTTTAGCAGTAAACAATTTCTCTAGTTGACACATACGTAATGTTCTCATACGCATGAAATCAAAATACTTCATCACACCCGAAGTGCGAAAGAACCTAATACATACATGAAAACTAACACTTATGAGGCCAAGCGTATTTAAGATGTATAGCATTAGAAAACCTAAAAATGTGACGTGTTATGTGTACCATCCTTCAAAGTTTTTTGTTGCTTCAATATCTGGGTTAATCAACAATCTACTAACGGGCAAAGTAGAAACTGATATTCCTACAGTTATATTGCATGAGAGAAAATGTATTACTAAAATATACAATCAGAGTAATGGAAATTATATAGTTTTGAGAATGAGATGTTCAACAAGTGGACGTAAAAATACCTTCATAATTTCTAATGTGCATTCTAGAAGCAAGAAGTATATTTTCAACAGTCAAATGTTCCTGAATATAGGTGCCTTCAACTTCAGCAAAATCTCCCCATAAAGTTAGTCTCAATGGGTGCATCCTGCACAGATGTATCATATGTACGCATCTTTATACAATTGCAATGTAACAATAAAACATTACAAATGTTAACTAATCACAATATATACTGCATGTCACAAAGTAATAATTCCCGTCGTGCAATGCCTCTATCTCTGGTCCTTTCCAACGGATATATAGCTACTACCATCCCTATGACGTCTACAGAACAACAGGGAATGAGAATATTGTAAAGAATACATAAGAAATGTATGATAAATTTAGATATCAAACTTGACTATGTGAACAATATGTACCAACGATATTATCAGGTGTCTGAAGACGTCGAGGGATATCGGTGAATGACAGGAAAGGAGGTCGGTGCTGGTAGAGAATATGCTGACATTCTTCAATGACGCCAAGAAGTGTTGTTCTCGGTGTGAAAACCAATTTGTAAAGGTTGGTCACCACATTCCGTTCGCCATCTGTAGCAGCGTCAACTGAGAGTTCGGATATGTGGTAAACCTTGCCAGCATTGAGTATGGACCTCCATCGAGTAATATCGGCATCGCCTTTTATGATGCCGAATATCTCATCACACTATAAAATATTGAAATGCATTCGTAAGCATCATACATATATACGATGAGGACTTTATTGAAAACACTAATCCAATACCTAGTAGTCCATAAATATAACTTTCCATATTGTCCGTCGGTCATACACTCGAACGGACATTGCTCGCATGAGCCGAACTATCAGTGTTACAGATAAGCTTCGAAGTAACGGCCGTCGCTAAATTCCCCCGCGAGAGTTAGCAAGACCTTGTGGAGATAGGCCAAGGTATCGAAATGGCCCTGCTGGTAGCCCCATTCCTATGCTTTGGCCGTTTCAGCCGCGGCCTGTTCCATTTTTTGCTGCAACTCCTTTTTCGCAGCTTCGCAGGCCGCAAGGTCCGACTAAAGCCGTTCACAACGCCGCTGATACCTGGACACCATCCCCTCTAGGCGTCGGTATTCGACCACGGCCTTGACGCCTTGGGCAAAAGCCTCCGCCATGCCAATCTCCTCCCCGGATACAGGAGGCGGATCCGAGACACCAGGAGCCGACAGATCCCATGATTTAACAATGTCTTGAACAAGGGAAAGGCGGATGCCAGGGTCAGCCTTGATGAAGCTGCCCGAGGGACGAGAGGACGAAGGAGCAGTGCCGCCCGGAGCCGCGGTAGAAGGGCCTACGGCTCAAGTAAGGGTATGGCGTCTCTGCTCGGCAGCAACCTACTCCCCCAAAGACCGGCTTACTGACTGAGCGGTGACCTCATTACCAATTTCCCCAATCTCCTCCTCGGTTCTCTACTTCTTATGCGGCGGAGGCAGGCTCACGGTAGGCCTCTTCCCGCGAGGTCCAAGGGAAGGCGCCTGCAAAAGTTAAAGTTATCTCCCATGACCACGATGGCAACCAACAAAGGGGGTCAAATATCATACCTTCCTAGCCTGCTGGACGACGGCAAGCTGCCTCTCCTCTTCCCTCTTGCACTCGACGGCAGCCGCCACCTGCTCGGCTGTCGCATCCCCGGTCTCGAAGACCGTCAGTCTGGCTCTCGCTTGATCTGCACGAAGATGAACAGGTCAGGTCAGCACAAAACGTGTAACTAAAAAAAACGCCGAGACAGCTGAGTACCCTTTGTAAAATTTTTAAGGATCAGAAGGCCCGCCGCGGCAAGAAAGAAGTCATTAGCAAAAAATTTTAATTTCGGCAGCTAGTTCAATGGCTCTCGGTCACTAGACTTGGTCCTCCTCTTCTGTGGACCCCTCACGGCCTCAATCGCCTGGCTCATAAATCTTGGGATGGGCCGAGGGCAATCATCTTCACGAATGTAGAACATAAAGTAACGAGCGGTTCGTCGCTCATCGGCTGTGGGCTCTCCAAATGGATTTCGAACCGGTTTTCTTTCATTCCAGTCGGGGACGTCGCCCCAGCCCGACGCCCTGCGTAGGAACAAGAATTCATATTTCCAATGTCTCACTTTGGACTTCTTCTCGATGGCCATCATAAAGCCCAGCCAGTTATTGAAACAATACCATCCCAAATCTCTGGTCTCTTTGGGGGCCCTCTGAACCGTGTGCGCCAGACTGAACGCGCGTGCCGAGCAAGTTAGACCATGCAATTCACACGTGGCCACAAATGAGCAGATGTTGTGCCAAGACGTCGGCACAATTTGAGCAGGCGCTAACTCGTACTTGTTAAGAATCTCCTTGATCATCGGATGTAGAGGAAACCGTAGGCCATAGTCTAGGGCCGCTCTATACACCGCTATACACTTGGCGGGCGGCTCATTCACTGTGTCATCCGGTTCGGGCATTATGAAAGAGTACTCGCCCGGTAAGAGATACTGCTTGTCGAGCGCCGACTTCTTGAGTTTGGAAATCACTCTCGGGTCAGGGAAGTGACTTCCCGATCCATCCTGCAGGTCCGAATGGGTTGGAGCCCCGGGAAACTCCAGCCCCTCGGCCACAATCTCGGTCATTGGCGGTGCACTACCTCTCGGGGAACGCCCCAAACCGCCCGGACCTGATGACTCGGAGGAGGAGCTCATCGAGGCTTTCTCAGATGATGAGCGGCACCTCGAGGCCGAGCTAGATGAGCCGGACCGAGAAGACGTGCTAGAACTGGAGGAGGCAACCCAGACCTCCACATTGGACTGAGGAAGAGCTGAACGAACATTACCTATCGAGCCCTCGGCCAGCAACTCGTCTGGAGTCCGGATGCGCGGAGTCGACTTCGTCATCGCCATGCTGCGGACCTGGAAGTCGGGCACAAAATTAGCAATGGTAACCTCCCAAGGATATATCACAGTCACCTCGGGACTCAGAATACTGGGAGTAGAGGAATACTCGCAGCTGGACCACGAGGGCGTGCCCGGTTCAAAAATGGGTACGGCATAAGGAACCTTTTTCGGCTCCATTGACTTATTCTTTCGAGGGAGTCCAGCCACCGCACGACTATCAATAAAGGCCGCGAGGTTGGGGAGTTGCGAATGCCGGCCCTCCATGAGGGGGCTGACCTGCTCCTCGGAGACGCCCCCACTAGATGAGCAAGATGACATAACATACAAAGAATGCGGCGAAAGGGGCGAGCGTGCACCTGTGGATGTCGAGGAAACAGAAATTTGGTTGGAAGCAGGCAACTCCAGGCAACCTGGGAAGGAAGAGGAAGAAGAATGTCAGAGCCTCTCTCTCTAGAATCTTTTTCTCTCTCTAAAGGATAGAAAATGTATAGCACGAATGATTAAGACGGTAAAGAGCTCATCCTTACATAGAGCCAGAAGGCGGTTCGCATGCCCCGACGCACCTCGACAATCGCGCCTCCCCAAAATGGGTGCCACGTGGCCCCCAAAGATCGACCACGTCACCAATGAAGTGGAAAATTAAGCTAGCCAGGCCTTAGGCTTCAAGAAGCCCCTCAAGGGCCAAGCGCCATCACCGCGGCTTTAGTGACGGTCGCAGCGCCTTTAACCCCTCCAGAGGCCACGAACCCTTAAGCGCGGCCTAGTCCTTCAGGGGGCTAGGCGTCCTTGAACACGGCCTCAGTACCGGTCGCTACGGCCTTGGCCCCTCAGAGGGATATGCGTCCTCGAGCATGGCACCAGGGCCGGTCGCCACGCCCTTAGCCCCTCTGCGGGCTGGGTGCCCCAGAGCACGGCCTCAGTGCCGGTCGCTACGAATCTGTTCCCTCTGGGGAATAGGTACCTTTGAGCACAACGTCAGTGCCGGTCGCTACGCTCTTAGTCCTTCTAGGGGCTAAGAGCCCTTAACCACGGCCTCATGGTTGCTCGCTACGCTCTTAGTCCCTCTGGGGACTAGGGGCCCCTGAGCATGGCGGGGCCGGACGCTACGATCTTGGTCCCTCTAGGGACTAGGCGTCCTTGAACACGGTCTCAGTACCGGTCGCTACGGCCTTCGCCCCTCAGAAGGATAGACGTCCTCGAGCACGACACCAGAGCCGGTCGCCACGCCCTGAGCCCCTCTAGGGGCTGGGCGCCCCCGAGCACGGCCTCAGTGCCGGTCGCTACGACTTTGTTCCCTCTGGGGAATAGGTGCCCTTGAGCACGACATCAGTGCCGGTCGCTACGCTCTTAGTCCCTCTAGGGGCTAAGAGCCCTTGACCACGACCTTATGGCCGGTCGCTACGCTCTTAGTCTCTCTGGGGACTAGGGGCCCCTGAGCACGGCCTCAGTGTCGGTCGCTACGACCTTGGTCCCTCTAGGGACTAGGCGCCCTTGAGCACGGCCTCAATGCCGGTCGCTACAGCCTTCGCCCCTCAGAGGGATAGGTGTTCTCGAGCACGGCACCAGGGCTGGTCGCTATGCCCTTAGCCCCTCCGGGGGCAGGGCACCCCCGAGCACGGCCTCAGGGCCGGTCGCTATGACTTTGTTCCCTCTGGGGACTAGGCGCCCTTGAGCATGGCGTCAGTGTCGGTCGCTACACTCTTAGTCCCTCTAGGGGCTAAGAGCCCTTGAGCCCGGCCTTGTGGCCGGTCGCTACACTCTTAGTCCCCCTAGGGGCTAAGGGCCCCTGAAGACGGCCTTATGGCCGTTCGCTACGCTCTTAGTCCCCAAAAGGGGCTAAGAGCCCCCGAGCACAACCTTATGGTCGGTCGGAACGCTGTTAGTCCTTCTGGGGACACAGCACCCTTGAGCACGACTCGAGGGCCCGGCTGACGGAACAACAGATACACAAACATGGAAAAGGAAATAGGGTTTCATTACATGAAGGTTCTTTACAAGCGTCCTGAAGGGCGCACATTCGTACAAAAGAAAGACTGCTAAGCTTCCTCCTCATCACTAAAGGGGGCAAGGGGGTCGCCTAAGTCAGAAACTTCTACCTGGCCATCTGCAGCATCCGAGACTTTTATTTCGTCAGCCGGACGATTCTGTTGAGCTGCCCTTAGAGTATCGTCCATACAGTATATCCATTTCTCGAATGATGACCACCTTAGATCCATGAGCACAGACTTCATCTCGTCCCCTGTGAACTCATGAGCCATGCCCAGCTCGACAACGTTGTTCAGCAGCATCGCGTAGAAGGTCGCCTGAACCATTTCAGGGAGTCCAAGCTCCGTCGCGGCAATCTCGGCCTCGAATAAGGAGAAACCCGGGCATAGTCCAGAAAAATCCTCGGGGAGAGGGCGAGGGGGGCGCGATGAGTTCCTTCGATGCCAGCCGAGCGTTTCCCTCAAGAAAAGTGTCATCTCGCTGGTGTTGCGGATGAGAGGGAAGGCCATGACTTCTCAAGAAGAGGGTTTGCCTGCTTTTAGAAGATTACACTCACAAGCATCTTCTCCAAAAGAACAACAGGATATTTATAAGAGAATGGAAGGGAAGCCCAAAAGCCAAGGACCTGGCTAAGGGGCTCAACAGCCAATTCGCCCCCGACACCTGTAAAAAAAAAAGGGGGTACGGACTTAGGGGGCAGGGCGCCTGCCCGAATTGGAACCACTGGCTGTTGCCGCCCTGTTGGCACCTTCGTCATGGTAGCCGGCCTGCGCGTGCGCACCCGAGCCGCTCGGGCTATACCGCGCCTCATAGATCCTGTCACCAAATAGCCAAACCCACGACTCGAACGACCCCCAGCGCAATTCGGCGAGAGCCGCCTCCAACGACTGGAGTCTCGGCCCATACAGAACCCCAAGCCTTTCCGCCTCGTTGAGAAGCATTGCGTAAAAGATGGTCTGGGTAAGCTTAAGAAGACCGTAGCCTTCTGCCGCTTGCTCTGCCACGGCCTTGTCAAAATCAGGGCATAAAGTTTGGAAGTCTTTGGGGAGGGGCCGTGGGGGAAAAGCCTTCACTCGCCGGTCCCATGCGAAACGGCGAATGATAGACTTGCTCATCCCTTGGATATCTAGAGCACGAGGAAAAGCCATGAAGGTCGACAGAGGTTGTGGGAAAGTATGTTCCAAAAGTCACCTTTTATACTAGGTCACAACAGTTTCGCGCATGCGTAGCTCTCACCTCGTAGCACGTGCATCTATGTACGACAGTCTCGGCAACCATCCATCCCAGGGGTGCAATTCCCTATAACCCCTGGCTAAGCGGCGGGTGGCAACTATGTGCCGATCTCGCTTTATCATATATCAGTGAGTAGAATTGTCAGAACGACCCTGGGTCCACATCTCACTTAACTGTCTGCCAGACTCGAAGAACAGGTAAAATGTGAGGGGCTAAGTGATTTGGGAAAAACTCAGACGTTGCCCTTTGGGCTTGGTTCTAGGGTTTGCCTAATCAATTAGGCCCACATACAGGCCAAAAGGCCTGGGGAATGTCAGTCTATACTTATCTGCAGGCCCACACTCAGGGGGGCCCAGGACGTAACCCTAGAGGCTTTCTCAAGGCCCAGCGACCCTAGGACCGGCGACCTATTTGGCCTATTCAAGCGAAATTATAATTCT
>JACYFF010010365.1:96255174-96283131 GCA_017589665.1 Selenicereus undatus | reverse complement strand
ATCTTATAAATAACCTAGATGTTCATTTGTTCAGTTTGAACCTAAATTTTGAGTGGTCATAATCTGTTTTAGGCATAAATTTTTAGATATATATGGTTCGATGAAGAGTGAGGAGGGAGGGGTATTACATACCTACAATGTGCAGAACCTATTTTAGCTTCACTTCATTGTTGTAATTTTCAGTGTGCATTGTAATTCAAGGGTGACAAGTAAGCAAATGTGTACTCATCAATATTTTGAGTTTGATTTGTTGTTTGAGGAAACGACCATACCTGAAGTGTAATGGGCAGATATGGTTTCCTGATTATGTGTCTTTATTGTTCAGCTCCCAAACTGTACTATCAATTTAGTGTCACATAAATGAATTTGTATGCAGTATCATTGTGTTAACTACGATTACCATGAGATGTGTATGTAAAAAGATATTACCTGGCGATTGTCAACTACGTTAATAGCAGCACAACAACAGGCAGAAAGGAGCAGATGAGAACTGCGAATCTAGTGCGGGAAGTTTTTCGAGATTAGAGTTCTGTAGTTCTGTGTTTTGGAATTGCCGTAAATGTTGATTTTGTTTTGCTGTTTTGAAATTCCCCACACTTTCTACTCTTGGAACGTGGGTGGTTATCTGCTTGGGCAGTTTTGAATATTTTTTTTCTATGGTTCAGTGGGTTGTGAATGTAGGAATTCTTTTTTTTAATTGCCCGCACTTTGTGGTGGTGGGAGGTTTTATGCGTGGGTGGTTTTTTTTTGGGTAGTTTGATTGGTAGTAGGTTGTTGCAAGTGGTGGGGGATTACTTTAAAATTTAAATTCTGTTACACACACTACAGTTGACGGGACTGCACTAAATTACTGAAAATTTAAAATCCTAAATTTTGAGCACTTTAACCATATTCTCATTTATAAGATAAAAATTTTTTTAAAAAAAAATTAGATTATCGTTTATAGTATTATTGATGACTAGGACCTGGGAGCATGTACTCCCAGGTGCATATAATAGGTATTGTGTAGTGTAGGCTGGGTTTGATGAGCAGCAACCAGCAAACAAAACAGGTCCAATCGGACGCCTGCAAAATCTGTTTTCGACTTTTCGTTACTTAAAAGCAAAAACTAGCAAAAGTTCAATTAATTACGTTTCGCCCATCCTTTTTCTCTCTCCTCCCGTCTCCATCTCCATCTCCATAGTCCATCAGCAGCAGCAGATGCACAGAATCCCCAAAATCCAGATCCACCACCATCACTCCTCCCAAGAATGCCATTTTCTCTCTCCTCTTCCCACCACCACCCCCTTCCGCCGCCGCCGAGCTTCGACACCTCCGACGGCCCCGCTGAGCGCCGTCTCCGGGAGGCGGAGTACCGCCTGAAGGATGCCATCGAGGAGCTCCACCAGCGGCGCGTAGCGGCGGCTCGTGGTGATAAGAACAGCCCCCCTTGCGACCATCATGATGAGTCCTGCATTGCCCACGCCATTGGTAACCTCTGCCAGAGCTTCCTCCTTGCTTATGGAGTCCGCGTCGGAATCGGCATACTACTTCGCGCCTTCAAGCTCGTTCGCGGGAAGTCTTACTCCTCGCTACTCGATCTTAAGGTCCGATTTTCAATTTTTTCATCCCCGAGTGTTGTTATTATTTGTTGAATTCATTGTTATTTTTGGCGTAGTTGTGTGTGAGAGAGAATTCGCGACCTTTTTGTGTGTCTTGTACTCTTGTTGTTACCGTTGTTTTGTGATTGAAATTTCAGTGATTGGCTTTGAATATGAATGATCTGATTTTGTTTTCTAGTTGTAGGTGTTAGCTTTTCCCCATTTTTGGTTCATGTCTTAGTCTTAAATAGAGAGATAATTATTGGAGAAGATAATTGCGGCTGGTGTATCAAATGATCGTACACCAGTTGGGGTCACAGATTATTTCGATGAGGCTGACGTTTCACAATTCTTTAAGGTGGGATGGTCTCAACAAGACGAGCTAATGATTAAAAGTCTCTGACTGTGACGACTATGATGAGACTTGTGACTTGTGAGAGTGTCTAGGTTGGTAATGAAATTGTCCATTACTATTTGGACTATTGTCCCACCTCTCCTTCCGAATAAATATAAAAAGAAAGAAAAAGGGAAAACCCTATTATTCAACCTATGGGAAGGGCTTGGTCATTTTGGTTGTAGTCATCTTCTTGATTTGTTCTCCCTTGCAAGCCCAAGAATGAGATGTTGACTCTACCCATTCGGGTTCTTTTGTGTTGTGGGGCAGTCAAAAACGGTAGACAGCCGTGGAATAGATGGAAATAAGAACGCCATAACAGGTGGTAGTTAGTGATGTTGATTGTGACAATTAATAGATGGAGTGGGGAAATTGGATCTGTTTTGCAACATGAACCCAAAGAAAATTGGCTATCTTGCTGATTACACATATATTGTGCTACACCAAAATGGCTCACAAACTCTTCCCTGCTTCTTCTTTTTTTTTAAAAAAAATTATGGGTGGAGAAGTACACAGTCTCTCTTAATATAGGGTCCAAGGGAAACAGCTTCTCAGTAGTTCACATAGTTTACGGGTAATGCTGATCCAATCCGCGAGTCCCCTCAACCATATCTTCCTTAAACAAGACTACTGGGTCTGAATTTAGATTTGAATTTTGTATGTTGTTTGTTAATGACTCAAGATCCTGAAGATTATTAGATATAGGGCATTAAGAACATCAAAGTTTCACCTTATTTAAAAGAAAAAAAGAATGCCAAAATCTGTAGCTGGAAATGTAACGAGATGCATCCACATGGCAAACTGCCGATATCTTAGCTCTTAAATTAGGAGCAGTAAGTTGAAGTACCAATGTGCCGAAGAACGTTAGAAGGAGTATGTGATGCCGAGTTCCTTAGAGCAAATGCAATGACACTTTTGTGCACCCAGCCCTCCCCCAACAAAAATTCTGAGCACTTTGAAAGGTGTTTAATCAATTGGCCAAGTGCCAACCTAACACTTCACCCTTGGATTGCTTTGTCTCAGACACACACTCTAATTATATATTTTCTTTTGGGATTTTCCATTTGGCATCCTTTTAGTTTTGAAAGATTTATTTTATACACAATGTGGAGATTTATGTAAGTTCTAGTCATAATATTCCTCAACTTAAGTTTATAGAACACATCAACTTAAATTCAGAAACTTCAATTTGTAGAACGCATACAAATTCATCAACTTAAGTTCTAGTCACACTATGTACAGATGAATTTCTTACAAGTACAAGGGTACCAAATAGAATATCTCTTTTCTTTTTTGTTTCTAACGTTCGTGGGTCTATTTTCAATAAATAAATGTGTAAGAGATATCGTAGATCCAAGAGTGATAGATTGATGTCGGGTCAATTCTTTTATGGAACCCTAGTTGTAAGGACGAGTGGGCAAGAGATGTATTTATTGTTGCAAATCTCGCTCATGGGACCCACACAGAAACTCCTGGTGGAATCTATTGTGGCATTTACTTTTAAGGTGCGGTTTGTTCAGCTCTTAAAACTAGTGGTTAGCAGCATGTAGCAGCGGATAGGCATGTTCATGAGTGGTTTGGCCCTAAAATTATGCATTTCAGGCTTTCAGCCTATTATACCTGAAGATGGTGAGGGTTAAAAGCCAATGAAACCAACAGGACTTTAGTCTTTTGTCATAAGACAAGAACGGGAATTCTCTTATTTGCTTCATGTTGCTGTTGCAAATATGCTTGCATTTGCATATTATTTGTTGATACATTTTGCCAAGTTATGTTTGTGGTTCACCTGAGCCATCCAAGTTACTCCAAGAAAATGGGTCTTCTTGATGTTACTTTGTGTTTCCTCATCTATCAAAAACTCCAATTGCTGTGGTTAAAGATCAACCTTCCCTTTCAATCTTAATGATCTAACTATAACAACAACAATTGCTCCTTCTCCTCCTCCTCCTCCCAGTGTGGTCCCGCTTTTAGGGGGTAGGTGGAGATGTAGGTGTAGGCAACCTTACATTTGCAAACATCACTGCTAGCATAGCTGTCGATTCCAAGAGAACTAGATAATTTTTTTTTTTGAGAAAATAGTTGAAGATTATCTTTTGATACGCATAAGGTAATATAAACATTAAGGGCCTGTTCTTTTCGTTGGAAAATAAAGGTTGAGAAATGCATGAAGTTGGTTGAAGTGAGTATTTGTTTTGTTGAAGTGAGTTGAAAGGAGTTAAAGTAGGTTGAAGTTGTTATATTTTTTATATGATGGGTAGAAGTTGGTTAAATTAGTGGGTTGAATTGGGTTGAATTTAGTATTTTTTTTATTGACGTGGGTTGAAGTTGGTAAATTGGGATTTACCAACGAAAAGAACATGGCCTAATTACCGATATCAAACTGTAACACCACCACCACCTTCCATTGTAGGTTCTGCTTTTGCGGGGTCTGGGAAGATTCAGATGTAGGCAACCTTACCTCTCCTAACATCCATGCGCGTAGAGAGGCTAATTTGATATCAAACTATAAACATTAAATCGTAATATAAAGAAAGGTAACCACAATGCATTAACAATAATAGGTTAGATAATACTATCACATGCTAAGATCAGGATCCTATTAGCAATAAAAAGGCGGAAAATGGAAGGGGGAATAATAGCCAAAGGAAAGACAAGAAGCAGGCTAGATAAATAAGAGCCAATACATCCTGACAGTCTAAATAAATTTCAATAACTCGATAAACTGCTCCTTAATGATAGAAGTCATTCATTGCCTTTGAATTGGGTGTAATAGAAATTACTGTCTCTGCAAGGGTTGAGGCTGTCTAACCCCTGTCTTCACACCGTGCCATGGTGGACGACTTGTGTGCTATACACACTGTCTGACTGCATACGAAACCATCTTCTACGTTGGATTTGAATTTTGTTGACTTATTTCTTTCATTTTTCATTTCTTTTCTCCAGCAACTTGTCTCTGAGAAGGATCTGATAGTTAGAGAGGAGGCATGTCGTATCGGTTTGCTTTTTGGCGGTTTTACTGGATCCTATCATGCCTTGAGATGTTTACTGAGGAAGTTGAGAAAAAAGGAGACTCCTTTCAATGTGTAAGTTTGTGATGCAGACTAATGTGTTGTTTTACAAATTGCCTTGATTTCAGCTTTCCAGTATATGTGTGCTTTAACTTGTCAAAATATATACATAGTTCATATTAATAACTTTCTTAAAGGTGATGATGGGGCAGAATCTTAGCAGGCTCTGTTGCAGGCTTGTCAATCTTAGCATTAGAGGACACCAGTCGAAGACGTATGCTTGCTCTGTATCTTCTGGCTAGAGTTGCTCAGGTACCTCTAACAAATGAGTCATCAAATTGACATAAAGGCACATCTTGATCCTTATTTGTCTTGTTGTGATCGTCAGTAATTGACTCAGGGTAATCTTATGGTATTTCCTTCTATCCTTCATTAGTGTGCTTATAATTCTGCTAAATCCAAGAACAAATTTCACCTATGGGGAAGTCACTGGAGACATGGGGATGCTTTGCTTTTTGCTTTGGCATCTGCTCAGGTATAGTTATCAAACTTATCATCTTTTCTGCTTTATGGAACTTGGATTTTCATTGCAGAGTGCTGTTTTTGCCTGTTTATCTTTGTTTCTGAGACCTGGTGAACATTTTATCTAGTGGATCCAATATCTTGAAATTTATTTCATTGTATGACTTGCTGATTGTGGTTCACTATTTTGGCAATAAATAAAGTTGAGGAAATAATGCTGATGTATGTGAATTCACTGTATGAATTACTTCTTAAATATGAAAATAGACTATGTGACTTCTACATCGATGTTGCGATGTTTGGTGGTGCACTATTTCGGCCAAGAAAACTTGAGGACATATTCTGGGGTTTCTCGTGAATCCACCATTAAGATACTGTAAATATGAAGATTCACTGTTTGGTGTTGTGCCTTGTATAGGGCTGTATGCCTCATGTCACCTGTTACTCTATTTAGGGTTAGAGTTGGATGCTACTCAAATTAATATCTTTATGGTGCGAAAGTGCATAGTTCATATACATATGTATAACGTATATACTATGTAAACATAATATATACACGTGTGCGTGCATATAAATTGTTGTCATCATGTGCATTATCTATGGATTAATTGCATCTGTTGCTTCATATGAGAAATTTCATCAGATAAATTCTCATGGTTACTGTACTGACTTTTTCAGCTATAACCAATGCCATACATTTCATGACTCATCTAACTTGGAGGTGTTTTACTTAGGTCATGTATGCATTCATTATGCGCCCTGAGACCTTGCCAAAATCATATCAAGAATTCATTCAGGAGACGGGGCCTGTGGCACAACCAGTCTACAAGGCTGTCCAAGACTGCTGTAGAGGTAGACCAGTGGATGTTGCTTCACTGTCAGCGTACTTGTCTAATAAAGGAGTCCAGAACTCTGTGTGCTTGAAAGAGTTCCCCTCCATCATTCCCTGCTCCATTATTCATCCTAATAGTCAGTCGTGTCTAGTTCACAATGTACATGCAACATCAGCTACGTTCAGGAAAACATTTCCACTGTACTTTTCATTGAGCTTTGTGCCCTTCGTGGTTCTGCATTTAGAAAAGGTACACTCCTGTTTATCTTACTATTTCGTTACTTGTAATTCAGTCCGTTGATAAATAGAGAAAGGAGGAGAAATAGAGGAAGAAATCACATAATCCATTAGTAAAGAGAAAAGGAGGAAGAAAACAAGAAAAAATCCAACTTTGATATAGAAGACATTGCTGCAACGATTCTCATAATTCAACTAAGAGCCTTGGCTAGTTCTATTTGGTGTAGTCACTGATAAACTATGGAAAATGTTTTACTACACACATAATGCATCCTTCTTAAATGTCTTTGCGTTGATAGAATGGTGGTTAGGCTTGGTTTTGTGAAGCTGTCGTGGAGTGCTTTCATTTGATAGTATTCCTGTGGGTGTTGGTTGTTGTTAGGTCTGTGTCCCTATGTGTAGTAGTTACTGTAATACCTGGGAAGATAATAGACTTTTGAGTTACTTCGCATCATCGTCCGCTGTTGGAATGAATCATGGCTCTATGCATTTATGATTTTAAAACCCCAATACATTAGTTTAAATCGACTTCCCTTTGTCTCTTATCCAAGGCACTTTATGCGGATGTATATGAGGTTTTGGAGGGAGGAGAAGTAATGCATAACTAAAGCCAGGCTGTTTTGTGGCTTGCAACATCCTTGAGCTTATATCATTTGCATGGACTTGCTTGTGCTAATGATCTGCATTGTCTCTGGACATGATTTCAACATCTTTGATCCACAATTTTCTGTGCTACTGGAAATTTTGCCTCTCTGTGGTCAAGTTGAATTAATAAGCTGTAATACCATACCTCAAGAACCTTTTTGTTCGTTCTGTAGTTCATGGATATGCCAGCTCGAACGTGTTTGCGTGCTGTGAAAGGTGCTGTCCGCACAACTACTTTCTTGTCAGCGTTTGTTGGGATCTTTCAGGTGGCCATTTCTGTCAGTGCCCTTGAATTATGATTTCAATCCTCCTGTTTCACAATTTTGACTTCAGTTTGGTGTTCTGCAGGGTGTCATTTGTTTGCACAGAAAAGTGGCGTCAAAGGACCACAAACTTGTATATTGGATTTCAGGTGGACTTTCTGCCCTTTCTGTGCTGTTGGAAAAGAAAAGTAGGCGGAGTGAACTGGCTTTGTATGTTCTTCCTCATGCTGGAGATTCTTTATGGCACATATTAGTAAACCATCATTTACTGCCCCAAATTAAGAATGCAGAGGTACAACCCAACATCTGGTTCTATTTCTTTTCTTTTCCTATTTTATTATACATGCTATGCTAGGGCTAATCTCTGTTTACTTTGTCTAGTTCCTTTCTCTCTCTCTTCCCCCCCCCCCCCCCCCCCCCCCCCCCCGCTTGCCTGTTTCAAAATGGGTGCCTGTTCCCCTATCAAAGTATCAAGTAATCTTTGTCTTAATTTTCTCATGCCGTTGTTTTTTGATGGTCTTTTAATTAATCATCTCTCTTCGCACTTTGAAGGCTATTATTGTACATATTCTGGGGGTCTTCTGAAGGTAGCTTCTTTCTTTGTTTTTTGGTTTTGGGGGGGGGGGGTGGTTACAGAGACAAATGATGTGCATGTTCTTTTTTACATCTAGAGTTTCAGCTTTACAATTTCATTTATATTTGATCATTTAAAAGGTGTCCAATTTTACTTCTCTAAATAGCTCAGCTGTATACTACTATATTCTTCACCTGTATCACCTGCGTCTCAGCATTGCTCAAATCAACTGGTTTCTGCTGAATGACAAACGAGTTCTATTCCTTGCTTCCAGACTTTATATTATTTTGCACCAACAGAAGCTTAAAATGTTTTCTTCAAAATTTTTGGTTCCTTCAAACAGCGGTGTACTGGTATTTGTGCCTATACTATTGTATTGCTGTTTGAGAGTAGATATAGGGGGACCTTGCTCATGGCTTGCTCATGTGGTTGTAATTTTAGATACGGTAAGAATTATTTGAAATTTGGAAGGAATATTCAAGTCGAATCCAGTGGTTTAAGTTGTGGTTGTGAAGTAGGTTGTTCCTTGTCAGTTTGCCCCATAAGGTGTGCAACAAAGTCTAGTAATATCAGTCAAGTAAATTTTGGGTCAGTTCAGTTTAGCTTGGCTCATTAAAAAATGGTCAAAATTTAAGTCCGTATCCGTACCACGAAGTCCCTAGGTAGGCTATGGTCTTTTGTTGTCATGGTATGTCTAGAATGGAAAGCGGTTATTCCGCTAGACTCTTTTAAATAGAAAACAATTGGATTACCTATTACTATACGTCCAGAACATAGAGGATAGTCCAGCGAGGCATATTGCTCGTCTACTTTGATGTTAGCTGAAAAACTTCAGCGGTTGGGAAAGTAAAATTTATGACAACAGCTTCTAACTGGGCAAATTGCTTCAATTTGGACAGGTGCTTATATTTTGTGCATCTATGGGTGGACTTATGTACTATTTAGAACATGAACCAAACACAATGGCTCCATTTTTGAGGGGATTGATACAACGTTTTCTTGCCAGCAGACTTAGTAATCCAAGCTCATCAGTTAACCATAATGCTTCATACACACACCTACCGGCTCCTGATGCCCTGGAAAAACCAGGCCTGGACAAGGAAGGAGAGGCTGCAGAGACCGCAACACCTAAGTACAATCTTGAATCCATACCGGGGCTCTGATCATTTTCACAGCTTTAGATGACTAATTGATTTTTCAGCCCATTATTTTAGCAATCTGGGTTTACAGTACCATGCTTGAACGAGTGACTTCAGTTACCAATCTATTTGGTTTTTAGAAAAATTTTCATTCCATCCTTCAGAAAATACACATCTGGTCCTGGAGACCAGCACAGGAATACTATAGGCGAAAGAATGTCAGTGCAGTAGATAAAATGTTGCAACACTGGAAATTCATTGTACAACGTTTGGCAGAGTGAATGATCTCCGATGAAAATCTGAAAAAAGTTCCGTTATTGCAATTAGCTGATGGCAAAGTGTAATAGTTTCTGATGATGTGGCTGGCACTTCTTTTTTCTTTATTTGCAGTAACAGATTCGCGTTGACCCTGCTGTCTACTTTAACTGATGAGCAATTTTCTGTTCCAGTATTGATTTTCATTAATGATTACTAAATGCCTTGTCAGCCAGTAACGTCTTAACCTCTTGATATTCTCTAGCAGTGTGAATCTCAATAAGTTTAACTTATGAAGTCCCCGAGAATAGTTAGTAAATACCTAAATACCAATCTCATCTATATTGGTTCTGGACGTTCCTTTATGCGGCATTACTAGTTAGTAAAAGCAAAGAAGAAGACACCAACGGTTAAACTTAGAGGCCAATGTTCTGTTGGTGCCTTTCCCAATTAAGAATGAAATGAGATGAGGCATTACTAGTCTTGCTATTTGATGAAATGTTGTAGTCTTTGACCAAGAGCCTGATAATGTGAACACCAAAAATAAGCAGGGTTCACAAGGAATGTAACTCCTCAATGTATGGTTCCTTGGGCACATTCAGATTGATTTGGTGCGTATTCCATCCTGCTCCCTTTAAAAGCTCCACAAAATCATTGAATCTCGCTTCCAGGTTCAACAGGCTTTCCTCAAGCGCTTTAATGAAGTCGACTGAGGTGTCCCAATTTTCATAGAGCCAGTACGCTTGCCACACGCTTCTCAAGGCTGACAGACTTGTTGCTCCCTCCTGGTTAGTGATGTGCATATCTAAGAAGAATTCATGGGCCAGAATCAGCTCAAGAGGGTGGGTTTGGAAAATGCATACCTTGAAAGCAACCAAAACCTTGAAGTCTCTCTTCTGCCATTGATCCACCGCAAGAACATATTTTTCCCTTGCATAAAGCTTGAATATCTCTTTCAACTGTCGCAACAGCATACTCTAGAGGTCAGAAACCGTCAGATGACTCAGATCCATCCTTATACATTTTTTATGGGGGGGGGGGGGGGAGTAAACCCTGTAGGACCATAGCTAGTAAGGCTCAGTGACCCATCAAAGGGCCTGGTCACTGAGAAGATGCCTTCATGTGGAAGGGCTTGGATGTGGGATGCTTGATGGCAAGTTTCCCTCCCAGATCCCCTTCGCAGGGTTCAAATCGGTGACAACAACATAGCATGATAATTAAAATGTCACTGCACATCTCCTTTGACGACAAGAAAGCTAGAAAGTACAAACTATACACCTCTTGGACCAAAGGATATTGTTTTGTCTAATTTAGAACGTTAGTTACTGGTGCTTATTTTGGGAGTCTTCGGATCTGAGATATTTAAATCCCATTTTACCAAAGTGTGTGAACAGCTGATCCTACTTTCCAATGCAACTGAAAAGTAAAACTCATAATAAAACCTAACAGACCCTCAAGCCTGAACATTGCATTTTACGTTGCTTCAAAACAACCATTTCTGCCAGAAAGTATAGCAGAATCACAACGATAATGAACATCTGAAGAGACACGGATTCTTGAAATTCATAGCTAGGGGTGCAGCAGTAGTTGTTACCATGAAAAAGGACCTCTGACCACCAGTCAACTCATCCGCAGGAACCCCAAAGACTATCCGTGGTTTTAAGAACCTCTGCCATGTTAAAATATTTTCTTCCCTATTGCAATCTGTGCATCCTGAGATAATCATAATAGGTAAATCGTCAATATGGTAGAATTCACTCGTGAAGTGGGGAAGCTCAGTGGAATCAACCAAAGATTATACAAGTGGGTATACCGGGAACTTTGGAATGTAAGACATAAGCCTCTGCCAAAATACGAGCACGCTTGAGATTTATCTGGTTGGGATTGCGGAAAGCATGAAAGTGAGCACACAAATTAAAGAGCTTTCTGTTTCGATACTAGGGAAGAATTCCAGTTCACAACGAGCAGTGTCACAATTGATCAATTTAAACCAGGGTAGTAGGAAGAAATTCTAACCGTCTCAAACTTCAGAACCGATAGAGATTGAAAGCGTAACCAGAGGTGAAAAAGGCGCATACTCGTCCAAGTGGCTAACAAAGCAGGATATGATGTCACTAGGCCTGGCGTATCCTGCATTCTCCATTAGACATTCACATTTACTCCCAAAAAGTGATTTTCATTGCAAGTTGACGAAATTATCACTACAGAAGTCAGATCAGGGCTAAGAAATTACGTTGCATGCTTACCAGGATGAGTATGCCAAGAGCAAGTCCAATAAGTTGAGCTGTTACTTCCCAGACTTCTTCCTGTGGTACATGATAAAGCAATTCACAAAAGCGATTTTTCAATATTATACACATTTGGAGTTCATGTTTCGATAAAAATGTAACCTGATGAGCAACCAGTAAGGCATCTTAACCTTAATTACAAGATCTGAAAATTTTAGCAGGGTACTAGAAAATGCAAAGCGCAGAACTAGGCTGCAAAATCAAAAGAGGTCCCTGAAGTAAATACGTCACACATCACAAATTGCAAGCATGATGAGATACCTTTGCTGCTACATCCCCAAGATTTCCTGTGGCTGCAAAATGGTTTTGAATCACCCGGAAAGAGGGATCTTTTAGTCCTCTAGCAACAGCCTGTTTACAAACCCCAAAACTCAAAATAGTGATCATCATGGAAAATGAGGCATCAATATCATGAATTAACAGATATGCTTTGGAACCGAACAAAAGGTGAGAAGAATGAAGCACCTTTGAAAGATTTCCAACAGATGCAAGTGGAAGGAAATAAGTCGGATATAGCTGAGTAGTGAGATCAAAAATGCTGCATAACAAGGCAAGAACTTCAATGATTTATTGAAGGTAGCAAATATGATACATCCTCCCACCCCCCCCCCCCATCCCCCAAACCCCCCCCCCCCCCCCCCAAGAAGGGAAAATAGCCATCTAACTCACCTCCCAGCACTGCCTATGAAGTCAGCATACATCCGCCACTGTTTTGGGTCATCATCAAATAGCCTTCCGAACCGTCCACCTGACAAAGAAAACAATATTAATGGTGGCAATGATCCAAAAACCAGTGTTTTCCTTAGCTTTCCTCATAATTTCAGACCAATGATTAGTCGGCCAACAGCTCCAATGCCATCCTTTGACACCCATCTGTCAAAGCAGAGAAAGCGCTAGTATCCAATGACAAGAAGTATTGATTATTTGCCCCAGCCAAAAGAAAAGTAAATCACATTATGCAAATCTGAGGGAAGGAACAACATCAAATAGCTGGAGCCAATTAGAGGAACAGGGTCAAAAGTTTCAGTGCCTAATTCCCCTCAGGGTAGGAGATTTTCAAACAAAGTCATAGATGAAGCTTGCGCAAGTTAAAGCAATCACCTTATTGCAGCAGCAGAAGCTGCAGCAGCACTTCCTGCGAAAGAACCCACACCAACTGCCTGCACTATTACAGTGTCACCGCATTAAAGGTAGCACAGAAGCTTACAAAATATTAGTTTTGACAGAAGATCAGGGATCTATTTCACAGTATGCTGTGTTATGGAGGCTGTAGCCCCACGAGAAATGCACCTAGAACAGAAACCAGTTTTTCTTAGTTATATAACTCCATAATATGCACCGACATCAACATGCCACCAAATACACAGAGAAAGTTTCCAAGGTCAGTGAGTTTATCCTTGGGTCATATATCATACAAAGAAGGAAAACTAATTTCCATGTGCTTATATGCTATACAGTGAGGCCATGCACGTGAACAGGTGCAGTTGACGATCAAGTTAGTAAGGATTCTAACCATAGTTGATAATGGGTTGCAGCTGCATTCATAACTATATTTATGAATGTCAAACTTGCGAGGTAGTGAAATAGTAAGCAAGTCCCATCATATGGGATTATAGATGAAGTACAGAATTGCAGACTGTCATGGATACGATCATAAGATTATCATCCTATGACAACACTCTCATTTGTCCTAGTTACTGTATTTGCAGGTTTGTTTGCCATTTCCTTCTGCAAGACTCATCTTTTTTCCCTCTCTAAGACTATACACAGATATTGTTCTTAAACTAATGTATACAAACATTTTACAAAATACAATCTTGATTTCCCGCTCTACGACTTAGAGAGTGAAAACTGAATTTTATAAGATACCACGCAAAGAGCTCTTTCAATTCGAGTACCAGTCTACTTGTTTTCAGATTCGGATGTATCTGGGTTGATTAAGATACCACTTAGGTTGGCATTTTGGCTGTGCCACTCTCAAGCCAAGTCAACTCGAGATGAGGTGCTGGTTTGTTCAATGAACTTGTCTCACAGATATGAGCAACTTTGCAAGGAAGTTCTAGTCAAGTTCAGATACCATCAAGTTTCTGGTTCAGGTGAAAATCATGCTTAGCCCTATTTCGAGTCTCTAGTGGTACAGTTCATTTGCATTAAGTAATTGGGTACATGTTAGTTTTGCCGTGTCTAACCGGCGACATCACCAGTGATTAGGTTTTCGAGAGAGAGATTTCTCTCAGTCACTCTTTTGCAAGAGATTGTAGACACTTGAATTCCATATGCTTGCCTCAGGCACTGCTGCAATGGATCATGAGAAACATATTCAGCCTGTGAGTTGGAAGCATAAGGCAATGCAGAGGGGAAGGAGGAATGGGTTTTAAAAGCATTCCTGACTTTAGTGGGACTCAGCGGGGGGTTGGAGAATTATGAGGAATCCCCCCAAGCTTTGTGGTAATCTTTTCAAGGCTAAGTACTATTGTCTTCAATAATGGGGTTTTTTGTAAGCACAAAGATAGATCATATATAGCTAACTTCAATTGCCACACTACTTGTGTAGGCTACTCTCTAATCAAAAAGCCCAGGTGATGAGATAACACTGGCAGCTCAATTTGGTTTCAGTGGTGAAAGAGGTTGTCAAACCCTACAGCTTCTCAAGTTGTCTATGAAAGCTTCAAATGTCTAATGATCCGCATGTGGCAAAACTTTATTGAGTGTGAACGTCATAGTAGTACTTGACGCATTACGCCTCCTATAATTTTGATATATGAATGCTTTTTATGAGTATTTCCGTTCCTTCACTTTGGACTTGTTCTTTTGGGTGGGATTTTGGGGATGGGATGTGGGAAGGAGTGGGATGAAGCGAGCTTTATGGAAATAAAGTAGGAAGAAGTTTTTATAATGGTATAATTGTATAATTTTAATTTTAGGTATGTTGTCATAATTTTTAGAAGGGGAGCCTTGGAGCAACGGTAAGGTTGTCTCCGTGTGACCAAAAGGTCATGGGTTCGAGCCGTGGAATCAGCCACTGACAAAGTCAGGTTAGGCTGCCTACAATTCACCCCTTGGGGTGCGGCCCTTCCCCGGACCCTGCGTAAACACGGGATGCTTGTGCACCGGGCTGCCCTTTTTTTGTCATAATTTTGTTTTATTATCATGGATAACCTTTGTACGTTAGAAAGGTTGGTTACATTACCTTGGTTGCCTTTTTTTTTTTTTCGGTTGGTGTTTTTGCTTGAGGTGCATAATTGAAATGAGTTTCCATGGTTTGATCCGAATGATTAAAATGCATAAAATAAATAAAATATATAAAAATAATAATCTTAATATCAAATTAATTACGTCTTTCACTTGCAACAAATATAGTCATGTTTATATGCTCCTCAAAAGATGAAGATAGCCATCTTATAAAATTAACTTTTACAAGCATTTTACAAAATAGAATTGTCAATGTTGCACACGTTTTGATATCCGGGGGGAAGGGAAAAAGGCGAATCACATGTGACAGACTCACATACAAACGCAGGGAGGAGAGTTGGCTGAAGCCTTCAGGAGCAGCGATTTTTCCGTCAAGTAAATATTACAAAAATGACCCTCCTTTCATGTATATTATATTAAAAAATAAAGGAAATATTTCTAATTTAATGTGAAATCTTATCAAATTATTAACTTATGAAATTGTAAAAGAAAACCCATTTAATCTATGCAATTTTTTTTAAAAAAATTTATCACATTATTCAGATTATGAAATAATAAAACAATAAAAAAATTTCCTATTATAATTTTATTAAGTTAGAATTAAACTTATTGTTATTTTTGTTCTGTTTTTGTTTATTGATACAAAAGTAAGTTGGAAGGAGTGGGTATTTTCATTAATTATTAGAAGTTTAAAATTATTTTTCACAAAGGGTAAGCTGGAGTTGGAAGGAGAGGGATGGAGTAGTTGCACCTAAAAGAGCAGGCCTTTCACGTGAAAGTAATTAATTTGCACTTTACAGAAATGGTGTGCTATGCATGCATACACTTCTTGCATGTCAACTAACCATGTAAAACGCATGCATACACTCCTTGCATGTCAACAAACCACTCCGACAAAGCATGGAGATTTTAGACTTGATTCAGATGAAAACATGCACAGTTTTATAACATGGGTGAGCCTAACACCTAGACACATAACCATTGTTAACAGCTGTAGCAAAGTTCACATGACAAAGATAAGGAGTATCCACTTCTATGTGCCTATCTGCTATTAGAAAAATCTTGTCGAGCCCTATCATGATTCTCTAGGGGGTGGCAATTCCTGACCTGAAATCAAAAGACTTTTATCGATATTATCGCAAATTATGCTTTTGTCCTTTTCTTTTTGTTTTAATTTTAAAGCTAAATTACTCTTTTGCCCCTTTTTCTTTTTAATTTTCTTTTACTTTAAGTTTTATTCGTTTTCATTATCGATATAATAAGTTATTTGAGAGTCATTAATATTCATGTTAGATTGAAACCAGACAGTATATTCAAAGGTGAGTTCTAATAAAGATATATTATCCTTGGGTTGAAACCAGACAGTATATTCAAATGTGAGTTCTAATAAAGCTATATTATCTTTGATTAAATTTATAGTACTTGGACGTACGCTTTCTGGTAGAATGATCAGATAATTTAATCTAACTTTACAGTGATTTAATAAGTTTTGTCTTATACTTCTTGTATTACAGTCAAAAGATCTAAGGTAATCCCAAACTCTATCTTGTATATAGTAATTTAAGTTGAAAAAATTAAAACCTTGTCCAGTTAGATAATCACCTTCTTAGTTTATTCTAGAATTTGATTGAAGTATATTTTTATAGCTCATATTTAATTTTTGGTTTCTTTTATAAAGATTTAATGTGCGGGACTAGAATAGTTGAATTTGTTGGTGTTGAATTCCTGAATTGCTCTTTTCTATGCAACTATAATTTTATGATTGAAAAGTGCAGAGAACATTAAAGGCTTCTTGTTTTCTATATTAAATTGCATGAATAGTTTGATGAAGTTAAAGTTTATGTGTTTGCCTAGATTTGATTTAACCGATCAATTTAGTTAGTAAACTAGGTTTTGTTAGTTGGTAGGCTCTAATACCATTAATACGGGAGTTTGACAAAGGTTTAAAACTCTTTGATGAGAGAAAATAATTGAACAGAGAATAGATAAAAACTATTTAAACTTCTTCAAAAATGGTACTCTCAAAGTAATAACTCAAATTATCAACAAGTAAACTCAAAAATTTATACCTTCTCCTTGTTTAGAGTCTGTCCAGAAAATATGTCGTTCTTCAGTCTGCCGTCACACCCTTCCTCTCACAGACCTTATTGGACTTACTTCTACCTTCGAACTATTTCTTTCCTCTCAAGAACTTTGAAAGAAATAAGATACAAATTTGAAAGATTTCTGAAGATAATTATGTTATTAATTGGTTTCCCAAAAAAGAGAAATTAGAACATTATACATAGCAGATAGCTCTTTGGGTGATCTATTCTTCTTCCAGATGCACATGCCTTTCTTTTCTTGGGTTACATATTTATAATCAAAGTGACGATAGTGCATAAAGACAGAAATAATAAAAGTAATAGTTTACAACTCATATGATCCTTCTCAGTAACTTGGCAGGTAGTAATAATCTACTAGCTGGCAATTCGACGAGTACAAATGGTACAATAATTGCTTGTCATGAAAAGTAGTGCTCATGGACCCTGATTCCTGGCAACTTGGTATGGAGTAACTTAATGGCATATATCTTAATAGGTACTGCAATAATTGCTATGAGCTAGCACTTGATAGTTGACAAGTGGCAATAAGATCCAAAGTTTTTGAGATTTCGGAAGATAAGATTCCGTAGAAACAAGGGGTGTAGTTGTCGGCAAAATCTTGGCCGTTTGTAGTAGTGCTTGTTTTTCTTCCTCTTTTTTGACTAGTTCAAGAAATTTTTTTCCAACTGCAGAAGAACTTTGGAAATTGCCAGGTTCAAGTTGGAAGAGGAATTTTAACAGTCCATCATCATAAGTTTCTTCTTTCATTCCTTCTTCACTTATGATGGTATAATCAGCTCCTCGAAGAACACTTTTAAGTCAAGAAGCATATAGTCTGTTACCTTGACATTTAACGGTAGGAGCTCCGCTAGTTCGTCACTAGTTTATCCAAGACTCATTGAATCTGAAAAGTTCGAATTGTTTAGATGCTTCAATATTAAGTTGAAAGTGCTTGGAGATATATCTGACTTGGATAATACTGATTCTAGGGTATAGTTTACCAGTTTCTTCATCCTTTTCTGGTGGTATCGTATGGAATTTAACAAAAATAAGTCCTTGTTTGAAGATTTTGAGGACATGATGATTTCAGTTGGAAATTTGGAAAATTCTGCAAGTTTAAAGTTTAGGTAAACTAGATCAAGGTATCCAAATTCATAAAATTGATAGGTGGTTTCAGGATTGGCGCCGGTACAGGCTGTCAGTCTTGCAAATAAAGATTTGCCTCCGTTGTAGAAAATCTGTGGAACTTCATGGAGTTTATGGTACACAAGCTTAGTTGTCCGATGATATTATGCAATAAAAGGGTCACAAATATTAAAAGGAACAAACTTTTTAGGTTGAGTAGTTGGGTTCATAGTTCGTTTTGATAGTAGTTTTGCTTTTAGTTCTAGCATTTCTTTCTCTTTTTTGAGAAATGAAGAGCTTGAACTAGGCTCAGTAAGAGTTGAAGTAGTAGTTTGAATAGTTGGTAAAGTCATTAGCTTCACAGAACTAGTAGACTAGTAGTTATCATAGCTGATGTAGTTGAGGAAGTTGCTCTTAAAGAGCTAATAGTTTTTAGAGATTCTGCAATGTCAGTCCTTCCCTGGTCAAGATCCTTTCTCATATCACTAATGATTTCGGTAGTTCCTTTGGATAGTTCGTCGATTTCAGTTCGAATGTTTGAAACAATATCTTGAACTCCAGTTTCCAGATGCTCTAAATTCATCGTGATAGTTTCTAGGTATTCATTGAAGTCAATGGTGATATCTTCAAGCTCTTTGAGTTTTTCTAGAGTCGTCATTGTTGCGATAGTTTGCTTCTCTAGTTAAATAGTTAGCAAAAAAGCTATGGTTTCCTAAAACATGCTCATAAACAGCGTTAAATTGGGACAACAAAATTTGTCATCTATGAAGTTTTCTCATATGCGGTCCATTATCTAAAACTTGTTTAAAAAAAATAGTTACTGCTTTGTTATCAGTTAAAATCTTGAAAGTTTTAGGTGAAAGAAACAATCTCCATTTTTAATTCCTCTAATTATGGCTAAAATTTCCTTTTCCATAGTGTTATAACTTTTTTCAGCTTGTGAAAAAGTTCCGCTGTGATATTCACATATTTCATTAAGATCAGTTTTTAATATGGCTGACCAAACTTTATCAGATGCATCAGTTTGTATTATCAAATTATCCTCTGGTTCAGGTAGTTTCAATAGCCGTAAATTTCTGCATTCTTTAAGATTTTTAACTATTTGAGTATGATTATCACTCCATCCTTTTGTATTATTCTTTCTTAACAAACTATGCAAGTCTTTCTTTTTCTTTGCTAAGTCAGGAATATAGGCACTAGCATAATTAAGTAATCCTAAAAATCCTTAAATTTGCTATTTAGTTCTTAATTTATCAGGATATTCTATTATTTTTCTTGAAATATAATTTTGCAAAGATATACCGTTAGACCCTAATTCAAATCCTAAGAATTCAATTTTTTCTTGTTCTACAATAGCTTTTTTTTCACTTAGACATATACCTCCTGTTATTGCAGTTTTTGCAAATTGCTGGAGATGTTCTCGATGTTCTTCAAGTCTTGTAGAACTTATTAAAATATCATCAACATAAACAATGAGAAAAAGAGTTAAGATGTTTAAACGTGTTATTCATTCGTCTTTGAAAGATTCTAGGTGCATTTTAAGTTCAAATGGCATAATTATCCATTCATAGAATCCTTGGGGAGTACTAAAACCTGTATATTTTATACTATCTTCTTTCATTTTATTTGCCAGAATCATGATTTACAGTCAAATTTCTAGAAGCACTTTTTGTTTTTCACAAGATTGATTAAGACTTCTTTATTAGGTAAGAAATAATTGTCTGTTTTTGTAAATTAGTTAAGTTTTTTTATAATTTATAACAATTCTAGCTTTATTTCTTCTTTTTTCAGCTTCATTCATGACCATAAAGACTGGTGAAGAATAACTTCCTTTTGATGGACGTATTAATAATTTTTCTAGTAACTCTTTGATTTGTATAGAGAATTCTTTTATATCTTCTAGAGTATAGAGCATTGGTTTTTTTTTGATGTAAACTTCTTGAGTTAATTCTATTTTAGCTCTGGGATATTCAGGTTTCTAAAGCTGCAAAGGATTATCAGAATATATTTGCTTTAGTTTATTAATTAAATCTTCTTTTTTGATTATGTTAACTTGAAAAAGTGAATTTTTGTACTTGTAGATGTATAGGAAGTGCAATTTGTTCATAGCCATATCCGCAAAACCTTTAAAGAGGGACCTATTTTTGTTAAATTCCATACGATACCATTAGAAAAGGATGAAGAAACTGATAAACGATACCCTAGAATTAGTATTATCCAAGTTGGATATATCTCCGAGCACTTTCAACTTAATATTAAAGCATCTAAACAATTCGAACCATTCAAATTCAATGAGTCTTGGATAAACTACAGACGAACTAGCGGAGCTCTTACCGTTAAATGCCAAAGTGACAAACTATATATACTTCTGGACTTAAAAGTGTTCTTCGAGGAACTGATTATAACATCATAACTAAAGAAGGAATGAAGGAAGAAACTCATGATGATGAACTGCTAAAATTCCTCTTTCGGTTGAACCTGACAATTTCCAAGGTTTTTCTACCGTTAGAAATAAATTTCTTGAACTAGTCAAAAAAGAGGAAGAAAAGCAAGCACTACTACGAACGGTCAAGATTTCGCCAACATCAAACTAGATGTAATGCCAAGATTATGCCGAAAACTACACCCCTTATCTCTATGTAATCTTATCTTCCGAAATCTTAAAAACTTTGGATCTTATTGTCATGTGTCAACTATCAAGTGCTAGCTAGTAGCAATTATTGCATCACTTATCAAGATATTTGCCATTAAGTTACTCCATGTCAAGTTGCCAAGAATCAGAGCCCATGAGCACTACTTTTCAAGACAAACAATTATTGTACCATTTGTACGCATCAAATTGCCAGCTATTAGATTATTACTACCTGCCAAGTTGCGGAGAAGGATGATATGAGCTGTAAACTATTACTTTTATTATTCATGTCCTTATGCATTATTGTCACGTTGATTATAAATATATAACCCAAGACGAGAAAGGCAGAGACATTTGGGCGAAGAATAGATCACCCAAAGAGTTATCTACTCTGTATAATATTCTAATTTTTCTATTTTGGAAAACCAAGTAATAACAACATTATCTTCATAAATCTCTCAAATTTATATCTTATTTCTTTCAAAGTTCTTGAGATGAAAGAAAGAGTTTGAAGGTCGAAGTAAGTCCAGTAAGATCCGTGAAAAAAAGGGCGTGGCGGCATACTGAAGAACGACATATTTCCTGGAGAGATTCTAAAAAAGGAGAAGGTATAAATGTTTGAGTTTACTTGTTGATAGTTTAAATTATTACTTTGGGAGTACCATTTTTAAAGAAGTTTAAGCAGTTTTCATTTATTCTTTGTTCAATTATGTTCTCTCTTCAAAGAATTTTAAACATTTTTTCTACAAAAAGTTGTCAAAACCCCGTATTAATGGTATTGGAGCTTACCAACCAACAAAACCGAGCTTACTAACTAAATTAATCTGTTAAACCAAATCTAGACAAACACATATAAACTTTAAGTTCATCAAACTATTCATGCAATTTAATAGAGAAAACAAGAAGCCTTTAATGTTCTTTGCACCTTGCAATCATAAAATTACAGTTGCATAGAAAAGAGCAATTTAAGTATTTACCACCAACAAATTCAACAATTTTAATCCCACATATTAAATGTTTGTTAAAAAAACTGTTGGGTTTAATGGCCCAAAATCAGCTTCGTAGATCCACCAAGGATTTCAAAGAGTTTCGGCTACGGACCGTGGCGGTTAGGATTTCGTTGTCTTGGCGGCTAGGGTTATTCCTAGGGTTTTTTACATCATTATACATCTAAACCTTATATAAAGAGTTTTGCCTAGGCTCTAATATTTATCCCTGAATCCCAAACCAACAAGAAATGCTTATAGAGTATTCTGTTTTCACTATCTTAGATTTATGAGAGAGGTTGAGAGAGTATTGAGAGAGATTATAAGAGAGATTGTAATCTGGTTGCTTAATCGAATCATTCGTTGTGGTTGTGATCGCATTGTATTCACTACTTATACTGAATTGTTTAAACTTGTCGCCGTTCGGGGTTTTTCCCCGCATTGGGTTTCCACGTAAATTTTTGTGTTCTTTATTGTTCTTGTTATTGTTGTTTACTTTTAAATATCATTGTTCATCCTAACGCTTCCGTTATTAGTTAGCTCTAATTCCTAACAGAAACCAAAAATTAAATATGAGCTATAAAAATAGACTTCAATCAAATTCTAAATTAAAATAAGAAGGTGATTATTTAGCTGGACAAAGTTTTAATTTTTCCAACTTAAATTACTATACACAAAATAGAATTTGAGATTACCTTAGATCTTTTAACTGTATTATAAGAAGTGTAAGACAAAACTTATTAAATCACAATAAAGATATATTAAATTATCTGATCACTCTATCAGAAAGCATACATCCAAGTACTATAAATTTAATCAAGGATAATATAACTTTATTAGAACTCACCTTTGAATATACTATCTGGTTTCAATCCATCATAAATATTAATGATTCTCAGATAACTTATTATACTGATAACAAAAACAAATAAAACTTAAAGTAAAAGAAAATTAAAAAGAAAAAAGGGCAGAAAAGTAACTTAGCGTTAAAATTAAAACAAAAGAAAAAGGACAGAAGCGTAATTTGCGATAATAGCGAGAAACGTCTTTTGATTTCGGGTCAGGAATTGCTGCCCATATGATTCTCCTCGGGTAGAGGAAACAAAGGTGGCAAGGTTAGGGACCAGGGGGTGTGGGGGGCTCCAGCCATCCGCATACAGGGTTTTATTTTTTAAAAATTGTACAAGGTCACTGCCCGGAATGAAGCGAATTTGTAGGGTCAAAGACTCCCGAAGGTATTAAATCTGGTTACTCAACCCCCACGCCTTTGCAGCCGCGCCCAAGAAAAAAAAAAAGGATAAAAAGCACCCTGAACAAAGGCTTTGACTTGGTCCCTATCATATAAAAACTGGGGTTTCCAAGAGAAGGTGCAGCAACTTCTTATCCCCTCCATGCTCAACGTTATGCAGCAGCTGCAGCAGGGAGAAACAAGGATGCTCCATTGGTTCATAGCAACTACACCTGAGATCAATGTTTTAGTACGATTGTAAGGTTTGCTAATTCTTTGAAGGGCCCAACCTACGGGGATGATTACAACAAGTCTACAACGACTTTAATTATTGTAAAACTATGTAAATCCTGAGTGTATCTATGATGTTCCTTAGTATATTCACCTCCTTGAGTCATTTTTGCTTCCATAAATTGTAATTTAATTTTATTGATGAGCTTCCTTTAATTTTAGCAAAAAGTGATTGCAGAAGCTATCAGATAATCACCAATCCTAAGGGTTCGGAAAGGAAGAAACCGCAGAGTATTTGAGGTTGTTGAAACCCCTCTTCAGTGCTTGGAAGAGAGTTTCCCCGAGGCTCTATTTTTGGGACAACGGGAAGTTTAGCTCCTCCACTTTTGATGTGGCTTACTATGTCGATAGTTTGTATTTCGGATGTACATAGTCTTTGTAGGACGTTAGCTGTGTATCTGGCCATTTGATCATTATATATTAATATATCATATTCCCCCTATCCAAAAATATATGCACTCATATAAATGCTAGTCCAAAAAAAACTGGATAGCCAAGCAGAGTTGAGAGGCATGCCTTAAGGAGGCTTGATGTAACCAAGACATGACAAATCCAGCCAGTAACGTTGGTAGGGAACTGCCATAACATGTAGTCCAAGTAATCATCAGACACTGATCCTACAAAACAGCATAAGGAACTTCATATATGTGATATCCAACATAAAATCTTGGGTACATAATGGAATCACATTTCACCAACTAGACAGAATTCAGAAGGGTACACCCAGAAGAGCAGCCATATCAGCATGGCCCATGACAGGAGGCGCACTTCCCACACAACTATAAGAAGAGTTTGGTTTGAAGCATCAAAACTAGCATAAGGGGTTAAGAGTCTCTTTGAAGCCTCAAAACAGGCATGGGGAGTTTCCCCTGTTTTACACTCTCATTTCCTCATCCCCCCCCCCCCCCCCCAAAAAAAACCAAAAAAAAGGTGTCACCATTTATGTGGTGCCCCTAAATTGTTCAATTACTAAGAAGATAATGTATAGCCAGAAGAGAAATTTTGGAGAAACAGATTGTAAATTTTGTCATACAGTTAAGTTACACTATCATTACCTGGGAAGTCAGCTGGCAAAATGAAATCTTTGATGTTCGTTGGAAGCCAGGTTAACCCAGTTGTATAATCTGGTTTGTGTGCCTCATCTGTTATAATCTTCTGTTGCACCTGGAATGTTTCTTTACTTGATTCTCCATGAAAGATATACCTGCTTCCGGCATCAATTTGACATTGTGCAGAAGGAAGCAAAATGATCAAATTTGCATACAAAGAAGAGCAAGAAGATTATGGGCTATGAAGGGAAGTTTTTCATGGATATTTGATGTGAAATGAATATAAAAAGAAACATCTCGAAGAGGACATAAAACTTCCCAAAGAAAAAAGTCCCTTAAAACTTCCATGCCCTCACTACGTCAGATATCTCCTATCCATCTTAAGTCTTAACCAAACTCATCATTTTATTCTTTAATTTATCCACATGAAGACATGATGCTCTGACATGGACACAAAACTTGGACATCGCAAATTAGACCAAAAATACACAACGCACAAAGGTCCTTACAGTAACCTAATCTGACAATGTGCTGTATACACATATCACGAACTCATAAACTGAGTCTAAGGAGCATAATCTAGTAGATAAATAAACCCATCAATACTCCCAAAAGCTTGTGAAATTGTTTGACATTCTATGCTACAAATAAAAAAGAAAAAAAAAATCCCACTGCTTCAAGAGCAGTACTCGCCATTGTGAAACATCGATTAACGCTTCAAGCCCATGTTTTTAAGGGGAAATAATCATAAAAGTAGAATGCCAACTGGAAGGCAAGAACAAAATGTTATAAATAGGAAATTTGACATTTGTTCTGAAACGTTCTAGAATCACAGTAGCGACATTTACAAGGATAAACATAGAGTTAGTACTAAGTATTGTACTCATATTACCCACAATTCCACAATAACAATTCATCTTAAACACATGATTCATGTATGAATTTAGACATTAGAAAACAAAACCAAAACTCATGAGTAGATACAGTAACTTTGTTCACAGTTCCATCAGCATGGAAAATTGCAGAGATCTTAATTTGATAAAGAACAAAACAAACACTCTATTCACAGTGAACCCAGAAACAAAAAAAATTCAAGGGGTGAAATAAAAGAATACCTTTTGGTAGAACCATTGCTGTATCTCTCCACTAAAATCAGTGGGGATGAGCTCTTCTCCCTGTAAAAACTGAGCAGTGAATAACACACCCACAAAAAGAAAAGGATCAAAGAAATTTCCAGCTCAAATGAGATTGAGTTAGCCCTGTTTCACCATTTTCTTTTTTCTTTTTTTTTTGGATTTTGACGGGAGGAGAAATTGTACCCCGCAGTGAGAGATTCTGCAGTTCCAGAGTTGTCAGGATTGGAGAGAGACTGAAATCTGGGATGAGCCTGAGCCCTCTTCAAGAAATTGGCAGAAGGAAAGATAGAGAGTGAGAAATGGGGGCTGCAAGACATTGGCACCTTTCCAACAGTGCTGTACTTGCTCAGCTGCTTCAATTCAGTTGTCATAATAACTATCCACCCCCGTAGTTTCCAGCCCACGGAACTCGGGCCCTGGAACGCGCGCTGGACCTGCCAGGCGCTCCAGGATGCAATCTATTCTGGTTTTAACGCTTTTCGGTTCAAGACGCATCGTTTTAAGGGGTTCTCCTCACTGGAAACGATGCACTTTGAGGGGAATTGAAAAGAAATTGAAAAACCTGCTTGTCCAACTTTTTGACGGTTGGGGACAGGGTTTTGGTCGGGGCAGTAGCTAGAGAATGGACCGGCAGCCAAAGGATGGAAGGCAATGGAGGTGTTTATTTCTCGATCTTGGGACTGGATCGATATAAAGTTTTTTTGTTTTACGGTCTTGGGACCGGACCGATATAAAGCTTTTTTGTTTTATATGAGAGATTACTTTATAGCCCCGAAAAGTTATACTTCTTTTTGTAAATTACTTTAAGGTGTTGATTCTAGTTATTCTTCTTCATCTGTTCAGTATGTTATTTGTGAATCATTTATGTTCATATTTGGTGGATACCATACGGTATATTGAAAAAAAAATTCTAACAGTGCAATATTATCTTTTAATAAATTTATCGTTATGGGTTCTAGTAAGGTTGATAAATAGTTTAATATATTTTTATAGTGATTTAGCAAGTTTTGTCTAATACTTCTCCGAGTTAAATCTAAAGATCTTAAATAGTCTCATGCTCTTTCTTGAGTATAGTGCTTTAGTTTAGGTAAATTAAAGCTTTGTCCTGCTAAATAATTACCTTCTCTGTCTAACTTAGAGTTAGATTATAATATTTTTTTAAACGCATTCATTGTTTAAGAGTGACTCTAAAGCTGTCAATCCCTTTGTTCAAGCTCTAGGTCTAGGCTCTAATACCATTTTAATTTGGAACGAGTGGTTTTTATGCAAAAAGCGGTAAAACCATTTTTGAATTGATTAAGTAATTCACACTAAAAGGTCTTGTCAAATTTTTAACGGTGGTACTCGGATACTAAATTATCAAATGAAATTTTAAACTAAATATCATATAATTATATTAAAACAAGATTGAATCAAAGAAATTATACCTTCAAGAGTTGGATGTGTCTTACTTCTTCGCGCTCGTCTTACTCCATCCTGATGCGATATTTACCTACTCATTCAGACCTTCTCCTTCTCTTTGACAATACTTTTTCTTTGATCAAAGTTGTAAAATAGAACTCTAGACACAAAGTTTTGAGAAAGATTTCTCTTTTATTTCATTGATAATTGTTCTCCTTTCCCTAAGGGGAGGAAATTAGAACATATTTTGAGAGATTTCTTACAGAGGAGGTTTTCTTCTTCCTAATGCCGATGCCTTCTACTGAAATCGGCTATCTATTTAAGGGGAATGGGATGTGCTATTATCTAAGCGCTTACATCATGGGAATATAAAGAGATAAGATTTACAGCTAAAAAGATAAGCTTCACTGATAAGATTTCTCTATTTTTGATAATGTTGCTGCACGTTCATTGTCTTGTAGTGTCGGCAGAGACAAGAGTAGATAGGGTTGTGGTCCCTTATGTCTCACATGATGATAGAGTGCTTTATGCTAGAAAAACCTTCTTCTTTTCCTTGTCTTGTTCTGCTTTGTAGAGTTCGGCAAACTTGGTGCGTACAGCTTGTCTGCCTAGAAATTTCTTGGGATCCAGTGAATAGCTAAAGGCAAAAAGTTGTTCATCAATTGAGACATTTTCAGCTTCTTCAGTAGTAACAAGAATGAGATTTTTGTCATAATAAAAAGTTCGTACTCTTTTAGTCATTAAACACTCGCTCTGGCATTTAATAGCTAAAGCTCCTGTGGAACGTTTATAGTTAATCCATCCTTGATCAAAATGAGGAGTTTTATAGTGTTTATTTTTCTCTACAGTAATAGTAGGGAGTTAGGTAGTTGATTTAGTTCTGATAACATGGGTGGTTTCAATCAAATGGATAGAGGGATAAATAGTATCTGAATCCTTTTCAGGAGAGATAGTAAAGATGCGAAGGCATATATACCCTTTGCTGAATTGCTTAATAGCATGTTTAAAGGAGTTGGGAAAATGTTGAAGTTCAATGAGGCTTAAGCTGGGATAGCAATAGTTTAAGTAACCATAGGTGAAGAGTTCAAATATCAAG
>JACYFF010010365.1:96203591-96245174 GCA_017589665.1 Selenicereus undatus | reverse complement strand
CTTGATATTTGAACTCTTCACCTATGGTTACTTAAACTATTGCTATCTCAGCTTAAGCCTCATTGAACTTCAACATTTTCCCAACTCCTTTAAACATGCTATTAAGCAATTCAGCAAAGGGTATATCTGCCTTCGCATCTTTACTATCTCTCCTGAAAAGGATTCAGATACTATTTATCCCTCTATCCATTTGATTGAAACCACCCATGTTATCAGAACTAAATCAACTACCTAACTCCCTACTATTACTGTAGAGAAAAATAAACACTATAAAACTCCTCATTTTGATCAAGGATGGATTAACTATAAACGTTCCACAGGAGCTTTAGCTATTAAATGCCAGAGCGAGCGTTTAATGACTAAAAGAGTACGAACTTTTTACTATGACAAAAATCTCATTCTTGTTACTACTGAAGGAGCTGAAAATGTCTCAGTTGATGAACAACTTTTTGCCTTTAGCTATTCACTGGAGCCCAAGAAATTTCTAGGCAGACAAGCTGTACGCACCAAGTTTGCCGAACTCTACAAAGCAGAACAAGACAAGGAAAAGAAGAAGGTTTTTCTAGCATAAAGCACTCTATCATCATGTGAGACATAAGGGACCACAACCCTATCTACTCTTGTCTCTGCCGACACTACAAGACAATGAACGTGCAGCAACATTATCAAAAATAGAGAAATCTTATCAGTGAAGCTTATCTTTTTAGCGGGAAATCTTATCTCTTTAGATTCCCATGATGTAAGCGCTTAGATAATAGCACATCCCATTCCCCTTAAATAGATAGCCGATTTCAGTAGAAGGCATCGGCATTAGGAAGAAGAAAACCTCCTCTGTAAGAAATCTCTCAAAATATGTTCTAATTTCCTCCCCTTAGGGAAAGGAGAACAATTATCAATGAAATAAAAGAGAAATCTTTCTCAAAACTTTGTGTCTATAGTTCTATTTTACAACTTTGATCAAAGAAAAAGTATTGTCAAAGAGAAGGAGAAGGTCTGAATGAGTAGGTAAATATCGCATCAGGGTGGAGTAAGACGAGCGCGAAGAAGTAAGACACATCCAACTCTTGAAGGTATAATTTCTTTGATTCAATCTTGTTTTAATATAATTATATGATATTTAGTTTAAAATTTCATTTGATAATTTAGTATCCGAGTACCACCGTTAAAAATTAGTGTGAATTACTTAATCAATTCAAAAATTGTTTTACTGCTTTTTTCATAAAAACCACTCGTTCCAAATTAAAATGGTATTAGAGCCTAGACCTAGAGCTTGAACAAAGGGATTGACAGCTTTAGAGTCACTCTTAAACAATGGATGCGTTTGAAAACAGATTACAATCTAACTCTAAGTTAGACAGAGAAGGTAATTATTTAGCAGGACAAAACTTTAATTTACCTGAACTAAAACACTATACTCAAGAAAGAGCATGAGACTATTTAAGATCTTTAGATTTATCTCCCAGAAGTATTAGACAAAACTTGCTAAATCACTATAAAAATATATTAAACTATTTATCAACCTTACCAGAACGAGTTCATCCCATAACGATAAATTTATTAAAAGATAATATTGCGCTGTTAGAAAAATCTTTTGAATATACCATATGGTATCAACAAAACATGAATATCAATTATTCACAAATAACATATTGCAAGATGAAGAAGAATAACTAGAATCAACACCTTAAAGAAATTAGCAAAAAGAAGTATAACTTTTCGAGGCTATAAAGTAATCTCGCCATATAAAACAAAAAAGCTTTATATCAGTTCGGTCCCAAGATCGAGAAATGAACACCTCTAGAAGGCAACATCCAGTTTTCCTAACATTTTTGGTTTTGTTTTTGTTTTTGTTTTTTTTTTGGGCAGAAAAACATGTCTATAATTTGGGATATGTTCCTCCAAAAAAAATTAAGTAATCAATTTTTTGGGTATTTAAAAAAAATACACATTTTTTCGGTCAACAATAAGTAAATATTTCATTTTTTAGAAAATAAAAAAATACTTATACAAGTTATAAATATAAAATACGAACACAAAATTAAAAGGATAAAAGTAATTAAATATATTTAATGGTAGAATTCATGGAAAATATTTTATTTGTTTATCTATGTTGGAGTTTCATTGATTGAAGAAGTGATAGAGTGTAAGTTCTAGAAAGTTTGAACTCTTATTGATGTAGCAGACTTGAGTTCCAAAAACTGAAACTTGCATTGAGAATGCTCTAACTGATAAAAATATAGAATAAATTAAATAAATCACCGACATTTTCCAAAGAGGGGAAAAAATGTTCCCACTATTTTTTGGTGCAGGGCATAGGCCCCAAATGCAGTTTTATTTGGCTTTTAATAACCCTGTGTTAAGCGATCCCTACACTATATGCTTACAAGACATCCTTGAGCTCCAATGAGGAGGCTAATAAAAACAAAGCCTAATTCACTAGAAATACATAAGTTAGCTAATATATGCAACTTGAATCACTTCACGGAAATAGTTAAGGATCATTACCTCCCAATAACTTTTATTGGTCAGATCTTTGCACCGGCTCGAGAATAGGCTTACACTAGGCACACCAAGTGATGTACCCTTTTAGCATAGTTACCACCATAGCGGAATCAACTTGCAACCAAACCTTTTTATGTTAGAATTTCGCGCAATTTTTCAATCCATGCAGCATTGCCTTAAGCTCAGCCTTGAAAGAAGTGCAAGCCCCCAAGTTCGCACTATATGAGTAATTTTTTATAATTAAATTTTTTTAAATTAACTTTTTATTCCACATCTTGTTTTAAGCACAACTAGATTCAATAAGTATTTATTTTTTTGAATATAGCTTATGTAAACAACTTACAAGACAGCTAAACACAATCAATTAATAACGAATGTTATATGTTTACAATTCATTGCCAAATAGCGTAAAAGAAAAATATAGAAATATATATGTAGCCCAAAGCCCCCCCCTCTTCTCAAGAAAGGTACTGAATAACCTTGTAGACATTTCATGAGACTATATTGCTTAAAAGGTAAGACGAGATAGAAAGTTTTAGCAAAACTATACACAACGAACTGATGTTACTGATTATTCTTTTAGAGTAACTTTTATTATAGTTACCCTTGAATATATTATTCATTACCTCTAAATTTAAAAATTGTTATAAAATTATCAATTCTCCTAAATTTTTAAAAAGTCACTTATAAAGAAGTTCATCTCATATATGAAAGTCTCACTCGAAAAAATATATAAGATAATATCTATAAATAGGTTTAGAGGCAAAATTAAGAGGGAGTCTATTATTATATATATAACGATCTTATTATGAATATTGCTAAACTATTTTAATTGATAAATTTTTGAATACGATTATCTTATCTTAAAGGGGGAAAATTCTAATTCTATTAAATTGAAAAACGTATAAATTAAAAACTTAAAAACTTTAGCTAAAAAATTATTTAGTTAAAATCTTCTTTTTAAAACTAATATTAAAAAACTAATGACTTAGAACTTTTTGTTTGCTAGCTTTTAAATCCAGAAAGACTAATTTCAAAACACTTTTTGGTGTGTGGACTTTTTTCTCTTTGGGTGCAAACAATCTCACTGCAGCAACTCCATTTTAGGACGATTACGGAAATTCTAATTCTATTTCTTTTTTCGTGGGGCGTAAATTATATAAAATTCCTGCTTTATAGATCTGGATTACCATATACGAAATTGTTTAATTATTTGGGACCCACTTTCTTATGATTCCTCTTTCCAAAAACATTAAAAAAAAACTTTCTTCGATAGTTTGGATAACTTGTTGATCAAAATTGGCTGTTTGGGAGCGTTTTGATTGTTAGACTAAGTCAAAAAGCTGTTTTAAGTGTTTGGTTAATAGCTATTTGGAATGACTTTTTGGTCTCAAAAACCGTTTCTCAAAAAGCTAAACCATGTGGCGTTTCCAAATGGTTGTTTGCATTTTGATTTCCAAATGACCCTAATGCCCGAAAGATTGACCTAAAAATTTGTGATATTTTATCACTCCAAGGCTAGGAAATCCTAACCCTAGCTTTGTGAGTCTCTTGGCTCCCTCCGATGAGGCGACGGTTGCCTAGTTGTTCCTGTCGATTCTTACGGGCATGAGTAGATTGTTCCATTGGTGCCCTCCTCTTTCTTGTTGTGTCAGTTATCATGGGTGTGGAATGCTGTAACCCGGGGACTTGGAATGCAACCCTTGCTTAGCCTTCACGGATATCTTCCACACAAACATGTCGACGGTACTTGAGGAGGCGTGGCAAAATCTCCGATTAACTACTGATGAAAGACAGGTTGTAATAGCAGAGGACAAGCATTACAACACAAAGGATGAGTTGATCTCACTGCGCTTACTCGGCAAACTACACACCCAATGCTCTTTCAATCCTAGGGCAATGAAATCTATCTTACGGAACATAAGCTAAGTAAGGGGCTCATGATTAGAGATTTGGATTCTAACGTCATTGTCTTCCAATTCTTTGCTGCTGCAGATAGAGACTATGTCCTCAACGAAGGCCCTTGGGCATTCAATGGAAGCATCCTCCTCTTGAAGCAGATGACTGGCTTGGAAGTGCCTTATGAAATGGGGTTCTCAATGGCGCGTTTTTGGTTCAAGACCTACGATGTCCCGGGCAAAAAGCAGACCACTTCCTTTGGTCGGATACTTGCTTCCCACATTGGAAAGTTTGTTAGCTATGACGACACGACAATGTTTGGCATTGATAAAGCCCTATGCTTTCGGGTTGACATCGATATATCAAAACCATTGAGGTGAGGGATCTATATCAAAGTTGCTGATAAGCAACTCTGGATCAAATTTAAGTATGTCAAGTTAGGTGACTTCTACTACGGGCATTGAGCCTGTTTTTTCGAAAATTTTGGATGAATATAAGGATGTCTTTGAGGAACCAACCCATCTACCTCCTTAAAGGTATTATGATCACAAGATCATCTTCAAGGAAGGAACTCCTCCTATCAATGTTAGGCCTTATAGATACCTTGCTCTGCAAAAGGATGTCAATGAGAAAATAGTAGGGGAGATGCTAAAAGCAGGTGTGGTTAGGCCATCACAAAGCCCCTATTCTTCTCCTATTCTGTTAGTAAAAAAGAAAGATGGTTCATGGAGACTGTGTGTGGATTATAGACAACTCAATAAGCCACTGTCTTAGATAAATTTCCTATACTTGTCATTGAAGAGCTCTTAGATGAGTTACATGTTGCTGAATTTTTCTCCAAAATAGACTTGAGGTCTGGTTATTGGTAAGTCAGAATGAGGCCAAGTTACATACCTAAAACAACTTTTAGGACTCGTGAAGCGCATTATGAGTTTGTTGTTATGCCTTTTATGCTAACAAATGCCCCTGCCACTTTCCAAGCACTAATGAACCATGTCTTCAAGCAATACTCGAGGAAGTTTGTTCTGGTATTTTTTTTATGACATTTTGATATATAGCAAAACTCAACAACAACATATTCTCAACTTAACTACTGCTTTAGAGGTGTTGAGACAACACTCATTATTTACTAAGCTGAGTAAGTGTGTTTTTGGAGTGAACCAGATAGAGTACTTGGGCCATATTATCTCATCTTGAGGAGTCTCTACTGACGCTGGGAAGGTTGCTGTTATGATTGAGTGGCCAACTCCTACCACTGTCAAGCAATTTAAAGGGTTTTGGGTCTCACTAGTTATTATAGGAGATTTATCAAACATTATGGACTGATTAACAAGCCCCTTACTAATTTGTTGAAGAAAAATTCCTTTCATTAGGATGCAACAGCCCAATCAGCCTTTGAGCAACTCAAAACTGCCATGGTCTCAACCCCTATGTCGGCTTTACCTGAATTCTCCATTCCTTTTATTGTTGAAATTGATGCTTCACAGGTGGATATTGGAGTTGTTTTATCACCGTAAGGTCATCATATTGCATATCTAAGCAAAGCATTATCTCCCAAACATCAGCAATCACTTCAGTCTTAAATACCTCTTGAAGCAAAAAATTACTACTCCATTTCAAAGCAAATGGCTGCCTAAGCTAATGGTGTTTGACTATGAAATCATGTATAGAAAAGGCAAAGAGAATGAGGCTGCTGATGGTTTCTTAAGACTCTCATGTGCTTAACTTTTGACCATGCACTTGAGCACCCTTGATACTGACTTAATGGAAAGCGTTAAGCTTACTTGGCAACAAGACCCTACCTTACAGTCATTAATCCAGTCCCTCATGAGTGGCCAGTCCCATCCTAAGTTTACTTGGCAACAAGACCTGCTCTAGCGGCAGGGAAGATTAGTGGTGGGGGTTGATCCCTCCCTGCAAGAGCATATTATTCACCTATTCCATGATTCCGCATTAAGGGGTCACTCTAGAGCTACTGTTACTACCAAAAAGATTGTCAGCATGTTCTATTGGAAGAAGTTAAGGAAAGATGTTAGGAATTTCATTAGATCTTGTTCTATTTGCCAGAGGTGTAAGCCTCTTTTACAAGCTTATTCAAGTACTTTGCAGCCTTTGCTAATACCTGAAGCTGGATGGGTCAATATCTCTTTGGATTTTGTGGAGGGGTTTGCCAAAGTCTAGAGGCAAGTATTCCATACTTATGATTGTGGATAAACTCAAAAAGTATGCCCATTTCTTGGCATTATCTTATCCATTTACAGCTACTGAGGTGGCATTGGTCTATTTTGAGCAAGTTTTTAAGTTAAATGGTCTGCCCAAAACAATTGTTAGTGATAGGGATAAGATCTTTATAAGAAAATTTTGGATAGCACTATTCAAATATCAGCAGGTAGCTTTGCACAAGTCTACAACCTATCATCCTCAAACAGATGGACAAACAGAAGTAGCCAACAGGTGCTTAGAGGGATATATGAGATGCTTGACTGGAGAAAAGCCATTAGACGGGTTCTTTGGCTGCCTTTAGTTGAATGGTGGTACAACACCAATTGACACACAACTATTGGAGTTACTACTTATGAAGTAGTGTATGGACAACCACCATCCGTACATATTCCTTATGTTTCATGGGATTGTAAAGTGGTTGCAGTGGATAGAAGTCTCAAAACCAGGGAAGACTAGATTGATATGCTCAAATACCACCTCCAAAAAGCTCAGTAGAGGATGCAAACACAGGCTAATAAGCACAGGTTATACAAGGAGTTCTCCCTTGGAGACTTAGTGTATGTCAAGCTCCAACCTTATAGGCATCATTTTATCTCCTACAGATCATGTTAAAAATTGGCTCCTAAGTTTTTTGGGTTGCTCAAGTTAGTGTTGTGGCCTATAAACTTCAGCTACGTTCTACTTCCAAGATTCATCTTATCTTCCATGTTTCTCAGTTGAGACAACACATTGGGCAGCGTCCACACCAAGCAACTTTGCCTGAGCTGGATGATCAAGGTTTGCTCTCTACTGAGCCAATAGTTGTTTTGGACAGGAAGTTGGGAAAAAAGGACAACAATGCTGTTGTTTACCTCCTTATACAGTGGTCTACTGGGTCCAAAGAAGATGCTACTTGGGAGCTTTACACAGATATTGAGAAACGTTTCCCTCATTTTGATATGTCAGCTTGAGGACAACCTGTTTACATAAGGGGGAAGGACTTGATACAGGCCTAGGGGAAACTAGGATTATCCATGTGCTAAGCACGTGAGTATTAGAAAGAGGGGTATGGTTGTTACAGTTGTTAAAAGGAGGGGGCCCACATTGTTAGTTAAGTTTGTTAGCTAATTTTCAGTGTATAAAAGAGGAGAGGGGGGCTGTAAGATGGATAGGCAATCAATGATGAAATTCTCTCATTCTCTCAATTTCTATTTCTCCCTCTCTCTCCCCCATTGAGCTTAAGCTCATTTTCTCTCTCTAGTTTCCTCCTCCGAGTTATTTCTCCTGGGAGGTCCTATCACATGGTTAAGCGCCCCACCACTAAAATCATGTCGCCGCAATGCCAAGATAGAATTATATGAGGAGGAAAAGTTGTACATGGCCTTCTCAAACAAGGCAGCGTACCCCAAGGTTCGGACTAAACTAACCTTTGATAATGGAGCTGCAAAAGACAACGGTAAACAATTCACGGTTGCAGAAAGCTCTGTTAACATGGTCATTGATACAGTTACTGTAATTGATCCCAGCCCTGAAGCCTTTAAACGTAAGTTCAAAGATGTGCAACTCCACAAAGGATCAACTTGCAATACTAAAAAGGGAACCTTACATAATCTACTTGATACCCATGCTGAATCGATGGAGGTTGCTTAGCAACCACATACAGTGCCATGAGTATCCTTAGCCTGAACTGTCAGGGTCTCGGTGTGACCTAGGCAGTCTCCGATCTGCATACACTCTTACGAACACTTGAGCCGAAGTTGGTTTTCCTCTCGGAGACCAAAAAAAGCGAACTTGAAATGGCCCACGTTCTACGTGATCTTGAAGAATTCTTCAGTATTTTTGTATATGCTAGAGGGCGTTCGGGAGGACTAACCCTCTTATCGGACAAACAAGTGGAATTAAGCTTACTCTCATGCCCATCCCACCACATTGGCGTCTCGGTTACTAGGACGAATGACACTAACTCCTGGACATTTTTCGGCATCTGCGGCTAGCCGGAAACTCAGCAGAAATGGAAGATTGGATAGCTCATCTCGGACTTAAAACCCTACTCCCTCTCCCTTGGCTAGCTGGCAGTGATTTTAATGAGATCTTTTTTCATAGCGAAGAGATGGGTGGCCCCCCAAAATCCTAGGCTACCATCGATAGCTTCCGAATGTCCTTCATTGATAACAACCTTTACGACCTTGGCTACTCAGGGTATGATTTTACATAGTGCTAGTACCAAGTTAACGGTATAATGGTCGAAGAAAGGCTTGATCGATTTTGTGCCGATGCGGAATTGTCCTTAATTTTCCCAGAAGCTTCGGTGTCCCATATTGATTTTGACATGATGGACCATTTGCCTATTATCCTAAAGTGCTTCCCTCGTACGGACATGAGAGGAAATTAGAACAAGCGATTTGAGTTCGAGAATATGTGACTAACTGAGCATACCTGCCGAGACATTATCCAAACTGCTTGGGATTCTGTCTCCAGACTGAATGCTGTGGACAACTTATTAAGTCGCATTGACAAATGTTCAACCGAACTACTCACTTAGAATAAGTCTACGTTTGGTAATGTGAGGCGCCAAATTAACGAACTGGAGATGCAACTAAAATCCCAACGTGATGCTATTAGCCGTCGGCACACACTTGGACTTATATGGGAATGGTGCAAAAAGGAAGAGATCCTTTAGTGGCAACGAGCCCATTTTGATTACCTCAAATATGGTGACTCAAACACCCGATGGTTTCACCCCCGAGCTAACATGAGACATTATAGGAACTTGATTGTGGGCCTCAAAGACGACATGGGAAACTGTCAAACCAAGGACAAAGCCATTACATGTATAATCATTCAGTATTTTGAAGACCTTTTCTCTGCCTCATAACCAAGCGAAATGGAGGAAGTCCTTGATTGCATTGAACCGAAGCTCACAGATGAAGTAAATGTTACCCTTTGTAAGCCATACACACTAGATGAAGTTAGTTGTGCCCTCACACAAATGCATCCGCACAAGGCCCCGAGTCCAGATGGTCTAAACCCGTTCTTTTCCCAACAATTCTAGAGCTCTATTGGTGACGATGTGTCGGCCGCAGTTCTTTCCATTCTTCATAGGCACCCCATCCCGCTAAAGCTCAATACTAGTTTTGTCGCTCTTATCCCCAAGAAATAGAAGCCAGATTCAATTTTTGAGTTTCGCCCAATAATTCTCTGTAATGTTACTTACGAGTTGGTTACAAAGGTGATAGCAAATCGCCTAAACCCTTTCTTGCCTGGAATTATTTCTGACACTCAGGGAGCTTTTACCAAAGACCGACTCATTTTGGACAATATTCTTATTGCCTTTGAAGTTTTACATTCAATATTTGGCGGCTCAAGGACGTAAGGCTATATGGCAGTGAAACTGGATATGTCAGAGGCCTTCTACAGGGTGGAATGGCCCTTTCTGTCCAATATTATGCTTAGATTGGGCTTCTGTCAACAATGGGTGGACCTTGTTATGAAATGTATCAAATCGGCATCCTTTTCGTTTCTTATCGATGGGGTTCTGAAAGGCCATGTTATTCCCAATCAAGGCATCCGATAGGGCGCCCTATCTCACCATATCTTTTCCTCTTTGCATTGAAAGGGGTCTCTAGTCTTCTTAAAAAGGCAGTGGAACAGAACTCATTGCATGGGTACTCCTTGTGCAACCATGCACCTATTATTTCCCACTTGCTATTTGCAGATGACACCGTGCTTTTTTGTGGTGCAACATTAGCCCAAGCGACAACACTTCGTGAGATACTACACAAATATGAAAGGGCATCAGGGCAAATGATCAACTTCACCAAGACTAATATGGTTTTCAGTAAGGCAGTTGCAGTTGAGCGGCATCAGCAAGTCACATTATGCTTTGACATAGGGGAAATACCATCACATGACAAATACTTTGGAGCCCCTACTTTTGTCGACCGTTCCAGGAAGAAACCATTTCTCTTCCTAGTTGACCGTATCAAGAAGCGACTATTTGGTTTTATGGATAGACTAGTGTCATGGGCGGGTAGGGAGTTGTTGATAAAAGTTGTTGCTCAAGCAATCCCTACCTATATTATGAGTACCTTTCAATTGTCTACGGAGTTATGTCAATCTATCCAAACTGCGATAGTTCATTTCTGGTGGGGTCATCACCCAGCAGACCGCAAAATACACTGGATCAACGCTTCGCACTTCTATTGACGAAAAGATAATGGATGCCTGGCTTTAGGGACATGGAAATCTTCAATAAGGCCCTCTTAGTCAAGCAACTTTGGCGGCTCTTAAAAGATCATGACTCACTTGTAGCTAGACCCCTATGAGCTAAATATTGTCTCGATGGTGACTTATTTAATGCCTTACTCGGAAACCGCCCTAATTACACTAGGCATAGCTTGATGAGCGTCAGGCGTGTAGTCCTATGTGGGTCTCCGTGGCTTGTAGGCGATGGCGTATGCTGAATGCCTGGGATGATCATTGGCTGCCTCGTCGTACTTCTTTCAGGCCCATTACACCAAAGACCGCTGCATGGGCTGAGCTCAAGGTCAGCGACCTTATCGATCATTCCTTGGCTTATTGGCGTGAGTGTACAATAGGTCTTCCTTGATTGCGATTCAGAGCTGATCCTAAAAATTCCTCTATTTAGCTCCTGGCCTCCTGAAAAGCTCACTTGGCACTATCACCCACAAGGTTTGTTTCCCGTTTGATCTTCCTCTCACATGCTCATAGTTGATTCCCAGGCAGGTGTCCAGTCCTCCTCATCGAACAATAATTCTCTATGGCGAGCTATTTAGAATTGCCACATACCCCCTCGGATCAAGCTATTTGGATGGCGTGCGGCAACAAGGATACTCCCCTCGGATGTGGCTATTTTCAAATATATTCCCAATTTTTCTACGTCTTGCAGCATATGTGGACACGTTGAAGAATTAGACACTCATGCAGTCCTTAAGTGTCTGCTTGTATCTCAAATATGGCAAGGTAGCAACTTTGATGAATCCCTATGGATGACCAAATACGGCATGCTTGCAGATTGCCTAGACCGAGTTAGGCGACTCTATAACTATGATAGCTTTGGCGACTTCTTGGCAGTTTTATGGGAGTGTTGGAATGCTCCAAATCGCTTCATCTTCAACAAACTAGATGGGAATTTACACACCTTGGGGAAGAGAGCTATCGACTTCGTCAAAAGTTACCTTGAAGCCCAGGAACATGAGTCCCCATTAGTGTCAGCCAAACATATAAACACGTGGAGCCCCCTATAACTGGATACCTTAAAGCTTAACTTTGACGGCGCCGTGGGCGGTGACACCTTTTGGGGATGGGGGTTTGTTCTCCGAAACCAGAACGGTGATGTGATCCTCACTGGAGCCCATGTTAAGAGAATCGAGCCCGTGATCAACCCGGTTGAAAGAGTGGATCAATGGGTCAAATGGTCCGACCGGTCAAATCGGGGCTGGACTGGCTGACCTAGTTTGCCGTTGACTAGATTAAACAAGCATGATCCGATGAACTAATCACAAACTAATAAATTAGCAACAACAAAATGTAAAGAAAACAATTAATATTATCATGTGTAGTATTTTCGTTAAATTTGTTCACATTTCACAAATGTATTATATTACATTTAGTGTAAATTTATAGAAGTCCTAAATAAAAACTCAAAACTTAATAACCCACACACAAAAAATGGAAAAAAAAAAATCAAAATAATGGAGGACATTGTTTACACGGCCCAAAATCCTATAGCCCAAATAAGTACAAGTAAAGCAATATAAATGAAGCAAAACCTTAAAAGCCTTTAAGCTCCTAATAGTCTCTCTCTTCAAGAGGCAAGGTATGTAGCCACACAATGCCACCCCCAAGTCTTCTATCATCTGCCTCTCTCTATAGCTCTCATCCATACTCTTCTTTGTCTAGCCATAGGAATGATAGAAATACTACACCACTCATTCTATTAAAGTATTCAATGGCTTTCTCCCCCCATATTCTCTCTCTATGAGTCCGTCTCTCGCTCTTCCAACATTCTATGCCTCTTTTTGGTTATGCTAAAAGAAAAAACCTGAGCCAAGCCAGTTCATATCAACGAGTTACTGCAAAAATCGTCCGGTTTAATCGATTTTTGACTGAGTTTGACTGGTTCTGTTGTTCAGCGGGTTAGCACGTGACTCCGGACCGGACCACTAACCTGTTCCAGGTTCAACCAGTTGGACCGCCCAGTCTAGCCCGGTTCTGATAACGTTGGTTGGAGCTAGCACGATCATGGCCCCGCCAACGCAATGATAGAGGAAGCTAGATCTTGTTTTTGTGCTGTGCAATTTGCCTTTGAGTATGGTGTGCTCACTATCATTATTAAAGGAGATTACCTCTCCTCATGCTCAAGTCCAGTCAAATTTATGACACCCCCGTTGATTTTTATGTTGGAGATATTCTTTCCTTTGTCAAATGATTTGATTTTGTTATGTGGCAACAGGGTAGCCCACGATCTTACCCATAGACAACCTTTTGTTTAGAAGACAAGGTATGGGATTCTTATATTCCCGATGATGTTCTTGATTGGATCTCAGAAGATATGTATGCTTTCGTTGATAGCAATTTAATATAACCGCCTATAACACCCAAAATTTCTGCTTACCTTATTTATTACTAATTATTAACCTACATGGAAGCGGAGCCTAGTTTGGGGTGTTACCGTCGTATTTCCTTCTTGGAAATAATAGGTTGTGTGTCAAATAACAATTAATGCAAACGTTTTTTAATAATCATCAACTTAAAAGGATTTAGTTACTAATGAGCAACTAATAAACTAAAACAATTGTTCATTACAAATCTCTTCTTTTAAACAACTAAAGGTTGTATCCTTCAACTTAAGCGTCGGGGCCTCGCTCTAACTCCAGTCCCCTAATCCCATGCACAACTAGTTCACCTGAAAACAAAACATTTTACAAAAATAAGATAAACTCAATAATAACCACCCCTAACAGTTAAACTACACACAGAAATTCACTTTTAAAACATCTTAAGGGTAGGGAAACAACAAGACCACACTCATTCGTCTCCACTAATGTAACCGTTCATACTTACATGTCAATGATGCACACATACAATTCCCAGTCCCAATTATAGTAATCAGGTTTTAAGGGTGAGCGACTCCACTGGGTCTTATGGCTTACGCTTGGGTTTAATGCAACTGTTTATCTTAATCATGGCCTACCGTCGACACGGGCGGTTATCACTTAACCATTTCCTGGCTACCATCATCATAGATGGCTCCGCTAACTTGGCCCACATCCCCACAGGGCACGTGGCCGCCCACATGCATGCATTATTTACAGGGAAAGGCTATTGGCCTTCAGTCAACATAAGAAGCTCGCAGTCTCACCCATACTTAGTCTTTACTTTCACTTTCATGCTTATCCCATTTAAAGGTCAAATTAACATGCATAATTCATTCCGTTTCAACCCAATCCCAAGGCATTACCATAGCATAAATTCCGTGTTTCAATATAACCAATCCAACACCCAACTCTAGTGACATGGCAAAATCATACAATCCAACTACGCAGTCATGTTTAGTCAACACACGACATAACTTCATAAAACCAGCATTTAAATCAATCCTTACCATATTCAACACACACGCATTTTTCATGCAACTTTGGGAAAAGGTTAGGGTATGACTGTTACTTGGAATTTGTACAAATTACTGGCTCGATTACTAGTTTGGGCCTACTGCTCTGCACCTGGTCCAAAACATCACTCACACGTAGTCGAAAACCTTATGAACCATAACTCTAACCCTGCCCAACTTATAATAATTTTCCTAAGATTTTTAGCCATGCCAAAGGCTCCCAACCGTAGCCTAACTCTGGGTCCAGATTCAACCAAAATCAAGGGCCCAACTTCCAGAGCCAAAACTTTTGCTCCCAACGTCGGAATTTTGATTTCTTGCCCATTATGGAAAGGTAGGTCTATTCTCTACACTTCTTATGTTTAGAGTTTTGTTAGACTCTAACCCAAACTGGGTCGTTTCCCTAAATCTTTCCACGATGTCACTGGCTGTCCTGGTCTGGATAGCCCCAGTAATTTGGCCATAACTTGGGCTATACTACTCCAATTTGCTCAGTTCAAAAACTGAATTACTCAGCACATCCGGGCGCACCTACCCTAAAAAGTTTACAATTTTTGGGCCACGGGCCAGTCCTGATCGAATTATCAAAGACAGGGTATGTACAACCTTTAAATCCAGAATGTTCTGTGCATATTTTTCATTCGATTTTTCCACCATGACGAATCACCCACCATTAAATCTATTCTACATATTCTAATGCCCCTAGCATACCGAAATCAAGCTAAAGTTATAGATTTTAAATCAATAAATACAAAGAAAATCATCGTTACAGCTTACCTTGTGTCAATTTTTTGACGGAGGATGTTTCTCCTCTTACTCCCGAGTCAAAAGCTGAAAAAATTTCAAAACTTTATGTTAGAAATTATACGAATTCGCAAGATTAAAACCACACAAATTACTTAAAGGGTTCAAAGGAAAATTTTCAAGCTCTCGAACATGGGATGCATGGGTGTATCACCAATGCACCCTCACGTTCCAACCAAGGTTGTGGGAATTACCAGTGGCTTGTAGTTGGGCTGCTGGGCGTCGGGGATCCGGGTGTGCCGGTAGGTGGCGGGTGGGCTACGGTGGTCGGTGAAGGAGGGTGAGCGAGAGAGACATCGCGAGGGAGAGAGAGTTGTAGAGAGAGAGAGAGAGTCGGTGGGGGAGGAGAGAGAGTAGGGGTGTGGTGGCTGTCAAGGGGGTTTAGGGGGAGGGGAGGTGTAGTCACTAGGGTTTAGGCGGGAAGGAGGGTGGCCGGCCGAAGGGGGGAAGGGGAGCCTAGAGTTTATGGATTTTTTTTGGGGGACGGGGGAATTTCCAAATTCAAAAGATCCAATTAGGAAGAATAATTATTTGCTAAATAAATTCTAAATAAAAAGGATTTAAACACGCAATTGTATTTGAACAAATAAAGGTGGAAATCACAAACAATTTCTTTAAAACATAATCAAACTATGGATCGTAAAATGAAATTCATTCCTTTCTCACCTTGGCTTGATTTAGGTTGTAGTTTTAGATCAGACCACGTCATCAATAATCCAAAATGGAACTTAAATTTCCAGGGTCTTACATACTATCCCTCTTAGGAAAGTTTCATCCTCGAAACTTCGAAAACTCGCACATGTGCCATGGCTTATAAGAATAAAGTTTTTCTGGGGTTTTAGATGCTACCCCTCTTAGGGAAGTTTCGTCCAAGAAACTTGTATGCTCCTGCTTATAGAAACAAGTGAGGATATTTGTCTCGCATCTCCTACTCTGGTTCCCAAGTTGCCTTTAACATTTTTTGATTGGCCCAGAGGACCTTAATCAAGGGCACCGTCTCCCTACAAAGGTGCTTTTCCCGCCGATCGAGGATCTGCAAAGGCTGCTCCTCATATGAAAGGTCTTCCTAGAGCTGTATAGGATTGGGCTCGATTATGTGTGAGGGATCTGGAATGTACTTTCGTAGCTATGACATATGGAACACATTGTGTACTCTTGGAAGTTCAGGCGGTAACCCCAATCGATATGTCACCTCCCCAACTCTCTATAAGATTGGATATGACCCGATGTACCTTGGGCTGAGTTTCCCTGCCATACCAAATCTCGCGACTTCCTTGGTTGGAGAAACTCGAAGAAACATCTGGTCTCCAACTTGGAATTCGAGAGGCCTATGCCTTCGATCGGCGTAGCTTTTCTGGCAGCTCTTATTCGTTCTTAAATCACCCTTATCTTATCGGTGGTGGCTTGGATTAATTTCGGCCCAATAGTCAGAGCTTCATCGATCCCCTGCCAACAGAGCAGAGTTTTGCACCTCCTCCCATACAACGCCTCATACGGGACCATTCCAATACTCGCGTGGTAACTATCGTTGTAGGAAAACTTGATCATGATGTCTTCAAGTCCAGGGCACAAGCCCTCAACATATCTTCTAGTGTCTGAATAGTGCGTTCAGTTGTCCGTTCGTAGCTGGATGAAAGGCAATACTAAAGCATAATAACGTCTCAAATTCTTCCTGTAGTTTCTGCCAGAAACCAAACTGGAATCTGGTGTCTCGATCTAACACTATGGAACTTGGCACTCCTTGTAGTCGCACTATCTCCTTGAGGTATGCTCGAGCTAACTGGTCCAGAGTCCAGGTATTCCTCATGGCTGTAAAATGCGCCGTTTCTGTGAGTCGATCCACTATTACCGAAATCGCGTTGTTCTTTCTTTGAGTCATCGATAAGCCTGCCACAAAATCCATGGACACTGAATCCCACTTCCACTCAGGGATGTCCAGTAGTTGCAGGAGTCCCGCTGGTTGTTGATGTTCAATCTTCATCCTCAGACAGGTTAGGCACTTTGCCACGTAGTCTCCTACTTTTTGCTCATGTTACTCCACCAGAATATCTATTTTAGGTCCTTATACAGTTTATTTCCCTCAGGGTACATAGAGTGTGGAGTATTGTGACCCTTATCTAGAATTTTCCTCTTAAGTGCCTCTACTACGGGGACACACACCCGATTGTGGAACCGTATCGTGCCATCCTCATGGATCACAAATCCGGGTGCTTTCCCCACTAATATCTCTTCCATATCTGTTCTAGTTGAGGGTTTGTAGCCTGTACTACTCGGATTTCCTCTATGAGTGTCGGCTGTGCTTCCAAGGCACACAATATAGGCTTGGTCTCCGTGGTGCTTATATTGAGCTCCAACTTTCGGAATGCCTCATAACTGGATAGTGTCATCAAGCAGTTTAGAACCAGGTACAGTCGGCGACTCAATACATCAGCCACTACATCAGATTTTCCCAGATAGTATTGGAAATAGACGTCGTAGTCCTTCAAGAACTCCAACCACCTTCCCTGCCTCAGGTTTAGATCCTTTTGCGAAAAGAGGTATTTCAGGCTCTGGTGATCGGTAAAAACCTCGCAATGTACCCCGTACAGGTAATGCCTCCAAACCTTAAGTGGAAACACAACGGCCGCTAACTCTAAGTCATAAGTCGGGTAGTTCCGCTCATGAGTCTTCAGTTGCTGCGAAGCATAGGCTATAACGCGATCCTCCTGTATCAGCACACATCCCAACCCACTCCTAGATGCATTGCTATATACCACAAAGTCTTTATTGGTGGTAGGTAAGGCCAGTATCGGCACACTCGTCAGTCTCTTCTTAAGTTCTTGGAACGCCTCCTCGCACTGCTGCGTCCACTCATACTTAGTGACCTTCCTGGTCAAGTTGGTGAGCGGGTTGGCGACCTTCGAGAAATTTTGGATAAACATACGATAGTGCCCTGCCAGACCCAAGAAACTCCTCACTTCTATCGGGTTTTTAGGTCGTGTCCAGTTCATTACAGCCTTTATCTTTTGGGGGTCCATAGACACTCATTCGTTAGATACTACGTGTCCCAAAAATGCCACCTTATTCAACCAGAATTCACACTTTGAGAACTTGGCATGCAACTCATTTTTCTGCAATACTTTCATAACTGTCCTTAAATGGTGGGTATGGTCCTCTGGAGTCCTCGAGTAGATCAGTATATCATCTATGAATACCACCACGAACTGATCTAGGTAGGGTTTGAAGACCCTGTTCATGAGATCTATGATTGCTACTAGAGCATTAGTGAGGCTAAAGGGCACCACTACGAATTCATAATGTCCGTACTGGGTACGAAATGCCGTATTAGGTATGTCTTCATCATTGATTCGGAGTTGGTGGTACATCGAACGAAGGTCTATCTTGGAAAAAATCTCTGGTCCTCTTAGTTGGTCAAAGAAGTCATCTATTCTGGGTAGAGGGTAATGATTCTTGACCGTTATTTTGTTTAGTTCCCTATAGTCTATATACAACCTCAGGGTCCCATCCTTCTTTTTTACAAACAGCACCGGGACTCCCCATGGAGATGTACTGGGTCGGACATACCCATTCTCTAATACCTCGTCCAGCTGTGTCTTTAATTCCTTATGTTCAACGGATGCCATACGGTAAGGTGTCTTGGAGATGGGTGTGGCTCCGGGTATCAGGTCAATATAGAATTTTACCTCTCTAAAGGGTGGCATAATGGGGATCTCCTCTGGAAATACATCTGGGAATTATCTCACTACCAAGATGTCTTCAAGGGAGGATTCGGCACCTTCGGTTTTCACTATGTTACATAGGAATCCCTCGCATCCTCTGCCTAACAACTTACAGGCTTTCATCACAAAAATCAATATTACTCCCACTCTGGGTCCTTTGCCTTTATGTACCACTTTCTCCCCATTGGGTCCCCTTAGGGTGATCTTTGGTCTTGGACAGTCTATCTGGGCATGATGTTTGGCTAACCAATCCATTCCTAGGATGATCCTAAAGTCAGTTAACTTAAACCTATATAGGTCTGCCAAGAACTCGTGCTCATACATTCTAATAGGGAAATCCTCATATAGTTCCTCACACCTTACAGTCTTCCCATCAAGAAGAATCACAAACCGTAAGGAAGATTTACGGGTTGAAACTAATCATAATGTCTCAACCAGTTTAGCAAAAATAAAAGAGTGCGTAGCACCCAAATCAAATAAAACATTTGCTGGTTGAGCTTGGATAGAAAATGTACCCGTGATGACATTTAGAGCATCCTTCGCCTCCTCTTTGCGCATCACGTAGACTCTGCCCCCATTGTTTCAGGGCGGTTGGTTGGGAGGTCAGGCCTGAATCTACTGCAATGTCCGGTTCTGTTGGTTAGGGTTGGCCGCCTACCCACGCATGTTTTGGTAATGCTGCTGGGACCGCTGTCCCTGTCCCTATCCTTGTCCCCTATTACCTCGACCAGCAGGAGGTGCGGAATGTAGGCAGTCCCGGATCTGGTGTTGAGGGCTTCCACAGCAAAAAAACACCTCTTGGCTGAATAACACTCCTGAGCGTAGTGTCCCAACTTCCCACAAGCGTTGCAGGTCACCTTAGGCCGCGTGTTGGGGGGTTGGCCTCCACGAGCGTTGCTGTTTGAGTAATGATTCCCAAGAGGCCTCTGGTATTGTTCCTGTGGTTGGAAGTTTCCTCGGTTATCCCCCTTCCTCTTAACTCCCCACTGCTCATTGAAGTAATTACTCCTCTCCTTCATTTCCCTTTCTACGTTGACCGCAGTATCATACAGATTCACATAGGAAGTGTACTGGTGTACCGACATCCACTCTTTAATAGTAGGATTGAGTCTAGCCTCGAACTGGTTCATCTTAAGCCTTTCGTCAGCTACGAAGGCCGGTAAAACGGGAGAGCTCAATAAACTTCGAGGCGTACTCCAACAAGCTCATGTTCCCTTGCTGTAGCTTTATGAATTCGTTCTCTTTGGCTTTCTGGAGGGAGATGGGGCAGAAATGATCCTTGATCGTCCTTAAAGATTTTGGGGTTGGGGTGCCATCATAGATGGGTGGGTTTTGACTTGCGAACCTCTTGAACATATAGGAGTTATCTTCCTCAACCTTCTTCTCCCTGACTTCCATCAGCTTCTGTAGTTGTTCGCTCTGTAGTTGTAGCTACTCTCCTTGCTTCTGCAGCAGCTATAGCAGTAGAAGGTTAGTAAGGTCTGCTCCAGTAAGTGGGTTGGTCTCCTCCATCTGACTACGAGAGTTGTTCCCGTTCCTGGGGCATAGAGCTTCTAGCCGTTCCTTGAAGATCGACATGGGGATTTCCACGTTCACAGGTATTCTGGTAACGGGGTGAGGTCCGATTTGAGATTCGTCATTGTTTCCCGCCATTCTGTTCAGAAATTAAGTTGGGTTTAGTTCCTCTCTTAATAGTTCATACCCTACGTACTACTAGAGTTCAATAACATATCACATGCTAGTACATCATGCAACATTTTACAGGTCTTCAATCACATCACATTGCTGCATTTGTGTGGTCCAACCACGACATAACATGTTCATACATCACACATCATACAGGCATCACGTTTACATGATTCACATACTTTACAAATGAAGAACACTGGTATTCAGATAACTCAAGGAATTTCATTGCATAGAATTTAAATCATAGGTGTTCCATACTAGTACTCTTCATTACATCACACTTATAACTTTATTAACCCATAGTGACTTAACAATATAACAGAAAGATAACTAACAACATTGCCCTAGAAAGCAAACTTTTAGTCACTTTGAGCTTCTACTGGTTAGGGGCGTCCAATGGACTGGTACCCCTACATATTTGGCCACACCGGCCCCGCTTCCAGCGGGTCACCCTAGTCTCATACTGACCCCTCTTCCCCATAGGTTTTATCTCATCACTCAAGACCTCATGCCCCCTCATCTGGTTGACCTCCACGATGAACTCCATCCTTCCCTCCTCCTGATCCCTCTCAGGGTTCTCCCTCTCAAGAGCTTCTGTCTTGCTCTCGCTAAAGTCTCCCTCAAGGTCCTCACTTCCGATAAGTTTTCACTCACTCACTTCAGAATCCTCCTCGGGGTCCTTTTTTTCCATCCATTCCTCGTCGCTGGGATCCTCGTCGGGGTCCTCCTCCATTAGTTCCAATAACGCCACTTCAAATGGGTATATTTAATCTGATCTATGATATCAATGCTTTGACAGCGCCCAGAGGAAGGGGGGGGGGGGGATAAATCATTATGTAACATTCCCTAGCTACTCCAACTCGCAGAGCTCATTGGAAGCATACATACACATTTCTAGGAGGAAGCAAGTGGATTCAACTGTCGCTGCAACAACTAACAAGTATAACCGAATAGTGAATCATAAAGAATCGACAAAGCTATCGCAGAGAAGTATTTGACCAAATATGAGATTACAAAAATAGCATTCCTAGCTACTCTACCTTACACAGCTCATTCGATTCTTTTTTAGCTACAAACTGAATTTCTCACCGTAACCTTTCGCGCCACCGAAATTCTCAAGTGACTCCTGTAACTGTTCTACCATGGATTACATACTGGCAAGAACACAATCTCGACAAACAATCACTACAGAAAAAATTAAAAATTGAACATTAAAAACAGCACCTCTGAAAAGTGACAGTGAGCTCAATTAGGAGAACTAACTTTTGCTGCCCTGCGGTTTTCCTCCACAATTCTTTGGTACTCTGTCTCACCGGCAGCAATTATACTTTTGACGGTGTCAAAGGTGGTAAGCCTGATGCTGCAACTCAGAAAAAGGTTGTAGAAGTTCATCTCATTAAGTGGGTCAAGAAGTATCAGAGCAAAAAACAATGCCAGTTAATAGACCATCCAGTGTAGCAATCTCAGAACTAGACCATGCAAATGCATCATTAGGGTCAGGTTCTCGTCAGGTCAATTCTTAATGGTTGGAATGATTTCATCATGTTGGAGTGGGACAAGCCCAGGTCAGTTTGTTTTAAGTTCAGATGATGCTCAAATCTGCAGTATGTCAGGTTGGATCATGTATGGATCAGGTGAATATCTCATATTGAGACAATATTGATGTATATAGGTTACTAACCTTTCCCTTAATCATAATTATCAACATATGCATTTCAGGTATGGTTCATAATCAGCTCTGCCCAACTTCTGGTGAGTTGAGTTTCAAAACCGGTTGTGTTGGGCTTAGGACAAAGCCTATACTATAAACCTGAGGGCACATACTCTTAGAATACACATCAGCAAATAAATAACAAAAAATAGAATATATGATAAATACACCTTGAAAAATATATATAAATAGAATATGAGAGCACATACTCTTGGGTGCACCTAATAATTTGCAGGCTTAGGTTGAAATCATACTACAGTTGTGTTTAAATCATGTAAGGTTTAGCCAGGTATGCTGTGAAATCCCCACTATTCATAGTTTCGTACCGCCTAAGACCAGCAGCATTCTGAAAATTTCGACTAGTACAGATGCACAAAAGAGAAGGTGAAAGGCTGGAATTCTTTTTGGAAAGACTGTGCATCAAAATTGATGAACTCAGAAAAATCATTCCTTAGGGGGGGGGGGGGGCCACGGGGAGTGGCAATGCAGAAAGAAAACCCAATAGAATGGAGCAGAGGATAAATAGGAAGTGCAGTGCTCACAAACCTGCTGCTAGGTAGCGTTTTCAAAGCATTGGGCAAAAACCCTCTATATAACCCTAACCAGCCATCACGCGCCACAATACCTGCAATTGTGAAGAAACCCGATTTTAATACATGGGCTTGTGGTATTTAAGGGAGATATGAATAACCTTAACAAAGCCTCACATTTTACCATGCTGAGATATAAAGGAACCAATAGAGCGGGGATTTCAAAAAGCAGGAATTTCAAAAAAAAAAAACAAGGCAGTTGACTGTATTGAGCAACTCATCACCTAATTCATGTCCAAAAAAAAATTCTCAACCCAATCACGCAATAGGAAGAATATCTTAAACATCCCCATATGCAACAGTTTCCAGAGCATCAATCTATATATCCATATTCCAACTTTGCTTCGAGGTATTCACTGCACCTGCCTACTCTACATAAAAATATTCATCTCGGGCACCTGTATTGGACCCAGGACACTTCAATATGGGTATAGACACTTAACACTCCAAATCAGGCTAAAATGATCTCAAAAGAATCTAAAACAAAATAAACTGGCCGAAGTCCACATAACACACTGACCTAACCACAACTGCACTAAGCCGAACAATTTGGCTACCCTGATCATTAGACAATACCCTCCATGTATGAGCTACACAAATACAAATACAGAAATACATGACTCTAACCCTCTCACTGTAAGAAGTTTGAATCATGCATAATACTTCCAAAGCTCACTCTATCGCCTCAACTAAAATCACAATGACACCCCCCACCCCACCAAAGAAAGAAAAAAAAAAGGAACTTGCTGAAGAGAAAAGGGGGTATGAATTTTCTTTCCCTAGTAATACCACAAAGTTTACCTGGAAAGGCATCAAGAACGGACTTGTATGGGCTACCCCTCATTTGCATTTGCCTTCTTATAGTATCCAAAGGATAGCATGTGAGAGTAGCGAGCGTAGCCGACACCAATGCTGTTGCTAAGGATGTTTCAGGCCTCTTCTGGTACTTCTCTGGTAAAGACTTCTTCACCCTAATAACACAGAGAAATCCTTCCAAGATTAACTAACTGCCACCCTGCAATTACTCAATCAATCGAGGCCCTAGAAAGTACCAGCAAAAAAGAGTGCTCACAAGTCAAAAATGCAGAAGTTCACAGCAATGTAGGGTGCTATCCCAATAAGAGACGGGCCAAGACCATTATAGAAAGAAGCAATGCCTTCCTCCCTCAGCATGCTTAAGGCAACCTGCAATCAACTTTATGATTAAGATCTCAACTTCTTCAGCAAAGAAAAACACAGACACCCAACTGGCCTCACCTGAGACATAGTTCTATGTCCAGTCTCAACTGCTAATCTTAGCCTCAATACATCCAGAGGATACGTCACCTAGAAGAAAACAAAGAGTATAACAAGAATGATAACTCCTTCCACAGGATAAGTGTCCCTTTACACTAGCAACTAACTTCCACTATATATCTAAATAAAATTGGTTCCCATACTCCACTTGTTTTTTGGGTATATTCTCAGATTCAGATAAAAAGATGTACAACACAAGATACATCAAGTCATATATGCATGCTACTTCTGTAGTTCACAACCTTACAAGGGACTCTTTAATATTCAAAGGGAAAAGGCTTAAGTCATGAGACCATGCACATCATAAAACAGCTAGTAGGGCTTACATAATGTCACAAATCATAATAATGTCACTCACAAGAGTGGATGTCATCCCAGCACAGGCACCAGCAGCCAGTCTTCCAATAACCGAGAGTTCACCATCCTTTCCCCGAAAAAGTCTCTAGAAGTCCAAACATTATGTACATCAAACAACTGAAAGGATTCCAGATTGTAGCATGTAGCAAAACGAAGTGGGATTCAAGTATAACCTTGTAAGTCTCATAAGAAAAGAGCTGGACTGCACTGTAAGGTATGATGCGTATCACCTGTAAGAAATAAATCTTGCGTTAGTGGCATAAAAAGACTGCTTTTCCCAGAGGCATCTGAGGGGTTTTTTTTTGGGCGGGGGGGGGGGCCCCGGCAAGAACCTGAGGAAGGTTGCCTTTCCAGTACCCTTTAATACCTTCGTCCTTTGCTATTAGAGTAATGGCCTGCAAAGCTCAGGTCAAACAGGAGCCTAATTAGAGGTGAATCCTACCAGGCATTGAGCCGCAATTTTCATGAAAGGATTAACAAATATGAACATCAGACAATGTACAGGCACCATAACATCAGCCCCTGAAAACTTGGACTGTATATGATCAGGAGCTTGATCATAGATCCACAGCCTCCAATATTTGAATGCCTCAATTTAGACATGATGGCTACCAAAAAACCTGAACCTCTATTGTTTCATGCTCCCCCCCCCCCCCCTGCCCTGCCCCTACCCAAAAAGAAAGGAGGGGCAAACATAAAAAGTCTTCACCGCTGATGACTTTCTTATTTATCAGATAAATTTCTGTAACAACTTCTCAGTTTTCACATCTCATAGTCTGCCTCCAACAGACTCCTTAAGTAAGGATCGTAAGTTGGAATCCAGCATCAACTATCAAAAGTTTCATCTACGTAGCTAATTTCATTTTTCACACAGGTTCGGATAATCCTGTTTTGGGGTGGGGGGGGGGGGGAGGTATATGGCTTTTTGAACAGCAAGAGCTCAAGCATAAATCCCTTCCGATTTTTATTTTTTTGCTTTTATTTTTGGCAAGATCTTATTGGCCGTAGAGCCCCAATACATGTGTTGCTCCAGACACAAGGAAGGCGAGAAATTACTAATGTCTACTTCTGTAAGATACAACAATGAATGATAATGAGGGGGTAATATCATGACTCTTGAGTCAAGAATCTCCATAACAAAAGAAGTTAAAGAGCCTATACAAGTGTATTTCCTGGAACATCCAAGATGGCCAGCACAGCTTGATTACACAAAGTGCTTACCCATTGAAGCTTCAAAATAATATCCTATTCTACAGTTGTGTTATAGAAACAACGATGTCTAGTTCATCCACTACTTTTAAATAATTGACCAATACAAGGGGTGTTATTTGATGCAGAGATGTGGGAGTACTGCTTTTGATGGGAACTGGGAAGCAAGAGCTTTTCTTTCCCTTTCTTTTCTTTCTAAGGATTTTTTGGGGTTTCCTTTTTTCTTTTTTTTGTTTTTTTTGTTTGGGGGGTTGCTCAAGAGAAGAGAAAGTAGGTGCTGAAATTGTTTTTGAGAATTTACTTCTACGTGAGAAATAGAAGAACAATAGTATATCCCTTTTCAACGTAATCACCAGTCTTAACTTCCATTCTCAGCCATGCATGTCATTCACATGATCCAACTTAAGGCATGGAGTTATAAAATTTAAAAAATATTCCTTAACTAACCAAAACACAATCGCAAAAAAAGATCTTAGCTAGCTTAGATATTAAAACGAGGGGGGAGGGGGACGTCCACTTGGACAGTTAAAAGTCACTTTTGGACAACCTTTGCAGTTTGGATTATGGTGGACTACACAAAAATGCCTCCCTAAATGATTCTTTGCTTTCCTTCTACAGAGTATTAGGCAATCAATGGATTCTTATCTAGAATGCAATTGAACCCACATCTCGAAAATTCAGGGAAAAGCTACTAATTCTACACTTCAGGCCTTGGAGGCAAGACTATCACCTTTGATAGCCTATCTCCCAAACACACCATGCCTGGAGGGGACTTCAGGGTGAGGATATGAAAATCTGGAGGCTGGAGGGAATAGTAGGGATCGTAAAACCTATCTCCAATCCTTCATTTTCCTCTGTGGCTCCTTTTGAAGCCGTGTAGACCCCAAACAACCCCCCCCCCCAAAAAAAACCAAAAAAACAAAGTGAGCAACCTTAAAGAGATCAATGAACAGAAATAGTGCAGCATTCTAAGACTGGTAGTGTATCATACTACCAAGCTAACAATAACATTTAAAAGGGGGCTAAAAGTGATCAATCTCAGGCAAAAAAACTGAAATGAAGGAAACAAACCTCAACAAAGCCAATTGCCTTCTTTGTGCTTTCTTGACCTACTCGTACTCCATGGGTCTGCAAGACACATGAACACATCAGACTATTTGCTGATTGTATTTAATTAACCTTCAATTGAATAGGGCATGTAGAAGACAAGGTTGCGTTTAACCAATGCATTCAAATCTTTGCACTCATGTTCTCAGGTAAATTTCACATCTTTCACATTCAAGTTTCTCAAGGGAAGTTATAGACATAACCAGCTACGTTGATGTCTTCAGCAGCCGAATGTATGACAGACAATGGAACAGGGAAATAGAAGGATTTAGAAACAGTATACATATAAACATAGCATACCAGGCATTCCACATTCACCTTAGCAAATTCCAAACTAGACAGGATTGCCTGACCACAGTGAAATGAGATACCTGTCATTGCAGAGGTGACCAAATAACTACTTGGTTAAATTACCTTCAAACTGGTCCAGGTTGTTGGAAGATTGGGATCTAGGGTCCTAGCGTGTCAATAGTCATCAGCTTCTCTTCCCTTTCTATGATACTCTAGAAAGAAAAGAAACAACTGAATAGCCCATTCCTGCAACTGCTGCTAAGAAAAATCTATCTGTATTACTATCTCTCCGCATCCATTATGTTTTTGTAAAATCTTGGAAACATATGAAAATCACCACTATGCAATTCACAGTACTATATAGCTGCAAAAAAAATTTCAATCAATAAATAAACTAAATTGATCATTGAAAATTTGATAATAGGACATACAAAACGGATAGTTTAGACAATAGGACAGACAGTAATTTTCCACAACCCATAGGCAACAGAAACTTAAATGGGCACCAAACAGACAATATGGCATTAAGATCTGGTGTTGGACACATCTCACTAAAAGTATACCATTTCTAAAAACAGTGAAATGCTTGTATTTGATATAATTCTTGACCTTTTTGGTTTACCAACCTTCCAAAGAGTAACCCCCATATACAAAGCCTTTGATACATCCAACTTGTCAATAGGATGTTTCATAACTTGCAAGATACCTATTTCCATACGATGATTACTTAAGAATGTGAAATTTGTTTTAAGTGCAACACTAATCCTCCACTTACAAGGAAGGCTTAGGCAAGACAACATATCATATACACAAGTTCATAGATATGCAAACTTCTGAATCCATATATATGGTGATGGAGGTCAGAATCTTGCTATACAGATAAATCCACAAACACAAGTGACCTCTTGCACCACTCAACATTATTATCCCATCATTTTGTGGATACTGTTACACCACACGTTGATTAACTCACACTCACAGAAGTTTACATTTTGAAGAACTTGTGACCTATCAACACCCTACGGAATTCAATTACTCTACCTCCTCACTGGCACCATAAGAATTGTTTGGAACAAAAGCCAACATCATTTGAATTCACCATACATAAGCACGTTTCAAATGAAAATGTAAACTCAAGTTAAAATAACCAAATGATGCTTTTAGCGATGAATTTGCCGGCTTATCACTTTGTCATGGTTGGGTGACATTCCAATTCACATAGCACTAAGACCATCCAGGAAAAGGTGCACAACGGGGTCTGACCTGACTACCTAACGATTAAGCAGCAACAATGCACATAATCCAACAACTAATCTATTCAATGGTTGTTTTATGGATACATATTCCTCCACACAGCCTGTCCAGTGTTCAAGCAAAAGAGCAAAAGGACAAGATTCCCTTACATTAAGATCCATTTACGTATATTTAAGTCATCAAGCCTACAATATAGAATAATGAGTCAAAATAAACAAATCGAAAAAGGGCCAGGGTAAAAAAGCCCACCGATTCTCCCCTTAACAATACCAACAAACAAGCATGCCAACCGTTCAGCAATAATCAAATACCTGGAATTCTCATCAGAAGCCAATGCAAGAACAGAAACAATCAAGCAATGGAGAACAAAATGATGAAAGAATACAGAACACTCGAAATACTAATTAGAATTTGCCCATTTCATGTCTTAAACCGGACAAAGTAAAAAACACCTAATTTTGACAGATTATGAAATACCCATCAAACTTAATCGAGGGAAAACGTATTAAAAAACCATCAACATCAAAAAACAAGAAAGAATTACCTGCATAAGAAGCTTAATTCTATCAAGAGGGGCAGTGAAAGTTTTAGCCGCAGCTCCGGCAATTGCGCCAGCGGCAAAAAGAGCTGCATCTTTGGGAACAAGCGCCACAAACCCAAGAGGGTGTTTGACCAACTGGGCAGTGGTGGGCGCAAACTCGGCCTCCTCCCTCTTCCCATTTAGAGCGAGACAGGCGAACCCATTTCCACCCCCTTGTCCGCCATTATTATTGAGCCATTTGGCCTTGAATTGGTGCCCCTGATGGCGCTTGAAATCTGCGAGGTCGATGGGTGTAGTCGCATTGCAAGTTTCAATACCGGGAATTGCTCGGTATGTTAGAACGACTTGATTTTGCTTCATTTTGGATTCAGTTCTTTATTGGAGATGGACGGGGGTTGGAATTCTGCGTTGGGGTTTTGGGCTTTGGTGGAGTAGCAGATAAGGCAGTACGAACAGCCGCATAGAGCGGGGTAAAGGGGGAGGGAAACAAATTTTATAAACCCCCCATTGCAACTTGTTTAATCTCCTTTTCTTGCTTTTTTTTTGGTGTTTTGTTTTTAAAGGAATACTAATCTGAATCTGTACTTTGCATGATATATGCTTAAATAGACATTTCATTAGATATATTATGCAAATAATAAACGGATAGTTATTGTAGACAAAATTAATATTATAATTTATAAAAGATAATAGAAGAACTCAATGAAAAATCCAAGTATACACATCGTGCATAACCATTAGGATTAACAATTAAAAACTATATGATTGTGAAAATGGTCTATATAAGCATCACTAAGACAGAAGATATTAAATAGGTGAAAAGCATGCTAAATGGGATAGTGATAAGTCAATCTATGACGCCAATAATGAAGAATCCATCTCCTCTTTTTGTACCTACAATGAAAATAAAGTATTAGTGATAATTTAACTAACAATGATAGTATGGAAGTTTATATATAGTCATTGTCTACCTGGTGTACCTAACATTAGTATTTCATAAGTAACCTCTTTGTCCTAATTGACTAGTGCAATAAGAATGGTGGAAACTTCTACTTCATGGTGGCATGGAGGCTCGAAAATGAAAGTTCATGGTTTACCTATGTAATCATCTATAATCGCATAGAGCGATAGATGACCATATGGTTGTTGAAAATATTAACATGTGACTGTCAACAATAAAACAGTAAATTTATAAATGTAATAGGCATTGAAAATTAAATACTTGCAATGCATACATATCCAACTGGGTAGTTGTCGCATGTAAAAGAATTCAAGCATCCTTATGAATAACAGTGAACTCTCTACAATCTATATTATCTTGTAAGCGAACTCTAAAGATATACCTATAAGTTTGAATGAAAGATGATAGTTGCACTAATGCAAACATGCAATTGGAAAAGTATAACAAAGTACACAACAATATACATTCAAGTATGCGAACTTGGAGGTCAGCATGTGCAGTAGAATACATTAAGAGTGAATACATAAGTGTAGGCGCTTTTTTTTACAATTAGTGCAAGCATCATAAAGTAATAGGTGGATTTCAACAATATATGCAAAAAGTCGAAAATATCTCACATGGATATAATAAACTTTGAAGATTATGTGTTATTGATTGAATATATGTAAGCATAAGTTACATTAGTAAAATAAATTTCTGGCTTACATTTGGCGTAGCTGCATATTCATCTAATCTAATCCTTTGCGCAATAAATAACTTCTTTAGATTGTACATACATAATGTTCTCTTACGCATGAAATCAAAATGATCCATCACACCTTTAGTGTCAAAGTACCTAATACATGTAGGGAACGCAACATGTGTGAGTTGAAGTGTATGTAACTTGCGTGGTGAATGAAAATTGAAACTAATGTTATATATTGTATATACCATCCTTCAAAGTCTTTTGTTGCTTGAATGTCTAGGTTAATCAGCAATCTACTAATGGGTAAAGTAGAAATCGATGTTTCTAAATGCATACTGTAGGGGAGAAAACATATTATTGAAATATACCATCATAATGATGAAAATTAGACAATTTTATAAATGAAAACATATCAAGTGGACATATGGATACCCTGATAATCTCTAATGTGCACTCTTAAAGCAAGAAGTATGTTTTCAGTAGTCAAATGTTGCTGAAGATAGGTGTCCTAAATTTTCGAAAAATCTCTCCATAAAGTCAGTCTCAATGGGTGCATCCTACACATATGTAATATATGTACTAATCTTTATATAATTGAAATGTGTTGAGAAATAGGAAAAAATATGAACTAATGAAAATATATACTGCATGTCACAAAGTAATAATTCCTACCTTGTAGTGCTCATATCTCGTGTCCTTTCAAAAAGGGGTATAGCAACTGCCATGTCGATGACATCTATGCAACAAAAGGAACTAAAAACATTATACATACCTGAGACGAAATAGATGCAGAAATTTAGGTAGCAAACTTTATTGTGTAATGTATATGTACCTACAACATCATCACGGGTTCATACATGTTGTGGGACATCGATGAACGACACAAAAGGTAGTCGATGCTGGTAGGAAATATCGGGACAATCATCAATGGTGCCAAGAAGTCTTGTTCTCGGCGTAAAAAGCAATTTGAAATTGCTCGTGATCACATTCCTTTCACCATCTGTTGCAGCATCAACTGAGGGCCCAGATATGTGGTAAACTTTGCCAGCATTGAGTATAGATCTCCATCGAGTAATATCAGCATCGCCTTTAATGTTGTTGAGGATCTCATCGTACATGTACATGTTAGGGGATTTTTTTAGCTCAATAATCCAATACCTGATAGTCCATGAATATAACTTTCCACGATGTGCGTTGCTTATATACTTGGAACAGTTATTGATCACATGAGTCTAACAATTAATATCACAGATCTATTGCAAACGTTGATGGAGCATATAGGAATAGAAGTATGTACCAAACCTGACATGTCTATAATCATAAATAAAAAAAAAATGGAATAGTATGATCATAATGCAGTGAACACATCATAATTGTGAAGGAAAGAATATTAATGTAAATAACACCATTATTATATGATTGTAAAGAGACTAACCAAGCATCCAAAATGTAATTGGTAAAACAAATAAATTGTACGATATAATAATGTACAAATGGTTCAACACATCCCTATACACCATATTTTTTGTAATATCTACTGGATCACCTCTCTTATTACAAAGCAGTACTTTTAATCCAGAAAGAGATGAAACACGTGACAATGCAACATAAAGTTAGTCATGGCTAAACAAGGGCCTTGGAATGTATACACTAACTCTATTCAATGTTTGGCCCTGACTTTTGTTGATTTTCATTCTAAACACCAGCTTTAGAGGGAATTGTCTTTTTCGAAGTTGTAGATCTAGAAGATTGGATGAGGTTAAATCGATTCTGGGTATTAGAATAGTTTCTCCAACTTTTGAGCCAGATAATACTTTGGCCTCAATCGCTTTATCCCCCATTTTACTGACAATCAATCGAGTACCATTGCACAGCCTTATTGACTAATTCAAATTTCTTAATAATATAACTGGTGCATCGATTTTAAGATCTCGACAATGATTTGGAAACCCCAAAATCTTTAAGGAATGCAACAATTCAGGACGTTCCATGTTATTTAAAGGACCACAATTATTGGAGATAAAAAGGGTATCACAACTCATATAGCTCTTGACATCTCCAGGGAATACAGACAACATGATTGTATTTATTTCATCAACGTCATCATTTGTTAAAGCAAGAATCCCTCGTTCACGAAGATATAACCAATCTTCATATTTGTTGTCACAATCAGGATAAATTGATGCGATCAAATTGTGTAAACCATCCTCGTTATCCCGTATGAGAAAATCTTCCAGTATCTCAATCCAATTTGGCTCTCCATCATCTAAAATAAAAATTCCTTGCACCCTAACTTATAATATCCATCAGGCAAATTCCTCTACTTTTCTCATAGTCTTATTGGATTCATCTATTCGTTGCAGTCTCAAGTTTATACACAAGTGCATAATACTATATACATTCCAAAATGTTGCTCGAGAAGGACCAGTTTCCCTTCAAAAGCATTCTGATTATAACAGATATCCTTGAGGTGACGATCAACTGCTTCAAATGCTAAATGATTCATCATTGGTGCTTCATCCCAGACAATCAACATTGCTTCACGGATAATATTCACACGTTTATACCTCTTATCAAGGTAACAAACTGAAGTCCCATCAGGTTGTGAGGGTATCTTGAACACTAAGTGTGTTGTTTTCCCTCAGGGTAGCAATAAAGAAGCAATTCTTGATGATGCTGCAACAAGGACAATATGTTTTTTTGATTGAAACTTAGAGATTAAGGTATTCCATATATAAGTCTTTCTTGTGCCACCACTACTATATATGAAAAACAACGCCTTATACCTCTATTATGAATGTCGCGTACTGATATGAAAATATGATATTGATATGAGTTCAACCCTCTTACTAAGCTTTCAAATCTTGATGTTTCCAAATTTATATCATAATCCAGTTCATCCATAATAAGTAGATTTCTAGTGTGAACTGCAACCTGGAAAGAAGGGAGCGGCATTGGAGGGAAATGTTGCAGCGATCTTCCATTTCTATTCAAGATAAGTTCTATCTTAAGTAGTCCAAGATTCTGCAATCGGTAGATGATAAATCCATATCTAGGTTTCCTATTTGCCATCTTGTAGTACAGAGAAGATCGTCTATTAGATGGACCCAATTTGCATCCCACAACTTGAGTGGGTCACCAATCTCAGAGAACATCAACATGGAGCAAAACAAGTTTCACAATTGAACACCCAAAGCCCAGGTTGATGCTTCATTCATGGCAACATGTCATTCACCATCATCATTGAGCAAATCCAATGTCATGCATGCTAACTTAAATGTAGGGTGTAAGACACCATGTATTGTACGAATATCTTCAAAGCAAGTTGCTCCCTGGACCTTTGTAAGAAGCAATCTCAAATAACATCATTCTCCACAATTTGGATGTGCAAAGGGAAATCAACCAATTGAATAACCTTTTTGATGCACCGTCTATGTTTTAGAGGAATGATTCCATACCCATTGTGTGGAAAAGTTAAGATATGTGGTCTATCAAGGTTCTGGGTATTCCTTATTTGCTTCAAACCACATTGTCAACATTGTTTTCTGCACTTATGGTTCGTTTGCAATACTGAAGAGGTCCTCTCTATCATCAAACACAACTAATTGTTCTCCAAGCAAGTAGTATTGAAGTTTTTATACAGAAGGATATTGATGTTGTAAGCTGAACTCAAAAATCCGCCAGCATGATTCAATTATAGATATGTAGCGGCAATCCAAATGTTGTTGGATTTCATTTCCATCTCTATCTCGTCGAGTTTGCTCACCATCATAATATGTTGTATTGCCTTGTATCACAACAGTAGCATGATCATGACCTTTATGTACATACTTATATAGGTATTTCACCACACTCTGGACAGCTACGCGCTCGACATTGATGTGAGCGTCATATTTTACCCTTAAATCTCTATTGTATGGGACCACCCATTGATTATCAATTTCTCGACCATTCAAGACCATTTGTTGGGGAGTATGCCGCCTTCAATATTGAGCGAAGTTGTGCTCATCACATGTTATTTGATTGTTAAATCTTTTTTGGTAGCATTTTAATCATTTTTGGTCAATCAAGCGTGATACACATGGCCCGTGTATCATAAATCTTGTGATGGTATTATATGATAGAGGATCCGTAGTCTGTTAGGAATTTCAACACTTATTAGCCTATCAACATCTTCTGGACAGGTAGGCTTATCTTCCATTGCTGCTGTTAAGAGAATATGAACATGGGGAAGGTCATGCTTTTGGAATTCTGCAACATACACTTCTGTAAAAGATACAGTGGGCATAATTAGTGCATTGAATATTTTGAGGAAAAATAATGTGTAGGACATAGTAATGTTTGTTCCAAAGTTTTTTTTTAATCTTAAAATCATTGAGCAATTGTCGTAACTTAATTCTAAAAACACAAGTTATTAGATCTGGTATGTCCTCTAATCGTTGACCAGGTAATAGCGCATTAGTGATTTCAAGCCAGTTTGGATTACATGTGAATGTGACAAAGAAATCATGAGGCCCCATTGCATGACAAATTATAATTGCATCCTGATAATGTTGCATCATATAACGTGGCCCTCCAGTGAAAGAAAATGGTAGAATATATCTCTGCCTTGCTGATTTTGCATTAACGTCACCTACGTTAATTGCATCTTGAATGCCACTGTACAATTCTGTTCGCATGCAACCTTGATGGTTTTGATACCAAGTAAGCCTATACTGCTCAATGGCAGCCCATGCATCTACATAAAATTGTTGGCCAAGCCGATTACTCTTCTTAATAACTGTAGATTCACTTACTCGATCTTGGATACGAAACGCATAAAATTTCCTCATTGCAATCATTGATCTTGAGGTGCTGGAGTTAGTCATTCTTAGTATGTCTAGACTCTATCCATTAGTGCTGCACAGAAACAAAAGAGGATAATGTAAAGGCTTACATGGTATCAATTCTGTTCGCATGCAACCTTGATGGTTTTGATACCATGTAAGCCTATATTGCTCAATGGCAGCCCATGCGTCTACATAAAATTGTTGGCCCAGCTGATTACTCTTCTTAATAACTACAGATTCACTTACTCAATCTTGGATACGAAACGTATAAAATTTCCTCATTGCAATCGTTGATTTTGAGGTGCTGGAGTTAGTCATTCTTAGTATGTCTAGACTCTATCCATTAGTGGTGCACGGAAACAAAACAAGGATAATGTAAAGGCATGTATGATGGATGAATCTCATCTATCGTGTGTGAGGTTCCATCCATTTTCTAAATAATGATATCCCGGGATCCAAAGTGCTTAGTTCCATCCCCTACCAATAGTTCAACGACCTCTTTGTAATAGGTCTCATATATTGCCTGTCATCTCTTGCTTAATGATTCGAATTCACAAATCAAAAACCTCGCCATGGTCACGTAACATGTTGCGAGCTCTTCTACACACAACAACATATGGATTAACTGAATCCAACATTTGTTGCAACCCTTGCACAATCTCAGCTCTAAAGCCAGAATGACCATATGCCTTAACTGCACTTATTCAGTTTGACAGTTCATTGCTAGTGTCATAGATGTACAACTGCACAAACTTTAGGGGTAATCCAAATCGTGGGAGTAAGGATCCAATTTTATGGTGATTTCTACCATTTATCTAGAAAATATACGGGCTTCTACCATCATTGACACTATTATGAATCCTTCCCCCATGAAAGTGAATGAGAACATGGAGTTGTAGATTCTAATATTGTCAAGAAAATGTTGGTTTGACAATAATGATTGCAGAAATAGAAGTGATGGTGGAATTAAGGGCAGACTAACTTGTCCACTTTGACAACACAAATTGAATCTCGGGTTTGTGATGCTACTGTTTCTAACCCTTTCCTCTATCCACATAATTTGTGTGCAATATGGACACGTAAGTCGTTCGCTGCCCAAAGTCTCATCAGTTTGAGAATGAGTGCTTTGGACGTGGATGTGTTCCTCCTACAATGGGATTATTAGGGTAAGTAAGTATGTAACTTATGCTTGGTTGGGTTATGTAAACCTAGGAAAGTTTTAGATGATTACCCATTAGGGTGGATGGGATTGTTATATGTACTGTATGTAGAGGTCTCATATAAGGAAGCTTTGTTGAATTGGGGATTTTCACCATGACTAGCTCATTAATCTGATTTTGGGAATAAATTATGTATATTTTAAAGGAAATATTAATTATACGTTAAATATTATTGTGTAAGCAAGCATATGATATTATATAATATAGAGTCCATATTACCAATATTGTCGATGCTACATGTTGAGATGGGATTTTGTTGCTCAGGCTGGGTTTCAAGATGCATTGATTGCATTCGTTGCCAACCATCAATGATGACTTGACTTGGCGTGCCTCCCTTGCAAGCAAGCGACAACAGTGTGCCACCACATCATTTCGTTGCATATGTCGGCAGTTGAATAATAATCGTCGCCTAGTGTTCAATCTGGAATTTTTTTTTGTTGCAGTTGCCTTCGTGTTGTACTAAATGATGATGGTAGATCCATTCTTTTTATAGGAAACAATCGCCGCCTAGTTTGTGCCGGCGCTAATGCACGGGAATTTCAAAATGGAATTTTTTTATTATTAAGCAACGACAATAATAAAAGCAATAAGTAGTAATTCAAATTACAATGGTTTTATGCTTTTGTTGAATATTGCTAAGGAGTTAAGAAAGATAATAGTATTCATTTTAAATTATACTTATTTGCTTTTGGCTTAATAAATCTCCTAATTTTTAGAGTTAGGACTATTTTTTCAGAATCTCACACTTCAATTTGCTTTTCTATTTTGGGTTTGGGACACCATTAATCCAACTCTATCGATATTAGACTTTTTAATCCAATTTTAAGGAATAACTTCGACGATACTAACATTAGGAGTACTTATTTTCTTAAGTTTAGGGTAATTTGACATTGAATTTTTTAAGTAATTGAAATTTCAAGATGAATGTATGCAACTTGAGTTTCATATATTTATGTTCTTTTTGGGGGTAACATTATTTGAAATTGCCTTAAAAAATACAATCTCAAATAATTCTTGGACTAAAGAAATTACAACCCTCCAAAGTTGGATTGTTGAGAGCTATTTCTTACAGTGGAATTAATGATGTCCAATGCTTCCAACGAAGAAACTAACGGCGTTCAATTTTTAAAGATGTTCGGGCCGTGATTATCATTAGGCTCTTTAATATTAAAACATTTGTCCTTAAATTGACTAAACAACTAGCAATGCCAACAATTCTATAATGGTTGCATATAAACCACCTCACATTTATGCCCCTATTATCTATTTTCATACCCTTTTAAAAAATGTAGAATTTAAAGCAATATTGTCAGTTTATCATCTAACTTTTCCATTTATTTTAACTTGATTTCCAGCCCACAAATCACTGATGTATAATTCGGGAAGAAGGGGCCTCATGATAGTTAACCCTATATGTAATGGACACCTTGTATTAGTGTTGAGTTCTTAATAGGTTATTAAGGTTCTTTAAATTATCAAAATATTTTTCTTAGAACTTCATCGATAAAAATGTTTTTAATTATGAGATTTACATATATTTATTGTATTCTAATGCTTTTAGCTAATTACATTTTTTTCGAATAGATAACTTAATGAACTTCATTAGTGTTATATAATTTATTTTATCTTAGTATTACTTCATCAAATAATTTACTCTAGGCATATAATAAAACAACTTAGCCCCACCCTCCAGCCCCCAAAAAACGGAAGGTAAGAATAAGAAAAGTCATGAATGTCATTAAAAAATAATTAGCTAAATAACAAAACTAATCAATATCATATACATACCGTCTATACATCTACACGAAAGAATACATTCTAAATAAAAGTTAATTAGAATAGAGAATCAAATGGAATTAGCTATTATAAAAAACACACAAATTAGGGGTTTGATTATTGATTGTATATAGTCCTTCATTCTCATGTTGAATACCATCATATGCATGCAATAGAGAAATTCTTAATTAGCAAACTATGGTGATACTTGAATCTCTACATGTTCATGTCAAAGTCTTATTTTATTGGAGAAAAATACTTGCCATACAATCATTTATATTTTGATATAATATATAATAAGAAAATTCAAGCATGAACAATTCACAATTTCATATTGACTGGCTAATAATTTGATTTGATATTTGTACATTTTTCTTTTATTAATGTTATTCTTAATCATGTGTAAATGTAGGAATCTCAAATACATTAACAAATTTTATATTAAAATATTGGAGTCCATCACCCATCATCTGTATCTCCTTGTAATCATCCTCTTCTATTACCCATAAATAGTACATCTTCCAATGAAAAGAAGTATAAAATATTAGAATGCAATGAGACATCATGCCGAAGTGAATCTTTTCCCTTGAGTTTAGGCATGGTAGTAACTCATTTCTTGTCTCTTGATCCATGGCCACATAGAAAGAGAAAAAGAAATGGTTGTGCCTTTATGGGAAGGAAGATCAAGGTCACAGGGATCATCACATATGAGACTGACGCATGAAAGGATCCTTGCTGCTATTAGCCTTTATCCATAGGAATAAATGATTAGTAGAGATCAATTCTCAGTTTGAGTGAAAAATTTGACATGAATTTCAGCAATTACAAAGAACACTAATTCAGAAATTAATGGATATGTATGGCTTAAATTTGAATAAGAAGATGGGAATTTTGGATGGGATAAATTTAAAATTTGAAAAGTGGGAAATCGGACAGAATGAATTCGAAGGGTTCAATTAAGTGGGATTTAATGTGGTGCATTCTTTCGTTTGGAAAAATATTTCAATTGTATTATAGATTTTATTTTCCGTATCAAACCCAATATTGTTGAAGTAAATATATTTAAAATTTTAAAATATGTAAAAAAAGAAGGAGCAAATATGAAACATCTTTTTGGGTGAGAATTAATGTGGTGACTTTGTTCATTTGGAATGTATTGTAATTACAACATAGATTTAATTTTTTCTTTAATTTAGTGAGCACATATTGATGAAACTTGTCATAAATGATAAACTTGTCATAAATTAATGATTTAGTATCAATTTTTGTAAAGAAATAATATTTGATATGATTGTAAGGTGCGAAGATTTTGGTTTCCATTCATCATTTCATATAAAATCTTAAGAATTTTCATTATAAATTAATGTTTAAAATTTGAAAATGAAAGTAATATGAGTTTTATTAGAGCGCCACATAAGCAAATAACTACATCTAACTTAAAATATAGATCTATTTACTTTCCAAAGTTCAATTTATTGATTTGTTACTCGTCCATATTCTTACACTTAGATAATTTATGCCAAGTTTCTTTATTTTTAACTTATATGTAGTTATAATATAGATTTGTTTAATTTCCAAAGTTCAATTTATTGACTTGGTACTCGTCCATGTTCTTGCACGTAGATAATTTTTGTTAAATTTCTTTATTTGTAATTTATATTTAGAACTTTTTTTTTATGAAAGGATGTCTAAATAGTAAAAATTAACATAAACATGCATTATGTTAAAAAGTAATGGGCATAATGAAGTACTCATTTGAAATAAAAACAGAGCAATGATTAAATCAAAGAAATAAATTTTTTTACGCAAAATAATCTAGGCATCGCATTTTATCATTGGTAAGAAAAATACAAATCTGAATTAGAGGGGCGGCTTCCTATGGGCAAAGAAAAAACTATGTTTCCTAAAGATTTTATTTGTTCGCAAAATTATTTACTGCTATGATTTCTTTACTTCCAAATAAAGTCAAACCTTCACTCAAAAGAAAAAAAAAGGTCAAGCCATTCATCTTTAGCACATGTTATTCCCACACCTCGTTACGTAACGGACCCCAGTTAAAGAAAAAATGAAATCCAACATAAACCTACTTTATAATAACGGTTCAAAATATTTAAAAAATCCAGACCCAAACTTAGCCAGTTTATGTTGTTTTATGAGTTCTACTACGGCAATTAGGCCACACTACGTATCCTATATTTGACTTCTATTAACTAACAACGAATGCTTTGACTATTTCAATATTTCTCAAATAATAGTTGGGTGACGCAACAAGAAGTTAGAGACATGCATGCCATAAAGTCGCTAATACTGTTAAAAAACAAATAAATTAGTCAAATCTTAATTTAAATACTTTAATTAATAATTAAAAACACACACACACATACACACATACATATGGCTCGGTTTGGTAATCAGCTGCTAGCTGTTAGCTGCTTGTATTAGCTGTTAGTTGTTTGGATTAACTATTTATATTAGCTGTTTGAATTAGCTATTTCTAGAAAAAGGGTTTGGTAAAATTAGCTGTTTTTAGAAAATTTGTTTGGTAAAATTTCATTGATGCCCTTTCTCTAAAACAATTTTCAAGTGAATAAGTTTTTATCTATTGATAATCTATTTTGTTTTTAAAAAAATTAATATATATCATATGTACAAATTAGCTTCATAATTGGAACTTTATTTTTTTATTAATTTAAATAACTTGTGTTCATTACTTATTTTGTTTTGTTTTCAATGTTTACTTACTTATATAATGCCTACAGCTTAATAATAACCTTTGTTACTTTTAGAGATGCTTATATTTTTATGAATTGCAATTAATATGAACTTGCATCTATATTTTTGTCATTAATTGAAATATGTATGGGTTTCAAATAATTTAATCTTCATCAACCCAAAAGAAAATTAGGAATAGGGTTTATTAATGACAATAGGGATGGTGGAGATGAAGGCGGGGAGGTCGAGCAGAAGAAATTGGACGTAAAAGTTTTCTAAGATTTAGGCAAGGTAAGAAACTAGGAATAGACTTTATTAATGGCACGTATGTAGTTTTGTTAAACTTTTCGGCATAACTGTAATTTTCACAAACAGCTATTCCCAAAAGGCTAACGGAAATACTTGTTTAAAGAAGAGTTGTTTGGGGCAAAACAGCTCTTCCAAACAATTGTTTACAAAACACCACTTTAGCTGTTTGACTTAGTCAAAACAGCTAAAGTCTCCCCAAACAGCCATTTTCCCCCCAAACAACTATGTTACCAAACACTCCCTATATATATATATATATATATATATATATATATATATATATATAT
>JACYFF010010365.1:96128611-96183591 GCA_017589665.1 Selenicereus undatus | reverse complement strand
TCTCTGTGTGTGTGTGTGTGTGTGTGTGTGTGTGTGTGTGTGTGTGTGTGTGTGTGTGTGTGTGTGTTTATATTTATATATATAGACACACACAGACACACAGACACACAGACACACACAGACACATATTTATTGTATCACGTTGGAAAGACTAAAAGAAATTTATGCATATTAGAAACTATATCACGCATTATTCATTCAATCAAAGTAGCGCTAAATTTAAGGTTTATGGATTTTATGGCTAAAAAGATCTCTTGTTCATAGTACCAAAATGGAAAATAACTTGCATTTGTTTCTTTGAAGCAAAATCATTACGTCCCAGCCACTTAAAAAATGAAGGAGTGGCAGCTATCTCCCTTCATTTGCCCTTTCTAAAAAGGGTCTCTAGAATCTTAATGGCTTCAGCAATGTCTTAAACACCCTCAATTTCTCTCTCTTTATTTCACTGTTCAATTTTTTTATCTCTATTCGACCTGTTTTACCCTGCTTTCTCTCCCACACTCTTCTCTTCAATTCGTCCTCATCCACCCTCTTTTTGTGTTCTCCATTTCTCACTTCCTTTGATATTTAAACCCTATACGCACTTTCTCTCATCCACCTACCCCATCTACACACACGCCATAACTCTGCAAAAATAGACCCAAAGGCTCTCTCTCTATGTCTCTAGATTCGTAGTTTGAGGGCTCTTTTTCTCCATTTCTGTTTCCCTCTAATCTCATCTCAACCTGGGTCTTCCAATCTTCCTTTGTAATCAAAACTTCGGTAAGTGTTCAATTTTTATAGGTTTGTTTTATTATTGCTGGATTTTTAGAATATCTGTTTGATTTTTGTTCTTGGTTCTTGTTTTAGGGTGTTACAGTGGTGCAAATTGGTTAAAGCGGTGATTTTGGTTTGTTCCTTTCTAGATTTGATAAGAAACAGCGCTTAAATACTAGGTAACTTTGTTGTTCTGGTTCAACTTAACGATATTTTATTGTGCTTGTTCTGGTTATGGAGAAGATCTAGAGTTTCTGGTTGTGGTTTAGGGTTTTCTGAATAGTGTGATTCTATTGATGCTTTAGCAAGTTGGTATATTTTGGTTAGATCTAACTGTATTTGCTAAGAGTTGGTAGGTTTGATATTTGACTGTTGTTATTTGTTACTGTTAGGTCGATCTACGTCAGTTAATTTCCTTATAGGCGAACTGAATTTTGAGCCGCAATCAAAGGAAGACAACATAAGGTAGAGGGTAAGAAGATCAAATTACAGGCAAAGTAACTGATTCAGGGAACAAATACATTCAGTCATAGCAATGAAGGGACACAAATAAATCTCTATGCATATTGGGTAACAGAAGATAGAAGGTAAGTAGGTGGTACCTTAAAATAAGTGATGCACATTTGCGATTAATATGTTGACTTCAGCTTTGCAACAGGCAGAATAACTGCTTTAGGATACACATGAAATTTCTAATTCACAGCCCATGATGGATTGAAATTAATATTTTCATATTTGTATGGCAATGACCTTGAAGGGTAGAAGGCGTCGTGGTCGTCTGAACTGAGAATGGAGGCAGCTGAGAAGTATGAGTTGTTAAACTATGCAGTTAAGGCTCCAATAGTTCAAGAATGGGTGGTGTATGCCTAGTATTCAGGGATGTGGGTGAGATTGGAAAGTTAGGTTCATTTTTTTGTTGTTTGAATAATATTGGGTGATTTAAACTCAGTTGCTTTTTAGAAATATAAGGTGGTTGAGTCCCAATGGAAGACATGAGCTACATTTTAAGGGAGTGGAGATGTTGGAATTTCCCCCCTTGTAGTTAGGATGGAATGGTTTTAGTTTGATAATACTTGCTCAAATCAAGTCAGTTATGCCTAACAAGGGCGTGGGTGATGAGGATGTCAGTGGTGAATATTTTGGGGGGAGGGGATTGCACCAAATTTGAGGATTGTCTATTTCCTCAATAGTGAACATATTACCCATTTTTACACTTATAGTATAAAGATAAGGGGCTATTTAAGTAGGATGAGCATTCTTAACCTAAAACTCAAGCTTGCCATGTTAGTGGGAGTTCCATAATTTTGATCTTGCATTCCATTCAGTTTTCCAACCAATAGAACTCATTCCAGGACAATTAAATTAAATATTTATCATGGAGCCCACCATTAAACATATTTTATTACTCATATTTTTAATTTTTTATTTGTAATTTAACTTTTGTAACTTGTATGAATGTTTGTAATTTCGTAATTACGGAATATTTATTTTGCTTAACCAAAAAAATAGCTAATTTTATTTAAAATTTTTGAATAATTAATCACTTAATTTATATTGATTAAATAAGGGAAAGAAGATAGAAGGGAAAGTACTATTCAATTATAAAACCAATACAATATGAAGGATTGATATTAAAATAAAAATTACAATACGAAGATTCAACAATTTTAAAGAAATACAACATGAACTTTCGACTATTTAAAAATACAACGTAAAAGATCAATAAATAACACATAACAACTATGCTTTCGATCTTTGTCGTGCCTTATGTCAATTCCATATTTTTTTCAACCGAGTCTGATTGGAGATGTACATGTAACTCTAAGTCATGAACTTGTACTACTCTACAAAGGTAGGTTGCATATGATAGATGATGGTCCCAGCAGACATTAGGTTGCGGGGTGATATCCTCCACATCATCATATTCGAAAACAAGGTCATACGAATCACTTTCGTCCTCAACGATCATGTTATGGAGTATAACACATGCCTTCATTATCATACCCAAATCAATCTTATCCATGTTTTGAGTAAGACCATGAATGATGGCTAAGTGGGCTTGTACAACCCCAAATGCTCTATCTACATCCTTCCTAATAGACTCTTAACGCTCGGTGAACAATTTTTCCTTGGCTCCTTGAGGAAGGGGAATAGTCTTGACGATGATCGCCCAACTTGGACAAATACCGTTCGACAAAAAGTATCCAATATTGTACTTGTGACCATTGACGGAGTATTCGCATTTTAGAGCCCGACCCTCATACACCTCTTCGAAAACGTCGGACCGGTGAAGGACATTTAAATCGTTGAGGCTTCCCGGGCACCCAAAGAATGCATGTCATATCCAATGGTAGTAGCAAGCAACAGTTTCAAGAACCAAGGTAGAGACTTTATATATCCCTTTTGCAAACACTCATTTTCAATTCGATGAAAAGTTCTTCCATTCCCAGTGCATATAGTCAATGCTTCCTAAAATACCCGGAAAATCACAAGCTTCTACCACTTGTAATAAACGATCAACATCAGCTTGGGTTAGTTTTCTTAAGTACGCTTCCCCAAACACTTGAATTACCCCGACGATAAAATTTTTATGCACTCCATAGCTGTACTTTCACCAATCTTCAAGTATGCATCGACATATTCTGGAGACATACCATAAGCCAACATTCGCATGGCTGTGGTGCGCACTTGGTGACCGGCGATAACCCACGCCTTTCGAGACCATCACAGCTCAATTGAAAATACTCAAAACAACCCCTGAGGGCATCAACTATGCGAAGAAACAAGTGCTTTCACATACGAAATCTACATTGAAAATGGGTTTCGTTGTAGATTAAGTCTTCGACGAAGTAGTTTTTGCAGAGGCGATCGTGTACTTCTTGTTGATCTCTTTTTATAAATCTTTTCTTTTTTCTTGGTCTTCGTGGTGGTGATGAAGCCCCAATATGCTGTCTAATTTGTCTAACCTTCAAAGCCAATTCCAGCAACTTTGGTCCATCTTCATTGTTGACAATAGTTTCCAATATCGGTGAATCATCACTAAATTCTTCTAGTATAAAGCTCAAATGATTTGATGAGGATGATGAAAATAGATGAAGAGGATGAATCACTCATTGTGGAATACCTGTACATATAAAAATAGATGAGGAGGATGAATCAATTTAAAAATAAATATTTCATTGCACCAATAAAAGAGGTTTGAATATAGCTAACATTTTCGTAAAAAAACAACCGAATAAAACATAAGCGTAACATAGCAATTATTTCATTAAACTACAACACATGTGTCAATCTAAAAAAGTGTCCAAATCAGAAGAGGAACAATTTTGGCAGTAGCGGCTCCTAATTTCTTCTTGAATTAGGCCATATTGTGCTTGATCTTAAGGACACATCTCAGCAATGTTCATTCTCAGAATTCTATCCTTATACCTCATCTCTTTAAGGCGTTGAGCTTTTCTTTCAAGGATTGATGTCAATCTCTTAATTCAACAGCATTCAGAGTTTCATCTGCCTTCTTTTCTTATGCGAGGGATATCGTTCAAACATGGTGTTGTTCTTTACATTTGTTTCCCCTAAAGTTGACATCTCCTTGGTCACTAAATCCAACACCGAGTATGCGACTTACTCCTTCTCCTTTCTCTTGGTAGCTTTTCTTCCAATAGGGTAGATGAGCCTACCAACTTCTTCATGTAGTGTATCTTCACTGACAGAAGTTGGGGAGTGCCAGGGGTGTTAGGGCGCCAAGGGTGCTAGGGGTGTCACTCTCATTGTACACCCCCACCTCATTTACCCTCAACCATTTGGCGGATGCTTATGTAGATTCATTACAGAAGGTCTCCCATTTAGGTTGGTCCTTTAATGAAACCCACCAATGAATGAGGTCTAAAGGGTTTGCCCACCATAGCAGCATAAAGATCTTGGGATTTTTGTATAATGTAATCTTCGTTTGCACCACTTGGGTGCTTGGTACGCCTGAGCTACACAAGTGCACCATTTGGACACTAATGGTGCTACTTGACTTCAACGGGCATTGCAAACATTTCTCATTCTCTTTGTAGCTCCATCGGGAGCATGCTGATTGAAGGTGTTGGCCACCTTAGTCCAAAACCCACTAACTTCGCCATGGTGATGGGATTCGTGCCTACGTTAATCCACAACTTGACCAAGCCGCGATCCTCCTCTGATGTCCACTTGGGGGGACTACACCGCCTTCTTTATTGGAGGGGTCATTAGTAGGTGGAGGATGAGAAGTTGATAAGGTTGTACAAGGAGTTTGGGGGGGGGGGGTAACATGGTGCAGACATTGATCTGTAGCTAAAACTTTGAGGTGGGGTGTTTTGTGGTGGGGAGTAATGTTGCCAATTTGGGGGGTATTGTGCTGGATATTGTTGGGAATAGTGTGGGGGTTATGCGGTGGTGGGTAATGTTGCTAGTGCAGGGCGTGCGGGGGTGGTTTGAACTATTTCTAGGTTCACATTGTAACTCATCCCTGATAAGTAGATGCATAAATAATTGTGTGTCATTTAGGTCCATTTTTTGTTCACTGCATGTAATAAACAATTTTTCATTCTAACTACTCAATTAAATTTCAATAATTCAAATGACAAAATTTGCAATTACACATTCAACTAGTCACTTAAACATGTAAACAAATTAGATTATCTATTATTTATAAACATATAAGTAATAACGTTTCATTCTACCAAGTTCATATATTGAAACTCGTTAATTAAATTTCAACTAACTGAATTTTTCAAATTAACCATGTAAATGATCAATTAAACATGTAAGCAAATTATATTATCTTGTAGAACATATATACATATATATTAAATATGTACACATGTTATTTAACAAATTCATATATTCAAACTACTCAATTAAATTTTGACATTTTAATTTACACATGCAAACAAATTATGAACATAAACTGCTAATGTCTTTTTAAATTAAACATGTAAATTTGTTTATACATGTAAACAAATTATAAAAACATCATTACCATCTTTTTAAATTAAACAACTAAATTACCAATTAAACATGTGATATTAACTTGTAATTATTTTACCATTTAATTTTACAATTATAATATAAATTTTTAAATCTATAACAAATTAACATTTCAAAGAACATGGCATGTATAAAACCATATTTAAATTTTAAAAAAACTTACAAAATACTTCACTTCTTCCTTGAGTCTCCCCTTCCCACAAAATTTTTCACAAGACATTTTTTTTTGGAGGAGATGTTTTGAATTTGAGTTGTGATGAAATACAAAATGTTGAATGTATTTATAGAAAATGTTTCAGCAAAAAAATACAAATTCAAAAACTATCCGTTGGGGCAATGGATATATCATAATGGCTAGAATTCTAGAAAACAATTTGCCCATCGAGCAAGGAAAAGCTGATTCAATTTTTCCTGGCCCCTCAAAACGAAGCGCGAGATTTACAAAACCAACATAGAACGCTGTGTTTTGGTCGCGTAAAATACAAAAAAAAGGGACGTGGGACGAAACGCCTTCCAGTTCCATGCCCCGTTTCCTTCCATGGGTGGCATGGGCTGGGAAAGCCGCGTGTCCCTCTCGGGTCAAGCCTGTGGCACACATGTCATGGGCTGGGAATGACCTTAATCTTATTTTCTTCTTTTTTTTGGTGTTTTGTTTTTGAAGGAATATAAAGGGCTATTTAGGTAGGATGAGCTTCTCTATAGGATGAGTGTGATAAATAAATCTTGACCGTTCATTCGGATCTAATAGTTGAGAATAAAACTCACCTCGAGTTGTTTTTGTGGTACCTTCTTAGCAACTACTACTTGCTCACTACCTCATTGATGGTTGACTCCTTTGCTCACACTCACACACTCTCTCGCTCTTGCTCCTAGTTATTAATGCTTGTGTGGTTGCAATTTTCGAGCTTCAGTTAGCATAAAAAGCGGCATTGCTCAAGCTAAATTAAGCAAATAAATGTATTCAAGGTTAGTTCAAGTAAGTAAACTGCGATTAGTTGTTTTGGTTTTGCTAGGTTTGAGTTATTTTTTGCTTCGATATGCTCTAAGTTGTGCAAAATTGATAATTTTTGTTTGATTTGAGTAGATTGGTTCTTTTTAGTTTGATTTAGGAAAGTTCTCTAAGTTTCACGCTATTAAAGGTCATGATACTTTGATAATGTTTGGTGTTGAGTTTGAATCTATCTTACTTCATAGCTATAGGTGATTCAAAATTTGATCACTAATGACATATGCATTGATCACCATTCTTATGTCATCTTATCATTATTCAGTTTTCTATTGATCACCATGTTGAAACAAACTCAGTTCTACAAGGTTATAGAAATACTTTACTATTGGCTCACTTGATCACTGATCTTATTCTATTTGACCACCAAACACATATTTAGTGATCACTAAGTAGACCATGTAGAACTTCTAGAGAATGATATGTGAGTAATATGTGTGCTCACTAATATTATACCTACTGATCACTAATCTTATATCTAAAAATCACTAGATATGTGTTTCCTAGTGATCACCATATTGGAAGGGATTAGATCCTAAGAAATTTCCACAAAACAAAGTGAACACTCAGTCACTTGATCACTAATCCGAAATGAACTGATCACAAAACACGTCTAATGATCATGAAATATACAAGGAGACAATTCTATGCTGCGAGAAAGGAGTAACGTGTGTGGTCATGATGTTATGCCTATTGATCACTAATGACAGGCTTGTTGATCACCAAAATTACATGTATAGAATTGTAAACATTGAGTGAACCAGTAAACAACATTATAAAGTTGTGCAATTTTACATACATGTAATGACCACTAATTTTATGCCTATGTTTTATTAATGATAGGTTTGTTAGTCACTAATTTTAAACTTGTTTGAAGGAGCCTCTTTTAGTGTTGTGAATGGTGGGATGGTCAACCATCTTTCTCTACATGATATTTTATCAGTGCATTATACTTTTTTTGTTACAGTTGCTCTAATATGCCAGAAAGCATTCATCAGATAGTTACTATCAAAGGCATTGACCAAGTGCATGCGTTGCATAGTGTTCCTTTATCACAAACTAATTCTGGTGAATTACTTGTTAATTTATTGTGTTGGTGACAATGGCTGAGATGTTGCATGCTTTCTCTTTGCTGATGTTAACCTTTTGATTACCTAATCTTAACCTTGGATATGCCGAGTCGTTGACTCTAGTAGTTACTAATTCATCGATTGATGTCATACGTGAATGGGTACCAAATTTTGATGACAAGAAGCTTATGCCGAGGTTGGGCATGGTGTTTGATAGGGTTGAAGACTACATTGAATTCTACAAGAGATATGATATTTATGTTGGCTTTAGTATTCGTAGTGGTCCTACTAAGAAGAATAAGTTGGGGAAGTATTGTAAACGGTGTGTGAGCTCCAAAGACGGATTTTGTCAACTTACAAAGATGTCGAAAATCGCGACAGTTACCACCGAAGCCATGCCTCAAGAAAGGGATGGAACTAAAGGGAGAAAACTAAATAGAAAGTGGGCCAAAACAAAAGAAGGGTGCTAAGCTCTCATTGTTTTTAGGTCGACCAATTATGAAAAATTTGAGATAATCAAATTTCACGAGGGTCATGTTCACCCCATGCACGTGGTAGTTCCTTAATTCAAACAGAAATGTCAGCTTCGTGCGTAAAGACATGCAAGTACGCTCAAGCTAATATAGGACCATCAAAGGTTTATTACCTCGTGAAAGGGTAGGTTGGTAGATATGAAAAAATCAGCTGCACTCAAAAGGGTTTGTAGAATTACCATAGAGACCTGAAAACGTTTTTCAAAGATACAGATGCACATGTGTTTGTAGACATGCTGAAGAAAAGAAACGAAGTCAACCCTGACTTTTTCTTTGACTATCAGGTTCATGAAGAGAACCGATTGAAGAATGTGTTTTGGTCAGACTCTCTGAGCAGAAGAAGCTACGTATTCGATGACATCTTGTCGTTCGACATGATCCACAAGGCCAATAGGTAATCAATGGTGTTTACACCCTTCACAAGATTAAATCACCATAGGCAGCACATTTTCTTTGGGGTTGGTTTGTGGAGGGATGAGAAGTTGGATTCATTTTTTTTGGTTGTTCAACAACTTCCTGATTGCCATGGGAAGCCACAAACCGAAAACCATAATCACAAATCAAGATTCAGTTATCAAACAAGCAATATCAGATGTTTTTGATACATCAATATATCGATTTTGCATATGGACATCATGAGAAAGCTCCCTCAGACAGTGGGTCACAGGCTGAATGGAAGTGAGGATTTTATTAAGTGTATCAGGGGATGTGTTTGGGCATCGAACTCTTCTAACAGGTTCGAGAAGTCTTAGGGGGAGATGCTAGAGGAATTTAATTTAATCAATAACGAGTGGTTGTGCCAAATATATGAGATCCGGGACCTTTGGGTGCATGTTTACTTTAAAGAGGACTTCTTACGGGGCATCTTGAGGACGACGTCGAGTTCGGAGAGTTAAAATTCTATGTTAGGCTCCCTAATGTGTCCCAATCTCAGTCTGTGGAATTTTAGGTCTGGTTTGTGCATGTTGTGGATTCATAATGCCATCATACTTGGAAAGTCGAAGATGCTTCTTTGACGTCCTTTTTGGAATTGAAGATGTCCTGTGAGATCGACAAGCATGCCGGGAACATCTACACTCACACGAACTTCTGTGTGTTCCAGAGACAGTTATACGTAGGTCGGACGTACTGCCATGTGCAAGGTATCATCAATGTAGAGGGCGATTGTACCTATGAGATCAAGCGCAATTATGAAAAAAAACGAGGATCCACTATGTGTGGCATAAAGAGGAATCTTCCAAATGCCAGTGCTCATGCCACTTCTTCTACTCGGACGAAATTCCATGTTCTTATATGCTACTCATTTTCAGATCCAATCTGTTAAGAGAAATTTTGCCAGCATACATCATTAATAGGAGGGCAAAGACGACAATAAAAGCACCAATGTGTGAGTTCGATAGTGTTTTGGCATATCCTTGTGGAGAAATAGAAGCGCAAATAAGCTGATAGATGCCATGTGATCGCAGTTTTACAAGTGTATGAATTTAGTTGGGCGCGCCCCCACAAAGTTGCAAGTGTTGTTGAATTCTAGATTTCGGTCGAGCGTGAACTTCACGACATGGCTGCTGAGTCAGCAAGTAATGCAGCAATGGTTCTACAGACCTACTTTATATGTGTAGTGCCAGAACACGATATATGTCCATTGCCAATGTCAATAAGTAAAGGAAAAAGAAAGAGGATGAGTACGGGGGTAGAAAGGGCCACTGAGCGGCAATCATACATGCGGATGTGTCACTGCTGCTGCAATCAGGTTGCTTCCTATGATAGTAGGAACTATCCATAGAGGAGACACTAGTGCATTGTCTTTAAGGTATGTATGCCTTATATGTTTCTTTTACAAAAACAAATAAAAAAAATTCAGTTTTATGATTTATGCGATGGTGGTGTGTATTTTTTAGACATTTTATGTGTTTTGTCCGTTGTTTGTAAATTATCATCCTCTCTCAAAAGTGATAATTGATCTTGGACAAGCACCCCCGGTGTCTTCAGATTGTGTTAGAATCAGGGTATTAGTTAGTGATTAGTAGGATTGGTTCTAGTGACCATTAGTGTTGCTTTTGGTGATCAATTGCTGGAATTGTCGGAATATGTTTACAAAGTCATAATATATGTCCTCACTTATAAATTGAATTAGTGATGAGGATCACTAGAACTATGTTTAGTGATGATGATCACTACTCACAAGATCTTTTTGTGGTGATCACCATAAATATGTTGGTTTTCCATAAAACATATTCTCAGGGATAGTTGGGCAATTTTTATTTTGTTGTATTCGTGGTTTATTCTTATCAAGAATTATAGTATATGTTTCTATGAATGATATCAATTGGTGATCGGTTCCATATTTGGTGATCATTACAGCTATGTTTGGTGATCACTATATGTATTTTATGGTGATCAACATAAATATGTTGGTTTTTCACTAAACATGTTCTGAGTGATAGCAGGAAGAGTTTTATTCTGTTGTTTTTATTTTTATTCTCATCAATGATCATATTATATGATTTTATAAAAGATATCGTTCGGTGATCAACAGTTGAACTCTAGGTTATCATTATAACTGTCTTTGGCGATCACAAGATGTTTTTATGGTGACACCATAAATATGTTGATTTTTTATGAAACATAACCCTCAATATACTTTTATGAGTTTTTTTTAAAATTTTGTTGTATGTGGAGTTAACTCCCATGAATACAACATCATATGTTTTTATAAAAAAAGATGCCCATCGGTGATCAACACTTCTAGTTGTGGTGATCATTAGAGTTATGTTTGGTGATCGCTAAAACTATCCTTGGTGATCACTAAATCTTCTTACAGTGATTAAGATGTTCTTACTTATAGTTGATCACTATTGATCATTAGTATTGCTTTAGTGATAATGAAAACTATGCTTCGTGATCAGTAGACGTGTTTATAGTGATCAACATGTAAATCTATCGGTAGGTGATAATATGCGTCTTCACTTAATGAACTTAGTCATTGATCAATAGATGAAGTTCTGGTGATTCTTACAACTATAACTTCAGTTAAAATTTTAGTTACTTGGGCTTTATTTTGCTTGTGCCTCAGCTTTATAAACCTTTCAGTAATCAATAGTTATACTGTAACATATCAGCAAAGGTACGGTTGGTTATCATTCTTTATATCTTCCAAAATTAGTGCATTGATATATTTAGATAAACCTAGAAAGTAATACAAAGTTATGTAATATGCAAAAACATAATTGTAAATTACATATGTTTCAAATTTTTTTTTATCCTTTACAATATAGCAATAATAGAAACGCGACAGGGAATAACCTAATTATCCCAAATTCCTTGAAATCTTTTGCTCTTTTGGTTGACGTGAATCTTGCCCTGTTGTGGTTGTAGTTGACTATGTTGTGATAGTATTGAACCCTCAAAAAATTCAGCTTTGCATCTTAGGGACAAAGATACTTCAAAATGAAAAATTAGTAACATGCTCATTTTTGTGTGCAAATAAATGTTATCGTGAGATTACATCATTTGCATTCAGTCTAGATTGCTAATTTTCTCCTTCCCCAAAGTAGCTCTCCATGTGTCTCATACAAAATACGCCACATTCTGTCACATTTGTACTTGACATCCGCCACATCATCAAGTGGACATACTTTAGTTTCTTGACAATGTCCTATTTTGGATGCTCTATGTTCTATAAGTAACAATTGAGTAGTTTTGCCTACATAAATTTTTCAAATTACACACTACTAGAATTAGAATGTAATAATGTTAGCATAATCATAAGCAATATAGTTTTTAAAAGTCACCAATTTTTCGGGAAATTCTCCATATGCAATCTTGAATGTTTTCCTTATGATCATGTTATCAATGATCTTAAGCTTGGCATCTTTCAAGTTAAAGCAGAGAAAGAAGAAATGGCTTATGTGGGGTACAGGGAGGAATATTTGTTGACTTTTTTAAGGAAAAAGAAAAAAACCATGTTCATATTAGCAGGTATGAACACTAAGAATGAGCACATTTTGAAGAAACTAAGCGCATTAGGAGCATTTACTGAAAGTCAGGACTTACCAAATCAACTTGTTTGATTATGATCCAGGGACATCTCCCTAACTCTTTATGCGCTACTTTTTGGAAATCTTCATATCTTTCCTTGAACGTTTTTACTTTCAACATTTCTTTGCTAAATAAGTACTGCATCAAAGAAAAATAACGAATATTTGTATAATGAAATTTGCTGTTGAAGATAGACCATGCTTGATGAGAAATTTATTAAAGTATATATTTAGGTCCGTGAATGTTTTATTTGTGATCACTAATTCATTCATTATTGACCACTAAATTGACTATGATGGACTTACACTTTAATAACATATGAGGAATAGTCTGCTCAGAGTAGCAAGACCCCCTTTTCTCTCCAAATCATTATGGAAGCCCATGCGTTTATTACATTCATCTCTACTTCTTGTCCCGACTTCAAAGTGGTCATGACAAATATGGTTGCCTCCTTATCACAATCGTTGAACAAAGGTTCACTAGAAAATGAAAAAATTGTTACATATTTATCAGGAATATAAAAACATAATATTTATGCAAGTAATCACATATTGATAACTAATCACATAGCTAGTGATCATCAATCACAAAGCTGTTGATCACCAATCACATAACCATTGATCACCATTCACAACCTTATTGACCACAAACCACACACCTATTGCACACACCTATTGATCACTAACTAGACAATACACTAACTTATGAATACGTTACTTATCATCTAAATACTAAATTATAATCCATGAGGGAAGAAGTAAAAATGTTTAGTCATATGTTGATCTCTAACACCATGACAATTGATTGCCAAACACATATGTATTGATCGCCAACCACATACCTACTGATCACTAACAAGATATACACTGACCTGCCAATGCATCACTTATCATTCAAAGACCGAATTATAAGCCATGAGAGAAGAAAGTAAACACTTACATAACTAATCACATATTGATCACCAACCACTTAATGGCTGATCATAAATCATGTACCTACTAATCACCCATCATGCAAACACTGAATTATAAGACATGAGGGAAGAAATAAACATTTATACAAGTAATGACATACTGATCACCAATCATGTAACTATTGATCTATACACATATACCTTTTGATCGTCAACCATCCAGTACACTGATTTGCCAAATGCATCACTTATCATACAAGGATTGATTTGAGATATTACCTCTCATCCACATCTTCAACATTGATGAAAACATATTCATAGATAAGCAGCTCATCTTCAGAAAATTTTCGTCATCTAACTTTGTCAGCCGGACCACATACGACAAGTAATAACCTAGGACGCAATTTTTGGGTTGTTGCTTCCTCATCCCAGTAGATGCCCTACTTCCTCAACCTTTGCAGGGGTTATAACATAGTCCACATCTTTCTGATAATCTTTTTTAGGCTGAACCTCTTTGTTTGCCTTAGGTTTAGGCTTCATCTTTGGTCGCGCATGCTGTCATCAATTGGTTTCTACTCATCCTCAGCCCTGATACTTTCTTTCTTCTGCACGACTGCTTGTTTAGCAGCTTGTACATTCATTGTTTTTTTGTCACTACTGCTTTGCATAGTGGGCATACCCTTGTCGGACAACTTTGTTTCCTCGCCACCTCTATGTTTTTCAAGCCCCTGTGCTTTTGTTGCCTGCTTCTGTTGCTGGATTGGCTGGTTTGCATCGGCAGGTTTAGCTGTTTGTTTGGCGGCTTCATTATGCATAGTAGGCTTGGTCTGTTTGGCACCTTTACCTGTGGCTGGTGGAGTACTATTAGTTTATTTTCTTGGGGTTGCTTACCCTGAGCCTTTAATCACAGTGCTTGCTTGCTCTGTTGTGGTGGCTGTTTGTTAGTGCAAGGAGATGTTGCTTTTGAGGCAATACTCTACTGCATAGTAGACTTTTTAATCTTAGGCCTTGTTTTTTTCTTAGTTTAATGGACCTAACCCACTCCTTCCCCCCTTTCCCACATCTTGCTACACTTTAAACAAAAATACCACTCCTTCCCACTCTCACCCACTCTTTCCCATTCCTACATATGACTATTCTTTTTCATATTTAGAAAACTTTTATAATTTATGTAATTGTGTGTACGAATAGTTTAATAACAATTATGAAAAGTTTTATTTATTTTTTGGATGTTAGGGAAATACTTGTTAGTCGTGTCAGAAATTGTAAATGACATAATTTTTGTTACATATATTGAAAAAATAATAATTTTTTCCTACTTTGTTAAGCAAATGTTAGTTTTTTGTGACTCGTAGATATTTTGGGTTTGATTCTGTATATGGAAGAGATGCTTTTTTTTTACTTTGGTTACGAAATATTTGTTATAGGTCACCAAAGTGTGGATGGTTGTTACTATATGTGTAACAAATTTGTTTTTCGTTCATCGTAATTTGGGGCCAAATTTGCCTATGTTTTTCCGGCATAATGAAGGAACGTATAAGTTTTTTTGGTGTTGTTTCTAATTCGTGACTGGAAGTGCAGATGTATTGTACGTATATTTTGAGTAGCTATTTTTTTCCGTGTACGTTAGTAACAAAATGTTGAAAGCTCTTCGTACAAATTGTAGATGATTGTTTTCCGTGTACTGAGTATCTATTCTTTTTGTTGGGAAATATGAGTTGGTAAATGAGTGAAGTTGGTTGAGATTGATAGAAGTAGGTTAAAGTAGATTGATGTGGGTATTTTCTTAATTGAAGTGGACTGAAGTAGGTTGAAGTGAGTATTTTTTGTTTAAGTGTGTTGAAGTTGGTTGAAGTGGGTTGAATTTTTTTTGTTTTTGTTTTTGGTATGATGGGTAGAACTATAAAAGTTGGTTAAAATAGTGGAAAATTGGTTGAAGTTAGTTGAAGTGGGCTGAAGTGGATTGAAGTTGGTTTAAGTTGGTTTAAATTTGTATTTTTTTTAATTGAAGTTCGTAAAGTGGGTTGTTGTGGGTTGAGGTTGGTTGAGATTGGTAAATTTGGATTTACCAACGAAAAGAATATGGCCTGAACATATGTGTATTTTTTTCGTTGTTCGTATTTGGTTAATATATGGAGAAAAATACATCCGTAATTTGTTTTATGAATAACGAAAATTACAATTTTTTTAGGTAACAACAATCACGAAACAATTCTTTGTACCTGAGTCAACACAGAAAAATATTTTTTCAGTCTAAATTTTTTTTTGTCATCGATAATTATTATCATAAATAAAAGATTACATTAAAAAAACACAATACATAACTTACATCATCTATCTTATTTCATTCAACTCCTTCGCAGTTCTTCCCACTCCTTTCGCACTCCTTTCCCCCCTTTCCCACACTCAAAAAAAAAAAAACCATTTCTACCAACTCCTACCCACTTCCACCCACTCCTTCCCCCCTTTCCCACTCCTACCTATCCCACACCTACAACTTCCCAACGAAAAGAACATGGCCTAATGGTGATTTTCCTCACCTCACCCTTTTAAGGCACAGGGTTCTCCCCTTATTTGTACTTGTGCTGAGGTGACTTCTTGATGCTCACGTTACACTTCGCCTGAGAAGTGTTCCTTAAAGGGAATCTCAATGGAGCTCCATAATCATCATCCTCATTATCATTATCCTTTTCCTCGGTAGTGTTTAGATCAAGCAGGGACATGCTAGCAGGAACTAGACTCTGACTTGCAGGAACTAGACTTTGACTGTACGGTTGACTACAGTCTCAGCCCTAGACTAAATGAAGGCATGCTATTGTCCTTCCTTAATTCTTGCTTCACTTGATCCAGCACTACATCCTCACGGTGCTCTTCCTTGTCAACACACATGCTTGCATCTGCCATAGATGTGGTTGGCGACATTGGAGCTTCACTCTATGGTTGCACAAGTGCAGGTGTGGGGTTGAATGAAGGCCCACTGTCGTCCTTATTTGGTTACTACTTCAGTTGAACCTTTGCAAACTCTATATGAGCACGGTAAAGCTCTACAACAATCTCCTTCATAACAATAGTGTTGAAATCTCGAGCTTCGTTGGCTGTAGGTAGTCCTTCTACGCTGCCCTCTTTTGGGGATTTGTCATGTTCGGTAGGAGCATTGCAGAATGACGTGAACATTGCCCTCGCTTCGTCTTGTATCTTGCAACGATCTTCCTTCTCTCCATACTTGTTGCACTTGGAATCCATGATGGCGATAAAACTTTTGTCCAACAACAATTGCTTTGTAGCATAAACTGTCTTGTCAACATCTTTCTACATTTTGTTTTTTAAATAGACATGTTAGCTAATCATTAATCACATGAGTATTGGTCACTTACTAAAAAATCACTGAATTATAAACTGATGAGCAGAAAAATAAATACTAAGTTAACTGTGAAATCATCTTATAGATATCAATCACTAATAGCATCAGTGTTGATCACCACCCGTCAAAGGATTGAATTAGAAGTAATGTTGACAAAAAATAAACATTAACTAAATAGATCGCCAATCTTATGCCAAGTGATCACAAATAACATCTCTAATGATCACTATCCACAAAAGCACTAAATGTGAACCAAAAACTAAAGTAAATATTAGTTTAAGTGATCACTAATATTATTGATAATGATCACCAAAAACATAACTCCTGATCACTTAGCAGATAATCCACACAAAGACAGAAATTCAAGTTAAGTTAGATGATCATTAATCTGTATCTCTATTGATCATTGATCATATAAGTATTGATCGCTAATAATATATCTATTAATCACCAATAGTATATATATTGATCACCATCCATACGCAAGGACTGAACTCTAAGCGATGGGCACAGGGGTGATATTTATTCCTTCTTTTTTGTGTTTTCAACAACTTCAATTTGAGATGGCTATGGTTGTGGGAAATTCGAAGGGAGCCTTAGAGCAACAGTAAGGTTGTCTCCGTGTGACCAAAATGCCACGGGTTCGAGTCTTGGAATCAGCTACTGATAAAGTTAGGTTAGGCTGCCTACAATTCACCCCCTTAGGGTGGGGTCCTTCCTCAGACCTTGCGTGAACGCTGGATACTTGTGCATCGGGCTGCCCCTTTTTTTTATGGTTGTGGGAAATCCAATGCTAGTGCCACTGTCCTTTGCCAACAACCATTTCCACAATGCCTTTCTATATTTTTAAAAACTAAATATGTTACCACTTTAAACTTTAAGTAATGAGGGAAAAAAGAAAACATTTATCTACTTTATCAGTAACATTATGCCATTTGATCGCTAATTATTGTTCACTTAACAGACAAACTCGAGATTGTAAGCATTTGAGCACTAAATAATAATGTAACTGCTAACTTTAACTTATACATTTTGATCACTAATAACATTGCTATTGGTCACTAATGTTATTAATAATGATCACTAATCACACAATTGTGGATCACTTAGGCCAAATGGTGGACTAATTTTGTTGCAATTGATCACCAATGAGACCTCCATGGATCAAGCATCCACACAAAAATCAAATTCCAAACAATGGGGGAAAAAGCAAAGATTAAGTTAAGCTATTACTAATCTTACATTTACTAATAAATGATTATATAAATGTTGATGACTGATATTACTTCTATTGATCACCAAAAACACAACTATTGATCACCATGCATAGAAGGATTGTATTCCACGTGTTAGGAGTATGACTAAACACTAATCCAAATGATCCCCAATTTAAATAAATAGATCATTAATGACATAAGTATTAATCACCAACAAGGGTGTCTCACACATTTTACGACAAAGATGAGTATGCTTTGTGGACTACCTCAATTTCAGACGTCCTGTTGTGTTCAACAGCGTGCTGCTCATCCTGTCTTGGTAGTTGAACATGTAGTCGAGGTTCAACAGCCCCTCTCCCAAAAGCATGACTCTGGTCCTTGTCTTCTATCCTTTTCTTGATGTCCTCATTAGTCCATGTGCACATTGTTTGGAATTCTCTCTTTGTTGTTCGCTTAAAGAGCACAACTCTATCCAATTAAACCATATGAAAAATACAATATGATTAAAAATATTTAATTAGTACATGTATTTAGGTATCTTACACACATATGAACAGGTGATCACTAATGCACAACTTATTGATCACTACTAGCTTAATTATTGATCACTGAGATATTCTATCATTCCTTTTCAAATGATTACTGTGTTTCCTTACATTGATCACCAATTTTTTGAAGAGATCATTAGTTAAATAGGAGAACTCACCTTCAAGAAGAACAACAGATTGTCGAAATGCACCATTTTACAGCCTTACTCTTCTTATAATGCTTCACACTACTGATTAGCTTGTCCAAGATGAATTGATTCACATCATTCACATCTTTTAGGATAAACGATAATAGCAATTCTTTGATCCGTTAAAGAAGCAATTCACCAAATATATGATGAAGTTTCTTTTGAAGCTCTCCCCCCTATTTTTTAGCTAGTATGAAATCCCAAGGTGTTCTGATCAATTTTTCATTCCTTCATCCACAAACAGTGTGCACCTCATAACACCCCAAACGCACATAACCCACTGTTTGCATTCTCTCCATTAATTTCACCCATTAGAAGTGATAACCTAATGTTCAGGGCATTACCACTATCCAAAAAGGACAAGGCTTCCCTTATAAACAATAAACTTAACAAAGATCAACTTCACTTACCACAACAAGGCATTCAAACAATCATAAACCATCAAAACCATACATAAATAATTTCTAACTATCTCAAGTTTACAGTGAAATATAGTAACTCTCTATACAGTATACAGTTCTAACATCATAATATTTCACAATATAGTGCTAAAAATATTTCAGAACTAATACACCATTGTTCCTTTCAAACTTTCGTGCTCACTTATCTCTTCCAGTCAGCCTGCTATCCAGAGGGCAATTCACTTAGCATTTGCCTAAAACAAAACATGAAAATATTTCGAACTGTGAGCTGAAGCTCAGTACATGCATTCCTGTATTGTTAAATGTTCATTGAAAAGCTAGTTGGACGTGCATTGCAATTCATTTTAATTTAAAACAAGGAATGAAATGAACATAAAACTGCATTGCTAATTATTATCTGATAGTGAACCTTTGGTAACTGTTACGATCTGTAGATAGGTGCACACCTGCCAAGTCGATCGGGGGACCTGGCTTAAAGCCGCGCGAGTAACTGAAGGGCGATACTTTATAACTGATAACTGATGAGGTCACCAATTATGTGACAAAATACTGATTAAGCTGATTCATTGATGTATTTACCAAAATATTATAATTTTGATAAATATGGTGCTGATTTCTAAAGATACAAGCAATGAACGTACCTGAGACTTTTAATGAAATCTTAGTGAGTATGATTATGCACCAAAAGGGAACAGAATGATAGATAAAGCCCTGAATCTATTTAAAAATATCATTACAGGAATATATAGCTAGCAAAAGTACTTATTCTCATAGTTGTTAGATTAGTTAAAAAGGGTAAAGACTTAATAGGAGCTAAAATAAATAAATCGTAACTCAATCTCCCAGCCTCAACTTGAGACCTAAGTCCCCAGTATAAAAAGCTTAAAATGTCCCATAAAACTTTAATTCCCAAAGCAAAACATAATTCCCACAATAGGGTTCCCAAAAATTGGGTTAGAACATGATTGTGCACAACTTCAGTCTATCCTATGCAGTCCTAACAAAATGACCGTAGCGTTTTCCACAAAGCTCATATTAAAGTGATTCAAAAGGCATTTGAATGATAAGTCATGGATCTATCTACCCACCAAAAATCATAATTTTTTGATGGGCCAAATAGTACCAATTTAATCACAAAGTGACCCCTGTTTTAGGTTTGTTCACAACCCTACTGTTCTTGTTTTCCCCCTTCTTTTCCCATAATTCCCCATTAAAATCACTCATTAAAATCATTTAACAAAGCATTTTTCCTTCTATCACCTTACAAAGCCATATTACTCAATTTTACTCTAAAATCATCTACATCAAGTTTCCAATTCTTCTCTTTTTTAAAAACACTCAAAGCACATCCATAAGCTTACATATTTGTATAAATGAGCAAAATGACCTCTTATGTTCAATTGGGGAAATTCACATAGTCCACCCTTTTTACAAAAATCACACCAAGTCATTTTCTAAGTCAAAGAATGCTTCCAAGATTCATTTTACATCAAAATATATGCAAATGAGATGTTGATGCCAAGAATAATCCAAACCATGCATAATTGCCAAAACCCTCGCTTATGACCAACTTCATTTTCATCTCATGAAAAATCACCAAAAACACCATCATAGTCATTATTAAAGCCTAAGACTACCAAATCAAATACAAAACAATCCAAAAACATTATTTCAAACTTAAGCTTGCATGATCATAAACAAATTCAACCCTCGCATACTTTCGAGCTTAACCAACACTTAAAAACTTCAAGATAACTCTTATTTGTATCAAAGAAACATGATCAACCATCAAAACAACAAAAGCAAAAATCAAGACCAAGATACAATCAAAATCAAAATCAACAAGAACAAGGTTATGGTTGACTTACCTTGCTTGGGGAAAAAGGGGTGTAAGTGAAGTTTGATGTTTGTGGGAGTGTAGGTGGTGGCTAGGGTGGCTAGTGGTGGTTGTCTAGTGGCTGTTCCATTGGTGGTAGCAACACAAAACAGCGGCAGCAGGGGGGCGTGGCAAGGTGGGTGGAAGAGAAGAGAGGTTTAAGTGATTTTTTTTTACTTGGCTTGAAATGATCCAAAAATTTACTTGGTTGAGTCTTTATCCTCAAAAGTGGCTTTTAGCTATTTAAGATTAGGCTTAAATAATGGTAATTAGCTAGGTTTAATTAGGCAAGCTTGTTAGGCTTCAAATTGGGCCAAAATAAATTGGGCTCGGTAATAAAACACTCCGTAATGATATTTTTTTGCGTAACTCAAAATTAAATTTTTGTGATGTTATGAAAAAAAGAATTTAATCACTTAAGTCATAATTATCTAGGATTAATAGCAATTTTCTCCAATTTTTCTTTTCATTAATAAAAACCAGAATTGCAAAGTGAGGGCCCAAATGAATTTTTTTCCCATCGGAATGATTAAATGAAATAAATAAATGCGAGAAAAACATTAACATGATGTAACTAAATAAATAAATATAATTTAGGGTTGGGCTATCACACACCTCATCATATTCTTCATCGATGCAAGATTTGTTAATTTCAATGATTTGTCTTCCCTCAATAGGCACACCCATGGTCACAAACACATCAAATGCTATCACTCGAAACTTCTGCCCATCCGGACGCCCGAAGCAGACAGCGTAAGGATCAAAACTCTCTACCAACCGTTTAGAAAACTTTCTTGGGTTTTGCTTTAGATCAATCTTCAAGAAGGAAGTAAATCCCATCGATCTGACTGCCTTAGTCTGGCCTTCATTGAGCTATGCCACCATTGATGAAAATGAACGCATATTCATCCTCATAATGAACACCTTCTGATACATTCTCTTTTCACTTGTACTACCTTTTTCGATTTAAAGGCTATTCTTGCTGGACCATCTGCAGGTACTGTGCTGAGCTACTTGTTTTTGCTAGTACTAGAGTAGTAATAGCATGGGATTGAGCATCTTTTTGAGCAAGTATTTGATCACATTTAGATTTTAATGAAGGCTTGTTGCTCTTTGAAATGACCTTTATAATTTCAGAAATAGTTGGCTCTTATTCCTCTCATCTCTGGTCATCGTCAAGATCGACGTGTTCCTTTTCATAAGTCAAATCATTCTCTTCTTCACCCAAACTATCAAAAATTTCCACCACAAATATGTGGCCTTTTTGTACTGCAAGCTTTCATAAGTCTGGCATCCTCTTTGATTGCCTAACTAGGAATGCATTCTTCTTTAGCTTCTCCTTCTTTCTTTTGGCTTGTCCCCTCTTTGCTTCTTCTCGAGTTTGGTTGGGGCATTTTCAAAAGTTTTCTTTTTTTTATTGGGGCTTATGAAGAGATTCCTCACTACTTCCATCCACTTGAAGCTTTTTAAGTAGCATTCTACTTGGTGCTCTTCTTCTTCTCCTCCCCTTTCCCTGGAAAACTCTCATTCACCATCTCTTTGTCTGCCATTTTCTATACAGATTCGTCACCCTTTCTCTTTTTCTCAGGAGATTTGCCCCTATTTTCCTTTTTCCTAGACCTGATCAAAATGTAGGTCAGGGCGGGTTGAGGGTCAGTCATGAGGGCCGATAGGTAGGGTTTTCTTAATCTTAACCCTACCCAACCCTTATGCGGCCGGGTTAGGATATCCCTAACCCTGAACTTGACCTTGATCCTCACCCTACGGGTACCCTCGGGTTATCGCATCATATTCGACCCTCAAACCCTCTTTGTATGAAATGAGATTTTTCACAAAGGTTTATGTCTCACAAAAACTTCAAAATCAAGGATCCTTCATGAATGAGGGGCCTAGCATAACGATAATGTTCTAACAACATGTACCATAATTATTACATCCATTCAAGTGTTTTAATTTAGCAAAGTACAACAAATATTTTCTTAAACCAACCAATCTTGACACCCAAACAGCTTCATAAAACACCAAAATGACCAAATTAGCAACTAAACACCAAGGAACCAGCCACTAGCATGATCAGATGGATAGCAACAACAACACAACATATAGCAACAACAAAATTAGCATCAAAAACTCCAGAGTTAGCACCTTTAACCAGAAAAATCACCAAAATAACTTAGGTCTTCAAGACAGACCCAACAGAAAAAAAAGAATCATGATTTAATAATACTTTTTAGTTTCAAACAAGAAAAGAAAATGAGTCATTCAAATCTTACACCTTTGATATTTTCAAACAATTACGCTGTCAGCTTCTCCATCAATATTTTTATAATCATCTTCATATCACTTGAGCCACTATCCTCTTTGTCTTCACCATTAATAACAAATAATTTAAAATCAGAAAATTAACAATGACATATGATTAGAGAGAACATTAAACCATATACTTTTCACCGTATTTATAGAAACGAATGCAATACGTTCATCCATCCATCGCTAGCATCCAATCTCGAAGACAAATCAATACTTGCACAGTCTTTGGCTTCAAAGAGCTTCTTGTGGGGGTTATTTTTTCACCACCAATGCTAAAAGCTGACTCAGAAGCCACTGTTAAAATGAGAATAGTTAAGAGATCACGAGCCATGAGTGTAAGAGTAGGATATCTAGCTGAAGTCTTGAACCAGTAATCCAATATGTCCAAATCCTCAATCCTTGAATGGTTTGGCTCTCCCAAATTTAAATCAAGTTCACTTTTACCCATTTAGGTACGTGCTATCTCTTGAGTGACAAATGTAGCCCAATCATCCAATTTAGCTAGGTTATCATCACTAGTGAAGTTACCACCCGAATAAGATGTGGATGGTCCAATGTTTTGGGATGACCCACTAGAGGAGACATGCATATACTCTTCAAACCATATTCTAATAGTATTAATTACCTTTTCAACCCATCCTCAAACACCTTCACTACCATATATCTTCCTAAAATAATACTTCAAAAATGTCACCTTATACCGAGGGTCCAAGATTGCTGCACAACTCAATGCCAAATTATATTTACCGCATTACTGGTCAAATTTAGCTTGCACGTCATGTACCATGTTAGAAAACTTCAAAAAATAAGAAGGGCCCTTAGCCATGTCTATTAAAGCACTTTAGATATGCCAAACCCCAAAAACATATGAGTTAGTGGCGGGATATTTAGAAGAGGAAAACAAATTGGTCACATCATATAACACCTTCAAAAACTTATGAACATAAGCAAGCTTATCCCAATCATCCACTTGAGGTCCAAGAGATTTTACATCAAAATCTCTTTCTCTAATACATCTTCATAATAGAGCACATGATCAGTCAAAATATAAGTAAAGTTCCACCATACTGGCATATCAAGCCTAAACTTCTTATTAGTCGGCAGCTTAAGAATCTTCTCGACCATCAAAAAACATTTTCCTCATAATAGGAGATCTATCAATGCACGTAGCCATGTTGCGGATACAATTAAGAATGCTAGCTAATGAGTTCAATCCAGCTTGCACAATCAAGTTCACAATATGTGCACAATAACGAATATGAAAGAAAGATCCACCACCCACAAGAGAGGCTTTTCCAAGTATATGCTGTTTGATATGGTTTACCATTGGCACAGTGTATGATGTATTATTAGTTGTGATGGTAAAAAGCTTATGTTCTAAGTTCCATTGTTGCAAGAATAAGATAAGTTCATCAGAAATACATGTAGCATCATAAGGAGGAACCAATGTCCTAAATCTCAATATTCTCTTTTGCAATTGTCAATTAGAATCAACAAATTGTGTAGCCACACAAAGCTCTAAATTGCGGATTTTAATCCTATCACTATCTTTCTAGACCCTTTCTTCTCAACAACATCAAATGGGCATGAATCCTCAACCAAGTACGTTAACACATGCTTCCTACTTTGAGCTTCATCATACTTAAACTTGGTCAAAACAGTAGAACCATTATCACTACTATTGGCAGACAACGTGTATTACTTAATATCATGATGCACTTTTTTGGGACATCTATCTAAATGGCCTTTTAGATGAGAAGTCCCATGTATACTATTATCACCCAACACAATCTCACAATGTTTGCGCTTAGCTTTATTTTTAGCCGGTGTAGGAGCTTTAATTTTTTCATAGTCATGACATACCTTTGATTGCTGCTTTATCTTCTTTGAAAGTTGTTCATACTGTGCGTACTCGTCCTTGGGTGGGGCTTCTAGTGGTGCATGCTGGTTTGGTAGATCTCTATTCTCCATAGGATCCCTACTTGTGTTACTTCTAGACTCCATAACTAAGACAGAACAAAAGAATGAAATCAAATATGACACCAACACAAAATCCCACTTCAACAAACAAAAAGAAAACAATAGATGATAATGTTTATGAAATTAGAATCACAATCCCACTGCATAAATTAGTAATAAGCTCAGGAAACCCAGAACAACCAAAACCAAATCAAATACCATGTCAATGAGTTGAATAGAAACTAGCATCCAATGAAATGAAATTAGCATCACCACTGTGTTCTTCATACTAGAACAACTAAAATGTAATCCAGCGAAGTGAAACAAACTAAGTCAAGAGAATGAAAAATGGAGAGATCGAGACAAGAAACGAAAGCAAACGAAATTTACAGCAAATTATAGCAAAATGAAATTTTGACCATTTAATTGAATAACCACTAATCTTGGAATGAAAGGTAGAGATTGAAACAAGGGAAAGGGCATGGAGCTTAAACTTTGACAAATTATAGGAAAACAATCGAAACAGAGAAAGACGAAGAAAAGGGTGAAAAAACTACCTTGTCGCTTGAGCCTTGTCTTTGGTTGAGGAAACTCACGGCTTCAGCAAATTCACCCGCTATAGAATAGCAAATTCACCAAAAGGAGTGGCCAGATCTGCTGTGAAGCAGCGACTGAAGGGGAATAGGCTAGTTAGAGGGGGGCAGAGGTGAGAATGAGAAGATCGAAAACCCTAGCAAATATCAATAGATCCATAGAATGCAGAGAGCTAAAGATTATTAGTTTTTTTCTCTGAAAAATGAAAACTAAAATTTAAAATTTTAGAGTTTTTTGTTTATAATGAGGGTTGCGGGTCGGGTTAGAGGGTCAGGACATCTGTCCGATCCCAACCCTTACCACATGCGAGTAACCTCACAATGAGGGTCGGGTCGGGCAAGAAGTTAAAACATACTATTAGCGCCCTCAAATTTGTGGGCAAGTCGGGTGGGGCCCCGACCCACTAATCAGACCTACTTCTTCCTTAGAGGCTTCTTAGAGTTCTTTTTGCCAGCTTCTTCTTCTCGAGACCTTTCTCCACGATTTTCTTGGGAACTACTTTTTCTTTAACTTTTTGGGTTGACTTATTGCACTTTCCCCTATCATCTACATGCTTTTTTGCGCGGGGGGGGGGGACCTCTTCACTATTCTTCTTTGTGGGGTTTTGAGGTTGCTTTTTAGAAACATGTTCTTTTTGGGGAACCTTCTGCATTGACTTGTCACCCTTACCCTTCTTATTTTGAGCTTTCTAAGAAGACTTCTATTCACTCTGCTTATTGTCAATCTCCCCCTTCTCTTCAGTCTTCTTATCTTTATGTTTTTGAGGGGTTTGGTCTTCATTACTCTTCTTTTCCTTTGCAGCTTTGTCAAGCAATTTTTTAGATACCATCACCTTTGCTGTGTTGCTCTCAACATCTTTGTCACTCTTCCCTTCTTGTGTGGTTGTTCTTCAGCCGAGGATTTATCTTCGGAACCCTTGTTTTTATCCATGTTGTCTTGATCGTCAGATTCATTTGTAGCATTGTCATTGCTGTCTGTCTTGAGGGTAAATGCTTTGTATCGATGCTTTTTTCCTTGGCTAGAATGCTATACTTTTATCAGTAGATCCTCTTCTTTGATCAATGCCTTCTTCACTTTCTTTCGGATTCGAAGCTACTTTTGGACTACAGAATACAAAAGGTAAGTTGGTACACAAATTTTGAACTTGGACTGTAATTAGAATATGTGAATAAGCAACACCTTTCTGCTTGTTTGATGAATAGACTCTCACTGTTAACGTCCTCAATGACATTATTGATTGTTCCAGAAATTTGTTCCTCAGTGGGGTCAGTTTGACACCTGCAATGGAAGCACAAATTTATGTATAAAGCATAGAAAAAACAACATACTTCTATGAACTTATAAAATATAATGGATCACTATCCATACCTCAAATGATCACCAATCACAACTGTATCAATCACCTATACTTAGCATGTGATATAAAGTGCAGTGGTAAGGGAGTTATTTATTATATGTAGTATATGTGTGTGTTTGTGTTGGTGGTTGCAGAGGATTGTTATTGATAAGATGAAACCAAACATTTATACATAGCGGGATAGAATAAGATAGTTTTCTTTATGCCTTCATAAAATATAACTGAACACTGATCATATTTCAAATTATCACCAATTGCAACACTATTGATCCCCATTCATACCTGTATTGATCGCCAATAATGGAGGGGCTAATTTGTAGGCAAATCATAGGAAGTAAAAAGGTATATTGATCACTACATTATTATCCATTAAAGACAAATTAGGCAAACAATTCAATTGTAAGAAATTATGAAAAAAGGCATCATTTACATAACTAATCACTAATCTTACTCAAAACGATCACCAATCACAACCATATTGATTGCCAACTACGAAATGATTGATCATTAAGTAGACAAGGGATTCAATTTTCAGCAATTGGGGCACTAGGGGGGACTGATCATTTCAATAGGTAATCACTAATCATATTTCAAGCGATCACCACCCACAACTCCATTGGTCATCAACTAGAAAAAGCAAAATATTGGGAATGTATCCACATTAGGGATCAAACAAAAGTAATTCACCGAAATGTTCAAAAATACACTATTGGTCAACCATTCTTCCACAATTAACTACAAACAAGTAGATCACTAATAAAAATCCTACTGATCACTTGTCGCATAAGTGGATCACTAATCAAATGCATATAGATCATAAAGTACGCAACCATTGATTTGTTAGCAATGAGAATACAAACATCATTTTTCTTAAAAAGCATTGATAAAAAGGATCATAACTAATTAAAACCATGAACACATATCTATTGATCACTAATTAGATAATAGTTAATCGGTAATCACCAATTACACAAAGACTACATAATAAAGGAATGGGGGAAAAATTTGAAGGAAATACTTAAGCAGTTTTAGATAATGATTTCGTTAAAAGAATCTAACAATCACTAATATTATATCTAGCGATCACTAATTACCTTTCTAACACTCACAAACTAAACACGTAGCATCAAAGACCACCTACAAGTCAAAGTAGATTTCGATTGAAAATGTTCAAACTAACAAAAGATCATCTAAAATTCAAAGATAAATCCCTAAAAAAAAAACAAAATGGCTATATTAAAACTCAATAGGCATGGCAATATCAGCAGAAAGGTCAAGAATCTCACCTTCAAAATGTAGAAAAAGGTAATGAGAATTTAATGAATGTTGATGAGATTGCAAATTTGAACTCTGTGTGTGTGTGTGTGTGTGTGTGAGAGAGAGAGAGAGAGAGAGAGAGACAGAGAGAGAGAGAGAGAGAGAGACAGAGAGAGAGACAGAGAGAAAGACAGAGAGAATAGCAGAGTAAGAGACACGCGAGAAAAGGAAGAGTCTCTGGCATGCTCTTTAAACTTTAAACAGTCATTTTGCCCTTTTTTTGTTTTTTTTTGTTTTTGGTTTGGATGCTGATATCAGCAGACTTGGTTGGCCATCATAACTAAACATTATCGTAGCTTGGGATAACGATATAAATCAATAAATGCGATTTTTACAAACTAAATTATGCTTTTTGTCTTTTTTGGCCAGAATTAAAAGATAAAATATTTAGAATAAAGAAAATGCATGTTTGAATTTTATAGAAGACAATGAAGTTTTAAATGTTAAGCAAAGAACATTTATAATTAAAAATGAAATTCTATCTTTTCAAAAAATAAACATTTAAAAATGTGGAGAATGAACATATACATTTTTTATCTTAAATTAAGGTTTATTAAGATTTAAGAAAATAAATCAAAAGAGTAATTTTAGGACCCAAAAAATGATAATATATGTTTTCATTAAATGATGTCATTTGCTCATCAACAGGTGTAGTTATGGTGATTCTTAGAACTATGTTTAGTGATCACTAGATTTATTTATAGTGATCAACATATCCTCAATTATAGTTGATGATCAACGAATCATAAGAATAATTTCAGTAGATAAAAACATGATAATACATGTTTTCATTAAATGATATCATTTGGCGATGAACAGGTGTATTTATGGTGATAATAAGAACTATGTTTAGTGATCACTGGATTTGGTCATGGTGATCAACATATCGTTTATTATATAGTAGGTGATCAATAGGTGTTGCTTTAGTGATCATTAGTATTGCTTTTTGTGATCAATTGTTAAAATTATGTTGACCTATTGGACATGTTTTTTTATCATAATATGTCCTGACTTATAAACTGAATTAGTGATCAAGAATATCAGTTTTGGTGATCATTAGAACTGTGTTCCGTGATCCTACATCAGGTTTCTTTGATCAATATAAATATGTTTGTTTTTCATGAAACATATCTTGAAGTATGGTTGCATGAGCTTTTATTTTGTTGTATTTAGGGTTTACTCTAGGGATTGCAATGGATCGAGTCCACCAAGATCCAAATCTAGATCCATTTTTGGATATGGATCCAGATCCAAATTCGTAGTGTTTATAAAATTTGGATCCAGACTCGAATCCTTTGGATTTAAAGGGTTTAGCATGTCGTTAATGGGTCCTACTGCTTTGAGTTGCTTTTTTTTCACTTTCTTATTTTTCTCAACAAAACAAAAGTGCATACATAAAATTGTCATATAATTGTGTTCTCCGCTATAATACATAGCAAAATACTAAATTATAAGTAGAAATTACTGATAGCAAAATACTGAATTTTGTAATGAATTCTAATTTAGCTTATGGAGTGTATAATTGATTCTTCCCTATTTGGACATGCTAATTAATACAATGGGAACTTTGAGATTATAGGACTTTAGTGAACTACCTTTTGGTATTAACAAGACTAAATACCCTGTAGGTTCATAAGTTGGTCAGTCCTTGGTGAAATAAGAAAAATGTCCCAGATGAGGAGGGAGGAAAGACCAGATGCTAGACTAGTCATAAGTGAAAGTAAAGGAAGCATAGACGATGAGACTCATCATTCCACTGTGCCCCTATTAATCATTTATCCCTAAAATAAAGTTAATTAAAACGCAGACCTAATTGAAATACAATTCCACTAAAAATGAACACAATTTGAATGTGATATTCTGGTTTAAGCCCTCGAGTTAGAAAAAGGTAGAAATTAGAGAAACAACCATGACTAGTGTTGGAAAATTACCTGGGAGTCTGGATAGAGGCACCATAAAATGGATAGAAGTGCTAGAAAATAGCCAATCTGTGAAGGGGTGGTGCTAAGATTAGGGTAGTGCGGCTAATTCTGGTGAAACTGTGATGAACAATACCGAACTGTGGTTGTTAGGAAGAGGAAGGGGGCCGTCGTGAAGGCTCTGGACTTTGGAGAACGAGGACCGAAGGAGACAGGGTGGAGACGTGGAATGGCGGGCACCGGATGAGAGGAGGTCGCGAGAGCTTGAAGAGTGAGGAAGTGAGGCCTCACTGAGAGAAGTGAGAAATGAGAAATCTGAGACCAAAACTGAAAACCCTAATGCCTATGCTATATGAATAGCAAAACAATGGGTCGTACATGGGTCGATGGTCGGGTCTGGGTCTCAAAGACTCGGATCCAGATCTTGATCTAACCCAGATCCTCTAAAAATTCAACGAGTCCAATTTTTAGGATCCAGATCTTGAAAAATGGACCGGGTCTAATGGATCTAGATCGAGTCTAGGATCTACTGCCATCTCTAGTTTACTCTCATGAAAAAATCATAATCTAAGTTTTTATGAATTATATCGATTGGTGATCAATAGCTGTAGATTTGGTGATCATTAAAAGTATGTTTGGTGATCGCTGGTTCTATTTAAGGTGCTCAATATATCCTCTATTGGGTTTTGTGGCCCAAAATCCAAGTTACGGCACGGTGGGACCATGCTAAACGAACATGGACGCGTTAAGACGAAGGAGTGAGAAGTTGAGAGAAGACAGAAAAACAGCACGGGCGTGTCGTGCCATGTATCACGGTCGTTCCACGTGTATTATTCTGGCGCGAATTGATGGCGGCTAGGGCTTGTTTCGACGTACAGTTTCTCCTGGCAGCCAGGGTTCTTTTCTAAGGATAAAACCCTGGTTTTCTAGACCCTATATAAAGGGGTCATACCTAGGATCTAAAATCACTCCTGAATCCCTAAACACATTGAGAGGTAGAGAGATTTTGAGAGAGGTTACAAGAGAGATTGTAATTATGCTATTAGATCAAATCACCTGTTGTGATTGTGATCGTTTTGTACTCTTTCTGCTCATATGGTGGATTGATTGTGCTCGTCGCCATCCGTGATTTTTTCCCGCATTGGGTTTCCACGTAAATCTTGTGTGTCGTTGTTTTGCTCTTGTTATCGTTCTTTAAATTTCTGAATATCTGTTTCATCCTACTGCTTTCGCTATTACTTTGCTCTATTTCCTAACAAGTGGTATCAGAGTTTTGGTTTAGGATGTCGTCAATTATGAAGGTTGATATTCAGAAATTTGATGGGGAGATTAGTTTTAATCTCTAGAAGGTGCAGATGAGAGCAGTTCTCTTCTAGCATGGGTTATGGAAGGTTCTGCAAGGACCTCACGTGAAACCCGAGAAGATGACTGACGAACAATGGGCAACATACCAAAAGAAGAGGCATGGATCACTAATAGATGAGGAATGGGAAGAGCTGGAGTTGAAGGCGGTTTCAGCCATTCAGTTGTGCCTGGCACCACATGTCTTGCTAGATGTGCTCGATAAGGCAACTACAGTGGATCTGTGGACTCCGCTGGAGGAACTCTACATGACGAAGAGTCTAGCCAACAAGATCCGTTTGAAGAAAAGGTTATACACCTTTTGTATGGCTGAAGGTACCCCTGTTCAAAAATATTTGAATGAATTTAACTCTATTCTGGTTGATTTGGAGAGTCCGGATGTAAAGATTGAGGATGAGGATAAAGTTATTCTGCTTGTTGTGTCTCTACCCCCTTCTTATAAACACTTTAAGGAGATTATGCTATATAGTAATTCTGATACTATATCGTTTGAGGATGTCAAGTCTAATCTATTGGCTAAAGAGAAATTTGACCATGATATCTATGCTGATCCGACTGAGGGATTGGTTGTTAGGGGTAGAACAACTGAGCAAAAGGGGAACGGTAATAAGAAAAAGAACCGATCTAAGTCTAGGAATCCTCATTCCAATAAGACCTGCAATTACTGTGGTAAATTGGGTCATATTCAGGCTAACTGCTGGAAACTAAAGAAAAAGAAAGGGAAAGAGGAAAAGGAGAAAACTGCTACAGCTGATTGTGTAGTAGAGTTAGAGTCTGATAGTGATGTGTTGCTTGCTACCATATCTTTGGCCACCACCTCTGAAAAGGGGTTAGGTGGTGATTGAGTTTTAGATTCTGGTTGTACGTATCACATGTGTCCTCGTAGGGACTGGTTTGTCACTTATGAGCCTGTTGATACTAGGGTTGTACTTATGGGCAACGATGCTGAGTGCAAGGTTGCAGGAATAGGTACTATGCAGATTAAAACTCATGATGGTATAGTTAGAACCTTGTCTAAAGTTCGTCACATACCTGATATGACTCGTTGTTTAATCTCTTTAGGTACTCTTAAGACTAATGGTTGCAGGATTACTATGGAGAATGGTGTCCTAAAAGTGACAAAGGGAGCCATGGTAGTAATGAAGGGACTGCGGTAGGGCAGTCTCTACATCCTATAAGAAACTACAGTTACAGGAGTAGCTGCAGTTGGTACAGCATCAACATATGCTAATGATACAAGGTTATGGCACATGAGATTGGCCATATGAGTGAGAAAGGGATGACCATTCTAAGTAAGAAAGGTTGTCTGGGTAGCGCTAGTACAGGTAAGCTTGATTTTTGTGATCACTGTGTTTTTGGGAAACAGAAGAGGGTGAGTTTCTCTAAAGCAAAACATAGTACTCAGGGGATCCTTGACTACATTCATTCTGATATGTGGGGTCCTTCGAAGGTTCCTTCTCTTGGAGGTAAGCGCTACATGTTAACTTTTGTTGATGATTTCTCACGCAAAGTTTGGGTTTACTTCTTGAGACAGAAAGTTGAGACATTCTCCATGTTCAAGAAGTTCAAGGCTCTGGTTGAGAACCCGACTAGGAGAAAGATCAAGAAACTTAGGACTAACAATACTCTTGAGTTTGTTGAGTCAGAGTTTGATGAGTTCTGCTCAGTGAATGGCATAGCTAGGTACAAGACTTTGGTTGGAAAACCACAGTAGAATGGAGTTGCAGAACGAATCAAACAGCATGCTACTTGGTGAATCGTTCACCACACACCTCTATTGATTTTCAGATTCCAGAAGAAGTATGGTCAGGTAATCCTGTTGATTATTCTAGTTTGAGAATATTTGGATGTCCTGTGTATGCCCATGTGAACAATGGGAAGTTAGCCCCTAGGGCTGTCAAATGCATGTTTCTTGGATATGCATTTGAATATAAAGGATACCGCATGTGGTGTCCTAAGTCTAAGAAAGTCATTCAGAGTAGGGATGTAACTTTCAATGAGACTACTATGTTATCTTCTGGAGAGGATTCTGTTGTTTCTTCTACTGGTGCAGGTGATCAAGAGGATACCTGTATGGAGATAGAAGTGGAGACCGTTGCAGCTCAAGGTGAAGGTGTTAATCAGTCCAACAGGGAGGCCCAGGTTACTGAACTTGACACTATCAGTTATGATCAGCCTTAGATGGGGATTGCTCACTCTATAGCTCGTGATCGTCCTCGAAGGGAGATCAGGAGGCCTGCTTGCTACAATGATGATGAAGGATTGATAGCATATGCACTTTCAATTGCAGAAGAGGTACCTGAAGGTATGGAACCTTCAACCTATAATGAAGCAATCTCTTGCCCAAATTCACCTAATTGGATCCTAGCTATGCAAGAGGAAATGGAGAGTTTGCAAAAGAATCAAACTTGGGAACTGTGTGAGCTACCTAAAGGTCAGAGAGCCTTAATCGCCAAATGGATCTACAAGAAAAAGGAAGGTATTCCTGGAGTTGAAGATGCAATGTGGAAAGCACGCCTGGTTATTCATGGTTGCAATCAGAAAGAAGGTATTTACTACAATGAGGTATTTTCACATGTTGTTAGACATACCTCCATTAGAGTGCTTCTTGCATTTGTTGCGTTGTTTGATCTGGAGTTGGAGCAGCTTGATGTGAAGACTGTATTCCTTCATAGGGAGTTAGAGGAGGAAATCTACAGAAGGCAACCCGAAGGTTTTGTTGTTCCTGGGAAGGAACAACTGGTATCTAGATTGAAAAAGTCCTTGTATGGACTTAAGCAGGCTCCTAGGCAGTGGTGCAAAAGGTTTGACACCTTCATGATGGCACAAGGATACACACGCAGTCGATATGATAATTATGTGTATCTTAGGCAATATTATGATGGTTCCTTTATTTACTTACTATTGTATGTTGACGATATGTTGATTGCCTCTAAGAATAAATCCTTGATTAACAAGTTGAAATCTCAACTCAGTGAGGAGTTTGAGATAAAGGACCTGGGTGCAGCAAAGAAGATTCTAGGCATGGAGATTTAGAGCGATCGAAAGGCTGGTAAGATATACGTATCTCAAGGACACTACCTTGACAAGGTACTGGGCAGATTTAATATGGATAACTGTAAAGCAGTTTTCACACCTTTTGCTGCACATTTCCGGTTGTCTGTTGAGTGTTGTCCACAATCTAAGGAGGACATAGATAGAATGTCTAATGTCCCTTATTCTAGTGCTGTTGGTAGTTTGATGTATGCTATGGTATGCACAAGGCAAGACTTGTCACATGCTGTGAGTATGGTAAGTAGGTATATGCATAATCCTGGAAAGGATCATTGGGAAGCTGTGAAGTGGATCCTTTGCTATGTGAAGGGTACTGTTAAAAAGGGATTGGTATTTGATATAAACAAAGCTGTTACATATGATATTACAGGTTTTGTTGATTCTGAATATACTGGTGACCTTGATAGGAGAAGGTCCATATCTGGGTATATCTACACTATGTGTGCAGGTGCTATCTCTTGGAAAGCATCGCTTCAGTCAATTGTAGCTCTATTTACTATAGAGGCTGAGTACGTTGCTGCTACTGAAGGAGTGAAGGAAGCTACTTGGTTGAGGGGCCTCGTTACTGAGCTTGGAGTTCCACAGGCGACCACTGTGGTGTTTTCTGATAATTAGAGTGCCATGCAGCTGACTAAAAATGATGCCTACCATTCGAAGACTAAGCACATCAGTGTCAAGTACCACTATGTTATAGATACAGTTGTTTGAGGGGAAATAGTAGTAAGGAAGGTTCATACTTCGGAAAATCCTGCAGATGTGATGACCAAACCTCTACCTATAGCTAGGTTCGAGCATTGCTTGGACTTAGTTGGCATTCATAGTATCTAAGCACCCTTCGGGGCATTGCCCCTTTGGGGGGCGTTACCCTTCGGGATGCGATGACGGTGTTAGAGAGTTGGTAATTGGAGATTTTGGTACAAGGTGGACATTGTTGGGTTTCGTGGCCCAAAATCCAAGTTACGGCACGGTGGGGCCGTGCTAAACGAACACAAACGTGTCAGGACGAAGGAGCGAGAAGTCAGGAGAAGACAGAAAAACGGCATGGGGGTGCCGTGCCATATGGCACAGTCGTGCCACGTTGGCACGGTGTGACCATGCCACGTGTATTATTCTTGCGCGAATTGGTGGTGGCTAGGGCTTGTCTTGACGTGCAGTTTCTCCTGGCGGCCAGGGTTCTTCTCTAAGGGTAAAACTCTGGTTTTCTAGACCCTATATAAAGAGGCCATACGTAGGATCTAAAATAACTCCTGAATCCCTAAACACATTGAGAGGTAGAGAGACTTTGAGAGAGATTACAAGAGATATTGTAATTATGCTATTAGATCAAATCACATGTTGTGATTGTGATCGTTTTGTACTCTTCCTGCTCATATAGTGGATTGATTGTGCTCGTCGCTCTCCATGGTTTTTTCCCGCATTGGGTTTCCACGTAAATCTTGTGTGTCGTTGTTTTTCTCTTGTTATCGTTCTTTAAATTTTCGAATATCTGTTTCATCCTATTACTTTCGCTATTGCTTTGGTCTATTTCCTAACATCCTCAACTATACTGATATCAACCTCTTAGTTAGTGATCAATACATGTTGTTTCAAGGATCATTAACATTGCTTTTGGTGATCAATAGATTCAATTATGTTTCCCTAGGGACTTTGTTTGTAGAACACAATATATGTCCAATTTTGAACGTAGTTAGTGATCAACAAAAGTAGTTTTGATGATCATCACAACGATATTTGGTTATCATTAGATCTGTTTGTGTTGATCAATATAAATATGCTGTTTTATCATGAAATATATAATCAAAGCATTGTTGGATCAGTTTTATTTTATTGTATTTGGGGTTTACTTTCACAAAAAAATGATGACATGTTTTTAAGATGATGTAGGGTTGCCAATCATGATTATTATGTTTGATGATCATTATGTATATATATGGTGATCACTAAGCCAATCAATCACTAGTGACATATAAATTCATCATCCATTTTGATCAATGATAACATTTCTTTTCCTCACCAAGTATACAAGAACTGAATCCGAATCAATCACCAAAAAAAAAAAAAACTAAAGACTTGATTAATCACTAACGTCATGCATACTAATCCCTAATTACGTATCTAATGATCACTAGTACAACTGGTATGGCCGAGCAAACCACTACTTTCTTGATGTTTTTAACTTTGTGGTTTTATAAATAATTACTATGCTCTTAACATGTGCACAAATCACGTTGGTATTTGAAGTGAGAATTTTGCGGCAGCACTCCACCCTCAACTTATGAATTGCATCAGCCTGACATCCAAGTGAAGTAAGGGGGTAGGGGGAAGAATTGTCATTATATCTTATGTTTAAGTCTCTTGAATAAGGAAAATAAGTTTGCATTAGAAAAGTTTTTCTTTAAACAAGATTGAGTAGCATGTTCACATGATCCTTTCTCAATTCTACGTCCCAAGGGCTCACTCCTTTGTATTCTTGCATGTGCTTTATAATATAAATGGTTTCATTATCATTTGTCTTTGAAGGCTCTTGGCTCAAAGGCACATCTATGTATTTTAGTTCAAAGTCTTCCATGGATTTTCCTCTTCTCTTATCACTCCATTGATCAATGACATACTTTTGAAAGACTCTACTTTGTAAGGCTCATATAAAACAAAAAATATTAGTAAAAGAATATGCTTAGGTTTGTTTTTAAAGCATATTTAGATTTTATGGAGCTTTACCAAAGTATCTGAAAAGCAGTCATATAGGTATCATTTCTCTAGGCTTTCTATTGATATGATCAATTATGTCCATACTTTTTTTGCTTAAAATTGAAGCAAATGAGAAATTGGTTTCCCTTATCATAACAATAGAAGAACACTTGAAAGACCAAATTTGACCAGAACTAGTGCCTTGACACTAAGCGTCAATAAAAAACCTTAAAAGAAGTGATTATAAATTAATATGCCTAGCTTAATTCTTACCAAGTCAACTTGCTTCAAGAATGTGGAATAAAGGACAACTCGTTGTTCAGTTGGTGGAAGAACGCAGCTTCAGCTTGGCTTTCCTATTTTGTCTTCACGTATGAATGCTTCAAAAACAAAAAACAAAATTTGCTATGACAATCAATCTGCGTATGAAAACCATACATGTATATGAAAAATATCATTGAAAATATTTTTCCAATTAGCTTACAAATGCTTCCTTTGTAAAGAAAACCCCTTTAAATGCCAGAACGATCTATATTTAGTTCACTTGCATTCAATATATGGGCCCAAATATTCATAATGATTTTCTCAACATGATCGCCGCTAGCAGTAGTTGAAAGTATGCCTCGGTTGTCTTGTAGTACAAGTTATTGTACAACACTCGGCTAGAAAATAAACAAACAAATCGGTCATTGAATTGCCAACAATAAAACAGTTCGCTATAAATCACCTTTTTGGCCGACATATTTATGCTTTCCTCTGTTCTTCTTCTGAGTTGAAGACAAGTTAGGATACAAATGTAGTTCATATAAAATTGCATGAAAGATAGTCCTATTTTGTTGCATGTAACTGGAGCGCAAAGAAGCAGCAAACTCTATCAGCAAGGGTAGTGCAAAGCAACAATTAGTTAGTACACAAGGTCAATGAGATAAATTCATACAAAGAGAAACTAACCCAGAAGAAAAATATAAAAGTATAGACATTAAGAAAACTAGTATCTTTTTTACCTGATGGCAATTTTGTGATGGTACATTGAGCTGACCCTGTTCTCCATCCTTTAGGGACTTCAACAACTACAGCTTTGCCTTTATCAGTATTGGTTGCTGTTTGTATGTCTCATATATGAAGATCAGGCTTTGTAATTCTCATGACAGCTTGATCAACGGATGCTTGGTTGTCTTTTTGGGAGCACACCATTATTGAACCTATGAAACACAAAAGTAATGAGGAAATCGTATTAAAATCAATTTACACAAACAAAAATTCTAGGAACAACTACTATACTCTATGATACAGATCATTTACATAGTTGCGATATGATTCAAAAATTTTAGACATGCCTGGGGAAAAAGGCATGTCTTCATGATGCATGATGATCACTAATTTATATAATAATGATCATTGATTTACACAATAATGATCACTAATTCATCAAGCAATGATCACTAATTTAATACAATTTTGTTGCAATCTTTTGTGATCATTGATTTGACTCTTAAAGATCACTAATTTCATTAATAATGAACACTATATTTATAGCGCATTAGAAGTCTTTACACACAAGATATCACTAATGTGTCTATTTATGATCAGTAATTTCTGAGTTAGAGACAAATTTACATCCAAAAAGATCATTGGTAACATGATCATCAATTTTTCTGCTTAAGAGCATTGATTTGTATGGTGATGATCAGAGATACGCAAAACCATAATGGTATTTGCTTCCATCAAACAACAGCAAAAACTTAGCTATGCGACTATAAGAAGAAGTACCTGGCGGCAGTAGTGTGCTACTGCAGTGTACAGAGCTCATAATACCTCTGGTAAGGACATTCTCCACATCACAATTTAGTACTTGCATTTTTGTTGTTGGAATATCAGGCTCTGAATCACCAAGGACAACTCCTTTGGGCAGCACCTATTTCTCCTCTTGAGAGACCCTAAGACTAAAACTTGGTAAACTGAACTATGGGAAGTCACTCACCGTATCTCGGGAGCTCAAAAAATTCTTCGCAGTTGCTTCAATCTCCATCAAGAACCCTTTTGATTCATGTGAGTCTTGCGAGAGTACTAGGGTTCTACTCCTCGACTTCTTAGGCGTGTCCAAGATGAGCACATCACTCGTCGATTCTGCAGCTACCTTTCTTACTCTCTTGAGTAGAGCACATGTGCCAGGAAGCAAGTCCTCCAATTCTATCATAACTTCCACCAACAGTTTGCTATTGTTTATTATCAAATCAATTGCCACCTTACCGTCCCGAAAAAAGAGCCTGATTCAAATAATGATAATTATAGTAAAACGGAAATCTCATCTTAAGTCAAAACAATATAGGAAAATCGTAAAAGTACACTTTTTTTTTCCAAGAAATTAATAAAAAATAAAAAAATATTAACTCATCTTAACCTTTGAAACTCCTGTTTGATCTTCGACTTTAGCTTCAGCACTTTTTGTTGCGACGTTCCTCTTCATTAACGTCTACCTCCTCATTAGTTACTGTGGTCTTATCCAACGAATCCTTAAGATAGCCTCTATCAAATTCGATTTCGACTTACTATCCCACCCTCAATTTTATTTCAAGAGTTGTGCACCCATTCAACATCGGGAATTGACGAGGCACCAGCCTTTGTTTGAAAACCACATGATCAAGGTGGGCAGCACGAAGAATCACAAATAGATGGAGAGGAAGAAAATTCAAGTCATCTTATAAAATGAAAGCTCAGGAAAAACAAAAACAAAAAAGGCATGGCCTAATCACTCATTGGGACACTAATGATCATTAATTTCTTTGCTAATGATCACTAATTTGTTAAATATTGTATATTGAAATATTTTCTTTTGCTGCCTAATTTTTGTACTACTGATCACTAAATAGACAAATAGTAGTCACTAAGCAAACAATCTATGTGGTGATGGAATTGGTCATGTGACTTAGTGATTACTTAAACCTTGTTTAAAATAAATTGGTAATTAGCAGTAGACAAATCAACGATTTGCAGTGCACAATTTAGTGATCATTATTGTAATAGTTATTGATAAGTAAATATTCTAGCATATTAAATTCTAACAGATTAGTGATAATCAACCCCAAATTAATGGTCACTAATTAAACATATGGTGATCACTAATTTTGGATGTTATTCAGAATGTTCAAATGCAAAACAGAATTTATGCATGATCAGGATAGTGTCAAAGCTAAAATGCAAGGAGCATCTCATGGATGATCACTAATTTTCTAAAAACAATCACTAGCTCTTCTGAAATCGATCACTAACTCATAGTTCATACTGCATAATGCAAACTTAAACATTTCCAATTGGGGAAAGGATTGAATGTACCATTAAGAAAAGGATTGGCCTCTAAATAACCATGACATCTTCTTTTTCCACTCATTCACTGATGACAAAAGAGCTCTCATCATGTATTACACCTAGTTTAGTCGTGTCACTTTGCCTAAATCTACCAGCGCATTCAGTACGAGGTAATTGACTTCTCTTCTTTGGTTCCCATGGAGATATGTAGACACTATGGCCATTAAAAAATTTCTTCTAAAGTCCTTACCCCCATCTACTTGACTCCACATCATTTCAATAACCTCCCCACATTTAGGGATGTTATCATGTTCAAGCCACTGCTGTTTCCAACGCTTCAGGAGGCTTGCGAACTCAATGCTCACTTTGTTTTCATTTTTAGCCTTAATTACCTCAAGGGGGCCTTTAAGGGGACCTAATTTCATGTACATATCATTCCCGGTTACCCTTATCTTGCCTTGGGTGAGTGCTAGGGAGCAAGAGCAAGTGTTGAAGTTGCGCACCAACTACACCGCCTGCTTTCCAGAGATCATGTTAGCTTGTAAATGCAAGAAGCTAGTGAAAGCAATTTCTTTGATGACTTCCTTTTACTTGTCGTTCAGATTTTCAATTAGTTGCCACAATCCCTTAGGCGACATCCAATTGTTAAACTCATTGACCTTTTTTCGTCGAATTTTGGTTTTCTTCTACATCTCACCCTCACCATTTCCTAACCCCACCGGCTCTGCTTTAATACCTGAGTCTGAATATTGAATATCGCTCGGTTGCATCCCTAAAGTTATGTACTCCTCGGTACACCCATCACCGAAGATGATGTCAAAATCACAAATCTCAGACTTATACATAGAAGTGGCGCGAGTTGACATTTGCTGTCACATGTAATCTTTGCACCTGAGTTTGACTTGTCTTTTACTTTATATCCCTTTTTGTTGCTTGAGACAACTTCGGTCTAAGCTACTGACTGTAGAAATTACTTTAGTAAAGTAAGCTAAGTATTCTTAATTATGAAGACAAGCAAATGCTCCATGAAAGAACAAAAATCATTTCCCTCCACCTTTCCTTAGTTTGAGTTCCAACCCGAGTATCTTCGTGGGAATCAACAAGCCTTATTGAGGTTTGACTGCTTATTGTACCAACCATTTCCTAAAAACAAAATAAAAGAAAATGAAATGAAGAAAAAAAATCAAGAGATCACTATTCTATCATAATCGATCACGAATCGAAAAACTATAGACTACTACTAACAGCTCTATTGATCACCAAGAAAAGAAGCAAAAAATCTAAAAGTAGCACCAAATAATTAAAAATTTATCCAAGATACCATAAACTTAAGGATCACTAATAACATGTCTGTTGAATAGCAAGAACATAGAACTAAGTTGTAGATGCAATTGCAGAAAAACTAAACATTTATTTGAGAGATCACTAATCATATGACAAACGATCACTAATCAGAAAACTATTGATCACTAATAACACGTCTATTGATCACCAACATCAAAAGTAATAAATTCCAACAGCGACTGCAAAATAGTAAACATTTATTCAAGGCATTTACAAACCTATTGTTCACTAATAACATATTTCTTGATCATTAACAACACAAAAGTTAAACTGTATAAGGAATTGCCAAAAAGTGAACATGTATTTAACAAATCACTAATCTTATCCCTAGCGACCACTAATAACAAAACTACTGATCATTAATAAATGTCTATTGATCACAAACAACATAATGAAAATAAATTCCAAATAAAAATGACATCCGATTCAGCTCACTAGCCTCATACCAATCAATCACTAATTAAGATTCTATTATTCATCAAATACAACACTGCATTAAAAAAATTATATTTTTATTATAAAAATTTGGCATTCACTGTACTTAAATATGCCGAAATTTACATATGAGACCTTTGAATGTCAAGCTAGTGTGACTTAGAAATAGATTAATATGAATCAGTTCATTTAGATCACTACTAAAATACCATAACATTCCAATTCAGGGGTGTATCCTAATAACCCAATTAATATTGCAACTCCTCGGTTAACTCTAACAATGAAGTTGTATATCTAATATATGATTGTGCGATAATCAATTATTCAGCTCCTTTAATGTATTGCTTAACTAATCATGTGGTTTGCCGTAAATATTAACCTTGACATCAAGAATGGAAAAACTCACTGGCTTTAAATGCCTATATGATAATGATTATTTGCATATAAAAATATCAACCCCCTAACTTGGTAACTTTACAACAAACTGTATTAGCAAATTGTTTATAGTCGCCAACCACACTATTGTGTTAGGTAGAATACTGGCAGTACAAATACTTAAGAACTAAACAACCGCACATGCTAAGTCAAGTGGTAGGACTATGCATTCAATCCCTTAGATGGCTTTGTGTTTAATAGAAAGCTTTAGGAGCTGCAGGGATTACCTAGAATCATGCAGATAAAAAAGGTAAAATTAGCCAACATGACACTTATCTTAATGAGTAATCACTAACTTTAAGCCAAACATAATAATACGCTTAGTTCATGGCTATTAGCCAAATCGACAAATATTAGAAATATTCAAGAGATTAGCAATTGAGACTCTTGTTTACTTATACGAGCCAAGTGTAGGAAGGAAAGGACTTGCTTGTACATTTGGTGTAATTGAAAAGGACAAATAGCTCTATATAGTGGTTCAGTGTTGCGGTGCCAAAGATGCGAATTGAAATAAAGGTTTTATAAACTAGATTAAAGGACCGTTATTGTTTTACGAGGGTTTTAGGTGCAGCCAAATTTTCAGCGATTAGTAGATTGTGTTTCCGTAAATATAGTTCGTCACTACAAGGATTAACTTTCAAGTTTAATAGCTATAGTTACATTTCCATATATGAAAGATCTTGCTAGTTAAAAACGATATGGGATATTTCATATGTACAACAACAACAACAACAACTCCTAGTGTGGATCCCGCTTTCATGGGGTCTGGGGAGATCCAGTTGTAGGCAGCCTTACCCCTACCGGTATTTCTACCCGTAGAGAAGCTGATTCCAAGACTCACAAAAAGGGTTTTGTGAAAATATTTTATAAGGAAAGATTTTGTGAAAACATTAAAAGGGAAAATATTTCATAGCAGAAAGATTCTAAAGTAAGGGAAGACTGAGATAAATTAAAAAGATCAGTTGCTGAAGCTATGAAATAAAAGGACAATAAATTAGAGGAAGGTTATATACCTGAACAACCAGCGGTAAGCCAACGAGAACTCTTCTCCGAAGACAGTACAACTTGCATACAAACAACACATACCTCTACCAGCACTTAGCCAGAACGACCAAAGAAAACACCTATCAGCGATCTAAGATCTTAATCCTATCCTGCCACAACCTCTTATCCTGAGCCAGGTCCTTCGTCAAACCGACAACTTTCAAGTCCTCTCTAATCACCTCGTCCAAGCTCTTCTTCGGTCGTCCCCTCCCTCTTTTGCCCTTGGGGATGTTGATCCTCTCACATCACCTCACTGGAGCGTCCACACTCCTCCTTTTCACATGACCAAATCATCGGAGTCTTGTTTCTCTCATCTTAGCTCCGATGGGAGCTACTTTAACTAAGTCCCTGATAACTCTATTTCTAATTCTGTCTATCTTCGTATAACCACACATCCACCTTATCATCCTCATCTCTGCTACTGTAAGCCTTTGAACTTGCGTCTTCTTTAGAGGCCAACATTCCGATCCATAAAGAACGGCTGGTCTAACTACCATGTGATATACTTTGCCTTTCAATCCAAGGGGCACCCTCTTATCACATAGCTGTTAAGCCATTAATCATGCATCGTTTTATTAATTATTTTGATTATATTTTACACATTATTGCATCTAATTTACTTTATTTTATATATTTTTTAGGAATAGCATTAATTAAATAAAGAGGAGAAGAAATGACGTTAAAATTCGGGCTTTACACGCTTGGCTATAAAGACGGTCCAAAATTAATAATTTATGAAAAATATTATTTTCATAATTATTTAATTGGGTTAGGGTTTCAAGAGTTGGAGAAGAGTTAGAAGTCTTGACGGAGAAGAAGTCTAAGGAAGAAAGAAAGAAGGAAACCCTATTCACTAACCCTAATCATCCTCACCATATATAATGAACAACACCCTCATCTCACAGCAGGATCACGCACCCCTCTCTTCATCTCATTCCAACCATCTCCTCACACACATTCATTAAGCCATGTTGATAATCAAGCCTCGGTAACATTCTCCCGCCTTCTACAACCTCATCATCATCTTCTTACATCACCCCCACGGCTGCTCCTCCTTCATCACCACATCACCTTCCCACCGCAGCAAGCCCCTTAATCACGATCACATTCTTCATCACAATACCCACCTCACATTTCCTCTCCACCTCACAAAAACCCATCATACTCATTCTTCCTCACCATAAATCCTCATCCCCATCTTCAGACAAGAAGCCCACGCCTAACACACAAACCCTACACAAGCTTCTCACGCCATCCTCATACAACCCCACGACCATATCAATATCCTCCTCTTCATCATATCCCCACGTACCATCATCATCTTCATTCACTAATCCCACGGCTGCCTAATCTCCATCATAATTCGTCATCACCATATCACACCTTACCTATTCTTTTTTTCTATTTTTATTTTTCTATTTTTTTGTTTAGTTAATTATTAAACATGAACCCTTTGGTTAATTGTGATTTTATTTTTAATATGAGTGAGTAATTTTTTTATGCTTAGTATAATCTTCTTGAAGCCATGCTAAATTTACTATTTTGAAACAAGTCTTATGCTTTATTGCCTAGTTGATTCATATTCATGATTTTATAGCGATTAGCATTTATTGTTTATGATATTCGTGTTAAATTAATTAGAATGCGTGCTAATTAGTGTAATACGATTTCGATTGATAGTTTAGAAGACTATAATACGTAAAAGTTATAGTCTTTTAGGCTTAGGCATCACCCTAATTAATCATGGATGACTCAAACCCATCTCTTTTAATTAGGTAATCGCTTTAGATCTTTGTTAAATCGATTTGCTGGTAAATTGGTTACAAAGTGTTAAATGATGTTTTTCTAATTCTTAATGCTCCAGTTTGATTAAACTTTTGCGTTGGTGTAAAGGTTATCAAATTAGTAGGGTTTACATTAGGGATGAACCTAATTAAACCAGAATCTAAGCAAAAACGGGGAAGAACCGCTGGTGGATGTCTTCTACAGTTTAACTCATGAATGAAATTAACTTGTGTGTTAATGATAAATATTAATTTGCATGGTGGATTGAGATTATACTAATTATCCTTGATAAATTTGACAACTTTTACTTATTATTTGTTGCTTTTAGTTAATTTGTTTAGTTTGTCAATTTTTATTCTATAATTATTAGCTTCGATGTAATTTCAATCGACCCCCCCCCCCAAAAGTATAGTCTTTTAGAGTGTCTAGGTGATTTTAGATAGTTTAGATTTTGATTGTTAGAGTGGTTATAATTTTAGATTGATTTATATTCAGTTTTAGTATTTAATTACCGGTTTGTTAGAAATTAGATATAAAATAGTTATTTTTGTTCTTCTTCAATTTGTATCAGTTCCTAGAGTTTACATAGTGTCCTAGTCTGTCCATATTTAATTTTGTAATTTTTGGAAGTTATTTGATAATTTTCATAATTATTTTACGAAATTGATATGTGCAGGTTTTTAGGTTATTAATTCTGAAAATTTTGACTTTAATTGTTAATTCACAATTATTAGGTATTTTTAAGTCCAGAAAATTGTGTCCTAGAATTAGTGTAATTTTCTTGATTATTTTCGTATTTATATTTATGCAGATTATTTTATTTTTAATTTCAGATTTAATTTTCTGGTTGATTATTCTGCAGTAAGTTTCTGATTTAGTTTTCCTGAAATTAATCAGACGTTGTTATGGAGTTATAATATTTTTAAGTTTAAGATTATTAGTTTAGGTTACTGCTTGTGATTTTTAATATTAATTTTCTATTTAATAATTTGTGTTTTGATTTTTAGTTGAAGATTGAATTATTATTCTGTTTTTATTTTTATAGATTATTTAGGATAGCTAATTACTGTTTTATTTTCAGAATATAATTCAAAATATTTAGGGGCATCATCTGGTGTTTTTTCAGATTTGTATTCATTAGATTCTAATTATTTAAGAACTATTAAGATTAAATTTAATAAATTAGATTAGTAAAATCATTTAGGATTAAGCTAGCCTTTTTTAGCCTTTTTAAAACAATCTTTCCTTGTGGATCGATCCCTACTTCCTGACACTATAAAAAGTATGTAATAACCGAAGTAGTGGTTAAATTTGTAGCTCTCGACAAGCTTTACAAATTTTGGCGCCGTTGCCGGGGAAAGAAAATTAAATTTCTAGTTTACTTCTATTTAATTTTACTACTTTTATTGTTTTGTTTTTATTTTAGTTTTTTGCAGATTTTCAATAAGTCTTAAGCTTAAAGAGGTAAGAATGTCCACTCTTCGGGAACTTGCTACCCCTAAGCTAGAAACCCAACCCATGTCCATTACTTATGCTGTATTAGATAAACCCTTGAAACTGAACTCTGGATTCATCAATTTATTACCTAAGTTTCATGGATTAACTGGAGAGGACCCCTATAGACACATTAGTGAATTCCTTATTACCTGTTTTGCTATGGCACCTGAAGGAATTCCTGATGACCAAATTAGACTAAGGGCCGTTCCCTTTTCTTTGCTTGATAATGCTAAGGACTGGTTATATTATATGCCTATTGGATCTTTTTCTACATGGACTGTATTGCATAAATCGTTTCTAGAATTTTTTTTTTCTCCCATCCCATATTGGATCTACTAGGAGAAATATATGTGAAATCAAACAAATGAATGGGAAAACTTTTTGTGAGTATTGGGAAAGATTTAATAAATTGTGTGCTAGCTGTCCCTGACATCAAATAACTGAACAGTTGTTGATTCAATATTTTTATGAGGGTTTGCTTCTTATGGATCGTAATATGGTTGTTGCTGCTAGTGGGGGGGGGTCTAGTTAATAAAACGCCAGCAGAGGCTAGAAATTTATTTAATCTAATGGCCCAAAATACTCAGCAGTTTGGCGTTAGGGAGTCACAAGTCAAAAGGGTCAATGAGATTGGTTCTAGTTCATCTGTAGAGAATTAGTTATCGTATATTACTGCTATGTTAAATAAGATTGTCACTGGGGGAGTACAAAAAGTAGTTGTATGTGGCATTTGTTGTCTAGAGGGGCATCCTACTGATGCATGTCCTACACTTCAAGAGGGTAATGTTAATGCTGTCTATTCTAACCAAAATCAAAGGAGGTATGATCCTTATTCGAATACTTATAATGAAGGATGGAGAGACCACCCTAATCTTAGGTATGGCCCTCAAACCAATCCACCTGGTTTTGACCAAACATCTTGTCAACCTTCTAGTCAAGATAGGACCAAATTCCTACTAGAACAAGTCCTTAAGAAGATGGATGATAGGTTCCAGAGTATGGAAATAGCTCTTAAGCAAGTTCAAGAGAGACAAACTGCAACTGATATCAAAGTTAGCAACTTGCAGGCTCAAATGCAAAATAGGTTACCATCTTAGCCTTAACCTAACCCTAAGGAGAATGTTAGTGCCATAACACTTAGGAGAGGGAAAGAATTACAAGAGCCTAGGAAGAGTAGAGAATTAGAACCTGAGTTTGAGGGCAAGAGGCTGAACCAGAGTCAAATACAGATTCTCATCAAACTACTAAGGAAATAGGAGAGAAGAAAAGAGAACCTTATAAGCCAATTCCACCCTTTCCTAGTAGATTTAGAAACCCTACTTCTAAGGTGAATGGGGCTAACCAAGAGATCTTAGAGACATTAAAGAAGGTAGAGATCAACATGCCTCTCCTTGATGCCCTTAAACAGGTGCCTCATTATGCTAAATTCTTAAAAGAATTATGTACTACTAAAAGAAAATAGTAGGGAATGAAAAGGTAAGTGTGGGGGAAAATGTGTTTGTTGTTTTTCAAAGGAAACTTCCCCCTAAGTGCAAAGATCCAGGTGTGTTTTCTGTTCCTTGTAAGATAGGAAATCTTTACTTTGATAAGGCTATGCTTGACTTGGGTGCCTCCATTAATGTTATGCCTAGGTCTGTTTATGACAAACTGAACTTAGTAGAGTTAAAGAAAACTGGCGTAGTACTTCAGTTAGCTGATAGGAGCAGTATTTACCCAGATGGAGTGTTAGAGGACGTCTTAGTCCAAGTGAACGAACTTGTGTTTCCTGCTGATTTTTATATGATGAACATGGGTGATGCATGTCATGATATTTCCATTTTGCTTGGCAGGCCATTTTTGAAAACAGCTACGACTAAAATTGATGTGCATGAAGGAACATTAACTATGGAATTTGACGGTGAAATGATTAAATTTAATATTTTTGATGCCATGAGATTCCCTGCTGATGTGAGTTACGTGTATGCACTTGATGTTTATTTGCCTCAAGATATGTATGACTTATCCAATGAGGATGAATTTTTGACTGTGCTTACTAAGAGTCTAGATCAGGCTAAGTTTCAAAAAGTACCCTATCAGATTAATGATGATTTACTGGAAGAGATCCAACTAGAGGATCCAGGAGCTTCATAAAGTCGAGCCAACGACTACAAACAAAGGCGCTGGTTGGGAGGCAACCAACGTTTTTAGGGAAGTACCCATTTAATTTTGTTTTTATTTTCATTATTTCTTTCTTTTTGTATGCATTAGGGACAATGCATGAACTAAGTGTGGGGGGTGCATCCTACATTTAATTTTCGTAGTTTTTTTTTCTTGTTCTTTTGTTATAAATAATGCATGATATGAGTTTATGTTAGGCTTACTTGTATAGAATTTTTTTTGTTTTATTAGCTATTTTGTAGTTTATCCTTTTATAAGTGAAGACTTCTAAGCATGATAGTTATCCTTTAGAGAAGTTTGAGTTGATCCTCATACATCTTTTTAATGAGTAACTCTCTTGATTATCCATCTTATTTAGTCATGTAATAAATTCGATTCAGAGGCAATAAAATGACCTGACCCATCTCCTAGACTATTGAATTAGTTGAATAATTCATTAAAATTGTGATTTTACTTGTCTATTTTTCATAGTATCAAAGTTGGGAGCGACAAGTATCCCTTTGAGGCATGCGCTACTGGGTACTACCCTTTGAGGCGATACTGCCACTGGAAAGCTTGCTTTCCATACTAGTGAGCCAATAGAATAAAGAAAGAATAAGATGAGAATGAATTATTTGTTCCAGCACCTCTATTCGGGTGAGTGTGAGACAGGGAGTGTTCAATTTATAAGACCCTATATGGGCCTCGAATATGTGCGCAAGTGAAGTTTGACAAGAGAAGAAGAGGAAAATAAATACAAGGCAAGTTTAGGATCAATTTAATGAAGTTATTCTACCTAGTTCAATTATCTCTATAGCTAGACCATGCCTAAATTTTTCTATCTTAAATTCTCTTTCGACCTCTTGATTGGTGTATGCATAATCAAAAAGAGATGGATAATTATTGATCTTGTTATATCATTATAGAAGTGTTGTAAGGTTGATAAATAAACTCTCTAAGGATAGTTGGATGTTTAGCAGGTATTCACTTATTGAAGGAAAAACTAATTAATTCAATAACACTATTTTTCGTAAGCAGGCTCAGACCTAGTATGAATATCATAAGTATGCATGATTTTATAAGAAAAGAAAGAATGTCAACTTTAGGTCGAGTCTAAGATTTCTTTGCACGAGGACGTCCAAAGTCTAAGTGTGGGGGAATTTGTTAAGCCATTATTCATGCATCATTTTATTAATTATTTTGATTATATTTTACACATTATTGCATCTACTTTACTTTATTTTATATATTTTTCAGGAATAGCATTAATTAAATAAAGAGGAGAAGAGATGACGTTGAAGTTCGAATTTTACACACTTGGCTATAAAGACGGTCCAAAATTAATAATTTATGAAAAATATTATTTCCATAATTATTTAATTGGGCTAGGGTTTCAAGAGTTGGAGAAGAGATAGAAGTCTTGAGGGAGAAGAAGTCTAAGGAAGAAAGAAAGAAGGAAACCCTATTCACTAACCCTAATCATCCTCACCATATATAATGAATAGCACCCTCATCTCACAGCAGGATCACGCACCCCTCTCTTCATCTCATTCCCACCATCTCCTCACACACAATCACCATCACCATAAACCTTCATCAAGCCATGTTGATAATCAAGCCTCGGTAACATTCTCCCGCCTTCATCACCACATCACCTTCCCACCGCAGCAAGCCCCTTCATCACGATCACATTCTTCATCACAATCCCCACCTTGCGTTTCCTCTCCACCTCACAAAAACCCATCATACTCATTCTTCCTCACAATAAATCCTCATCCCTATCTTCAGACAAGAAGCCCACGCTTAACACACAAACCCCACACAAGCTTCTCACGCCATCCTCATACAACCCCACGACCATATCAATATCCTCCTCTTCATCATATCCCCACGTACCATCATCATCTTCATTCACTAATCCTACGACTGCCTAATCTCCATCATAATTCGTCATCACCATATCACGCCTCACCCATTCTTTTTTTCTATTTTTATTTTTTTATTTTTTTGTTTAGTTAATTATTAATCATGAACCCTTTAGTTAATTGTGATTTTATTTTTAATATGAGTGAGTAATTTTTTTATGCTTAGTATAATCTTCTTGAAGCCATGCTAAATTTACTATTTTGAAACAAGTCTTATGCTTTGTTGCCTAGTTGATTCATATACATGATTCTATAGCGATTAGCGTTTATCGTTTATGATATTCGTGTTAAATTAATTAGAATGCATGCTAGTTAGTTTAATACGATTTCGATTGATAGTTTAGAAGACTATAATACGTAAAAGTTATAGTCTTTTAGGCTTAGGTATCACCCTAATTAATCATGGATGACTCAAACCCATCTCTTTTAATTAGGTAATCGCTTTAGATCTTTGTTAAATCGATTTGCTGGTAAATTGGTTACAAAGTGTTAAATGATATTTTTCTAATTCTTAATGCTCCAGTTTGATTAAACTTTTGCGCTGGTGTAAAGGTTATCAAATTAGTAGGGTTTACATTAGGGCTGGACCTAATTAAATTAGAATATAAGGAAAAACAGGGAAGAACCACTGGTGGATGTCTTCTAGAGTTTAACTCATGAATGAAATTAACTTGTGTGTTAATGATAAATATTAATTTGCATGGTGGATTGAGATTATACTAAGTATCCTTCATAAATTTGACAACTTTTACTTATTATTTGTTGCTTTTAGTTAATTTGTTTAGTTTGTCAATTTTTATTCTATAATTATTAGCTTCGATATAATTTGAATTGACCCCCCCAAAGTATAGTCTTTTAGGAGTGTCTAGGTGATTTTAGATAGTTTAGATTTTGATTGTTCAAGTGGTTATAATTTTAGATTGATTTATATTCAGTTTTAGTATTTAATTGCCGGTTTGTTAGAAGTTAGATTAAAAATAGTTATTTTTGTTCTTCGATTTTTATCAGTTCCTAGAGTTTATATAGTGTCCTAGTCTGCCCGTATTTAATTTCATAATTTTTGGAAGTTATTTGATAATTTTTCAGAATTATTTTGCGAAAATTATATGTGCAGGTTTTTAGGTTATTAATTCTGAAAATTTCGACTTTAATTGTTAATTCACGATTATTAGGTATTGTTAAGTCCAAAAAATTGTGTCCTAGAATTAGGGTAATTTTCTTGATTATTTTCGTATTTATATTTATGCAGATTATTTTATTTTTAATTTCAGATTTAATTTTCTGGTTGATTATTCTGCAGTGAGTTTCTGATTTAATTTTCATGAAATTAACCAGACATTATTCTGGAGTTATAAGCTTGTCAAGTTTAAGATTATTAGTTTAGGTTACTACTTGTGATTTTTAACATTAATTTTCTGTTTAATAATTTGTGTTTTGATTTTTAGTTGAAGATTGAATTATTATTCTGTTTTTATTTTTCTAGATTATTTAGGATAACTAATTACTGTTTTATTTCTAGAATATAATCCAAAATATTTAGGGGCATCATTGGGTGTTTTTCCAGATTTTTATTCATTAGATTCTAATTATTTTAGAACTATTAAAATTAGATTTAATAAATTGGATTAGTAAAATCATTTAGGATTAAGCTAGCCTTTTTAAAACAATCTTTCCTTGTGGATCGATCCCTACTTCTCTACGCTATAAAAAGTATTTAATAACCGAAGTAGTGGTTAAAATTGTAGCTCTCGACAAGGTTTACAACAGCACACCTGAGGTATACTTCCATTTTTGTCAGCCTACTTTTATTCGCTGGTTAATATCTTCGTCAATTTCCCCATTCTGCTGAATGATCGAGCCTAGATATTTAAACTTATTGACCTTACGTATCGGCCTCCCATCCAGAGTGACTTCTCCCCCCGCCTCTACCATTCCACTGAAACAACAATGAAGGTGCTCCGTCTTTGATCTACTTACTCTAAAACCTCTAGATTCCAGATTATGCCTCCATCGCTCGAACTTGTCATTAACTCATTGTCTGGTATCATCAATAAGAACAATGTCATCTGCAAAAAGCATATTCCAAGGTAACTCATCTTGAATCCCTCTTGTGAGTTCATCCATAACTAGAGTGAAAAGAAAAGGGCTCAAGGCGGAACCCTAGTGCAGGCCCATACCAATGAAGAAGTCATTTGTGACCCCTCCTGGCGTCCTAACACTCATCCTACCTCCCTCATACATATCCTTAATAACTCAAATATACCAGGGTAGCATTCCTTTCTCCTCCAAGCATATCCATAACATTTCGCGCGGGACTCTATGATATGCTTTTTTTCAGGTTAATGAACACCATGTGGAGATCCACCTTTCTATCTCTATACATACCCATGAGATTTCTAAGGAGGTAAATCGCCTCTATGGTCGATTTACCTGGCATAAAACCAAATTGGTTCTCTGAGATTGAGACATTCTTCCACAACATTCTCTCAATCGCCCTTTCCCATAACTTCATAGTATGACTCAGCAACTTATTACCCCTAAAATTATTACAATCCTGAATATCACCTTTGTTATTGTACAAAGGGATTACTGTACTGGACCTCCATTCTTCGGGCATCTTAGCGGTCCTAAAAATAACATTGAAAAGTGTCGCTAGCCACTGTAATCCTTTCTTTCCCAAACACTTCCACACTTCCACCGGTATTTGATCTGGACCCTCTGCCTTCCCATTGGGCATCTTCCTGAAGACCTCTTTAATCTCGTCCTTACTGATATGACCACACTCTCATGGATCAATTCTCCTCTCACCTCACTCTCGTTCCCTACTTCGAGAATCCTCCATCCCTTCACCATTGAGGAGATTGAAAAAGTATCTTTGCCATCTCTCATTGATTTCTACATCCTCAAATAACACCTTACCATTTTCATCCTTAGTGCACCTCACAACCCCTAAATCCCTAGTTGTTCTTTCCCTAGCCCTCGCCAGCTTAAAGACTTCTTTCTCCCCTTCCTTGGTCTCTAGTTTATGATATAACCTATCATAAGCCATACTCTTAGCCACCACAACAGCTTTCTTGGCTACCTTTTTTACTGCCTTATATCTAGCTCTACTAAGATCTCTCTCTCCATCTGCTCCACTATTCATGAAATCAGCATAAACCTCTTTTTTCTCCATGGTTTTCTCCTTTACCTCCTCGTTCCACCACCAGCCACCCTTCATTTTGTAACCACCCCTTCTAGAAGTACTTAGGACTTCTTTAGTCGACCTTCGAATACAATCTGCCATTGCCTTTCACATTGTATCCGCATCCTCTACCCGCATCCAAGCTCCTTCTTAAGTAATTCTCTCTGATAATAACATGGCGTTATCCTTTGTAATGGTCCACCACTTAACTCTGGGGTCCTCGACTCACCTTTTTTATTCTTCCATATCCTAGGCTTGTGGAATGATTATAAGATAGAGCTTGATACCGTTAGCAATACCCTTTTCTATCATCACCATCATCATCATCATCATCATCATTATTATTATTATTATTATTATTATTATTATTATTATTATTATTATTATTATT
>JACYFF010010365.1:96104799-96127984 GCA_017589665.1 Selenicereus undatus | reverse complement strand
TTATTATTATTATTATTATTATTATTATTATTATTATTATTATTATTGCTGGTGGTGGCGGCGGTGTTGCTGCTACAATAACAATAACAATTATTGTTGACATTATTATTACTGCTACTACAATTGCTGCTACTAGTTCTATTGTTACTACTATTACTACTATTGTCATTACTACTATTAGTATTGTTGTCATTATTACCACTGTTGTTGTTGTTGTTATTGTCATCATCATCATCATCATCATCACGTTATTAGTAATTCTATTATTATCACTATTATTGTTGTAGGCACAAAAAAAAATTAAATATGTGCCACGTCACTAAATAATTTAAGGTAATTAATGTTGGCTAGTCCAATTAATTAATTTAATTATTTGGACCCAAACGATCACCAAGTCAACGACCCAATGAAGTATCAAGTCAACGGCCCAATAAGATTATCAAGTCAATGGCCCAGTTGACTACCAAGTCGTCGACTTAAATAGACTCCCAAGTCATCGGCCAGAGTTCAAGGCCCATCTATCGACCCAAGAGGGCTATTAATCCGCAATCCCTAAAAGAGAGGGCAGACTCCTCCCTATAAATATAGCTTCATCCCCCCTCATTTGGGCATAGAAATTCTCTTCCACAGAAGACCCTCTAGAAAGAAATAACAAGCACATCAAAACATGCCGTTTGCTCTAGAGATTGAAGCACACACTTGATTGAGATTCAAGCTACTTCGGCCCTCCATCAAGTCACAAACAAGAGATCAAATCAGAAGAGTTTAATTTGTTCATTTGTAACAAAATATTCAGAGATTGTACCCATTTTTTAATTATAAATACAAAAATTGAATTTGTTTCATATTTCTTGTCTTAATTTCATTTAGACTTGAAATTTGTAGTTACAAATTTCTGGCACGCCCGGTGGGACTACTCTACCTCTCATCTCCTTCTCTTGGAAATCTAGAATTTTCAACCAAGTCTTCACAAGGAAGATATGGCCACAAGGAATGCCACCTCTCTACCTTTGAAGAAGAAATCTGGATCTTTCCAACGAAGATCCTCCAACTCTGACACTACCTCTAGTAAGCAAAACACCAGAGTGGTGACAAGAAACATGGCGAAGGCTGCAGCAGCCACTGTCACCAAAAGAGTTGTTGCAATTGCATCCTTGCATTTGACCGATAACACTGAACCCGACATGCGTGACGAAATTAGTAAAGTTCCGTTTTTTGACCCACTCAAGGAGAAATCTATTCAGGAAATGAAGACAAAGCATCAATCTCTACTTTTTAAAGTGGAAGATTATTACAGCAGCGATTCTTCTGTGTCGTCACCGAGAAGAGCAGCCCTTCCACAATCTGAGGCTGCCGTTATCATGCCTTCTATGATGGTAGGAGCTGTTAATTTCGAAGAAGAGTTTGCTAGCATGAAAGCCATATTGGAAAGGCTCTCTAAGGAGAGTGCTGAAAAAGATGCGTTCATCAAGCGCCAAGAGGAACATATTGCTAAGTTGCTGAAGAAACTGGACAAAGGGCTACGTGCATCGTCCAATAAAGGCGCAAGCAGCGATGAGGACGAAAAAGGGTCCAATCGAAGTGAGGCTTCTGAAGATGATGGTAGGTCAAAGAAGGGCAACAAGCCGCAAAATGACTCATCTCTAAGCGCAATGACTTCTGAACAAATCCAGGAGTTGATTGCCTATGCTGTCAAAACTCAGCTAAGAGTCGGTTCACGGAAAAGCTGTCTCTACACCAAACCCTACACGAAGAGGATTGACGCTCTTCGTATGCCTTATGGTTACCAACCTCCCAAGTTCAACCAATTTGATTGGAAAGGTAGCCCAAAACAACATGTTGCGCACTTCATTGAGACGTGCAACAATGCCGGTACTAGCGGTGACTTATTGGTGAAACAGTTCTTTCGGACTTTGAAGGGCATCGTGTCGGACTGGTATACCGACCTGCTACCCGAGTCCGTTGATAGCTGGGAGCAGATGGAGCAAGAGTTTCTGAACAGGTTCTATAGCACCCAGCGCACTGTTAGTATGACTGAGCTAACAAATACTAAACAGTGAAAAGACGAACCTATTCTTGACTACATCAACCGCTGGCGCTCACTCAGCCTCGAGTGTAAGGATCGATTATCTGAGACTTCTGCGGTAGAGATGTGTGCTCAAGGCTTGGAGTGGGAGCTGCTTTACGTCCTACAGATGAGCAAGCCCAGGACTTTCCAAGAGTTGGTAACTAAGGCGCATGACATGGAGATGACGATAGCTAATCGTCGCGGAAAATTTTTCCCTACTTTTGAAGTAAGGAAGGAAAGGGTGACTTCAAGAAAAATCCTAAGTCCTCCAAGAGCTCCGCCAAAGAATCCATGTCGGTCACTACAAGCGAACTGATCCGGATTTCAGGGAAATCAAGAGTAGAGGAGAATCAACGCCCACCAATGAAAGAAGCTGGGAAGAAGTGCCCTACGTTGAAAGAGCTTCAAGAAAGGAAGTACCCATTCCCTGACTTAGATCTGTCGGGCATGTTGGATGATTTGTTGGAAAAGGGTATCATTGAGTTACCGCCATAAAAACGCCCCGAAGAAGCAGGCAAGGTGAATGACCCAAAGTATTGTTGGTATCATAGGGTCATTAGTCACCCTCTTGAAAAGTGCATAACGCTCAAGGAGCGTATTATGCAGTTGGTTCAAGATGGAACGATCATCCTAGACTTGGATGAGGCGGCTGAAACCAATCACATGACAATTTTGTGTGAGCATTGTGACTTGGCTCCTGCAATGAAAGAAGAGTGGGTTACCATACAGTTTGGAAGCTTTGAGCCAGCAATGCTTTCATTAATGGTTTCGGCAACACTTATGGAGGCTGAGCATGTGCAAGACATTCCTGATGAAGACAATGAAGGATGGACTCTCATCACTAGACGAAGGCCTAGGAAGCAAATGCAGGTTCAACTACCCCCACTTCGTCAAAGAAAGACTCACGCCAGAAACAAGAAGCCTCGATACCTTAGGGGGAAGAAGAAGCTCGATTCTAGTAAGAGGCATGGACTTCAACCGGTCGAGCTGCTCAAACAAGAACCCCTTATCCCTGTCACATTAGAAGAATTCTTCCTAAGGGGCTTCTTTAAGAATGCTACAGTTAACATGGTTTCATGTTCTGAGCTTAAAGATGGGGATGATGATGAAGATGCACGAGAAGATCTCCAAAAAGCGTCCTCTTCAAATACAGATGACAGAGTCCTCGCCATCTTAGAAGCTTTGCCCGAACGCGTGAGTTGGAAAGAAATTTTTCAGTTGCCTCATGAAATGCATGAGCAAGTTGCAGCTGTCATGCGCTAGGCAAAGTCATATGCTGACAAAGTAAAGGAAGCCAAAGAGCCTGCAAAGCTTCCAACTTAGTGCGTCACTTGTAACACGGCTGTGTCGTTTACAGATGATGATCTATTGCTAAGGTCAAAACCCCACAATCGTCCATTGTTTGTCACTGGCTATGTTCGGGGGCAAAAAGTCAAACGCATCTTAGTAGATGGTGGCTCGGCAGTCAACATCGTGCCCAAGTCTACTATGAAGGACTTAGGGATTACTGTTGAGGAACTCTCTAAGAATCGGATGATGATACAAGGCTTTAACCTAGACGGTCAACGTGCAATCGACATGATTCGCCTCGAGTTGGCAATGGGTGATCTTTCCACAACATCTATCTTTCATGTGATAGATTCAAAAACTTCATATAAGTTGTTACTAGGACGGCCTTGGCTTCGTGAGCATGGGGTGGTGGCATCAACTTTGCACCAGTGTCTCAAGTATTACCACGACGGAGAGAAGAAGATAAATGGTGATGTTAAACCATTTGCGAAGGCTGAATCTCATTTCGCTGATGCAAGATTCTTCGAGGAAGAAGCCCTTTTTAAGGAAGCAATGCCAGCCTTTATCTCCTCTACCTGTAATAGGAGTGATGAAGATAATCATGTGAAGACAAACATTGGCATTAACGATAATGCCAAACAGCGACGACAATGTGAGAGGGAAAGTAGTCAAGTAACAACAGATCCTTCCTTCAAAAGGGTAGTTGTTGCAACAAAGCCTGAAGCATTAGTATTCAGATACATTCCTAAATCCTGCAACTAAGCCTATTAGCAAATTCAAGGAGAACGATTATCGTATCCTTGGAGATAAAGGTGTGCTTCCAACTCATAATGCTAGTAAAAGCAGGGTGGCTAGAGCCCCTCTATCTGGCTTCGATGTTTCTTCCAAGGGCTCACTTCAAGAAGAGAGTGACTTGTCGAAGGTGCGCACCGATGATGGATTTGATCCAAATGCATACAAGCTGATGAGGAAATTTGGTTATGACTTTGATAAGCCAATTTTTTTAGGGCATGTCATCGAAGCTAAGCCCTATGGCATTAATGACACACAAAAGAAAATACAAGAGCAAGGTGGCATGGTGGCAGTTCCGAAGGTAGGTCTTGGTTATGTACCGCCTCAACCCATCCGGATTTCAGGACGCGTAAAGACAAGCTGTCCTTTGCTCAGTATATTGCAGCAGAAGAGATTATTGAAAATGATGAAGAAGATGGGAAGAACAAACCAAAATCCTCTGTGTTTAATAGATTACAATCTTCCACGTCACGAGGACGCGCTTCTGTGTTCGATATAGTGGGAAATGGCAAGGTCTCAAAGTCTTATACTTTCTGGAGGTTAAAAGTAGGCACACAACCTAAACCTTCAGTCTTTACCAGGATCAAGTCAGGTGAAGAATTGGCAAGCTCGCCATCCACATAGGAGAAGGGCTCAGTATTGGGTCCTCTTGGCGAAATAAATGAAGTCCAAAGCGCCATCCCTTCTCGTATGAAACGTTTATCGACTCTAGATGTGAAGACAGAGGGTTCACTGAGAGTCAAGAGACGCACAGTGGTTTTCACTGGCCATAGGGTTAATCCAAGCCAAAAAGAGGAGCTCAAGCAAGAGGAACAAACTTCCTGCAATCATATCACAGTCCGAGAAGTTGTTGACTCAGACGCCGAAATAGAACTCGCGGAGACTCCTGAGACTCTAGAAGACGGAGGGCAAGCCACGGTAGACGAACTCAAATAGTTGAATCTTGGAACTAGCGAGGACCCTCGCCCTATTTACGTGAGCTCATTGCTCACACCCAAAGAGGAAAAGGAGTATTTTGATCTCCTGTCCGAGTACAAAGATGTGTTTGCTTGGAGCTACAAAGAAATGCCCGGGTTAGACCCAAAAGTCGCAGTCCACCGCTTGTCTATTAAAAAGGGCATTTCACCTAAGAAACAGTCCCAACGACGCTTCCGACTGGAGTTAGTACCAGAAATCGAAAAGGAGGCCAACAAACTCATAGAGGCGGGATTCATTCGCGAAGTCAAGTACCCAACATGGATGGTGAACATTGTCCCTATAAGGAAAAAGAACGACCAACTGCTTGTTTGTGTGGATTTTCGAAATCTCAATGATGCCTGCCCCAAAGATGATTTGCCACTGCCTATGACGGAACTCATGATTGATTCTACAATAGGACATAAAGTTCTGTCTATTATGGATTGCATAGCAGGATACAATCAGATTTAAATGGCGCCAAAATATCAAGAAGCCACAACTTTCCGCACACCTAAAGACATCTTCTGCTACAAGGTGATGCCATTCGGCTTGAAAAACGTAGGAGCCACATACCAACGGGCGATGCAAACTATCTTTGAGGACATGCTACACAAGACAGTGGAATGCTACATTGACGATCTAGTAGTCAAGTCAAGAAAGAGGCCAGACCACTTGCGTGATCTCCAGCAAATCTTCGAGAGATTACGAAGATGTCAATTCAAGATGAATCCACTTAAGTGCGCATTTGGCGTTACTTCCGGTAAATTCTTAGGCTTTATTGTCCGACATCGAGGCATTGAAATCGACCAAGCTAAAGTCAAAGCCATTCAAGACATGCCCGCGCCTAAGAACCTTAAGGAGCTTCGCGATTTACAAGGGCGCTTAGCATATATCAGGAGGTTCATATCAAACTTGGCCGGTCGTTGTCATTCGTTCAACCACCTCATGAAGAAAGGGGCACCTTTCGAATGGGATGAATCATGCAGGAATGCCTTTAAAAGTATCAAAAAATATTTATCAAGCCCACCGGTGCTAGGAGCTCCAGTTCCCGGTAAGCCTTTGATACTTTACCTTGCGGCCCAAGAAAGATCACTAGGGGCATTGTGTGCGTAGGAAAATGAGGAGGGCAAAGAGAGAGCTCTTTACTACCTGAGTCGAACCTTGGTCGGGGCTGAATTAAATTACTCCCCAATCGAAAAGATATGTCTGGGTCTCATGTTTGCTGTGCAGAAGTTAAGGCATTACATGCAAGCTCACACAGTACGAGTCATCTCTAAGGCTGACCCAATCAAGTATATCTTGTCCAAACTAGTCCTGAGTGGACAACTAGCAAAGTGGGCTGTTATCTTAGAACAATACGACATCGCCTACGTACCATAAAAGGCTGTTAAAGGGCAGGTATTGGCAGACTTCCTGGCAGATCACCCAATTCCTAATGAGTAGGAGCTAAACGATGATCTACCTGGTGAAGAAGTATTTGTTATAGAAATTCTTCCCCCATGGGAAATGTACTTTGACGGTGCGGCACGACAAGATGGCGCTGGAGCAGAGGTAGTGCTCATCTCCCCTGAGAAACATATCCTCCCATACTCATTTGCGTTGACTCAGTTGTGCTCCAATAACATAGCTGAATATCAAGCACTTATCTTGGGCCTCCAAATGGCCGTAGAGATAGGCATCAAAGACTTAGATGTGTAAGGTGATTCACAACTGGTCATCAATCAACTTCTCGAGGAGTATGAGATTAAGACAAAGGATTTGATCTCGTATCACACACAGGCCCTCCAAATCTTAGATAAGTTAGATACCGTCAAGTTACAACACATCCCTAGGAGAGCCAACAAGATGGCTGACGCGCTCGTAAATCTTGCAGCCACTTTGGCACTGGGGGCAGAAGAAGATATGACGATTCCAGTTTGCGGTAAGTAGGTAGTCACACCATCAGAAGACGAACTCATCCAAGGAGTTAATGCAGTCTATGTTTATGAGGTGGAAAAAGAAGATTGGCGTCACCCGCTGATTGATTACTTGAAGCACGGGAAGCTGCCAAATGATGCTAGGCATAAGACGAAAATTCAAAGGCGACCACCATATATTCTTTATTATAACGATACTCTCTATCGACGCTCCTTCCTTGGTCTTTGGTTAAGGTGCCTAGGCGAAGAGGAAGCATAGTAAGTAATGGAGGAAGCTCACTCAGGGGTGTATGGCGCACATCAGTCCGAGCCTTAATTGTATGATCGCCTCAAGAGAATGGGCTATTACTGGCCCACCATGGTGCATGATTGCATTGACTTTGTAAAAAGGTGCGACGCATGCCAGTTCCACGCCAACTTCATTCACCAACCTTTGGAACCACTCCACCCAACCGTAGCTTCCTGGCCCTTTGAGGCATAGGGACTTGATGTCGTGGGGCCCCTTACTCCTAAGTATTCAGTTGGTCATTTATACATTCTTGCAACCACCGATTATTTCTCTAAGTGGGCGGAGGCAATCGCATTAAAAGAAGTCAAGAAGGAGAATGTTGTTGATTTTATTCGAAGGCACATCATCTACCGATACGGTGTGCCTCGATACATCATCACTGATAATGGCAAACCATTCTTCAACAAGCTAATGACTAGTCTCTGTGAGAAATTTAGGTTCGCTCAGCGTAAGTCTTCAATGTACCATGCACCTGCAAACGGCCTCGCAGAAGCGTTTAACAAAACATTGTGCAACTTATTAAAGAAGGTGGTGGCAAAATCCAAGTGGGACTGGCATGAAAGAGTTGGAGAAGCACTTTGGGCTTATCGAACCACCTACAAGACACCAACACAATCAACTCCCTATGTGCTTGTGTACGGCGTAGAGGCTGTCTTGCCTTTGGAAATTCAAATCCCATCGCTTTGCATCACTATACTAGAAGGCTTAAGTGAGGACGAAAATCACAGACTCCGTCTAGCAGAGTTGGAATCTCTTGATGAGAAAAGGCTTCAGGCGCAACAAAAACTGAAGTGTTATCAAGCACGTTTGTCACGAGCATTCAACAAAAAGGTTCGACCTCACTCGTTCCAGGTTGGAGATCAAGTGCTCGCAGTAAGAAGGCCGATCATCATGACGCATAGGACTAGACCTGGCAAATGGGTCATTCGGTTCGGGCACGGGTCGGGTCAAATTCGGGTTGGGTCATGTTCGGGTTAAGTTACATTTCGGGTCGTTTCGGTTTGGGTTGGGTATGGTTCGGGTCAGGTCGATTTCGGGTCAACCAATTATTGGTCAAATACACTAGTTGTGCCAAAACAAGCAACTTTGTAGAAAATTTTGGGTCGGGTATGGTTCGGTTCGGGTCAATTCGGGTTTCGGGTCCACTTTCGGGTGAGCATATTTCGGGTGTCGGATCGGGTATGGGTCCAGGTCGTTCGGTTCGGGTTTCGGGTTTCGGGTCAGTTTTGCCAGGTCTACATAGGACAGGGAGCAAGTTCACCCCTAAATGGGAAGGCCCCTATGTTGTTCGTTAAGTCTACTCAAATGGCGCCTACAAGATAGTCGACACGGAAGGAGTGCGAGTAGGACCAATCAACGACGGGTTTCTGACCCATAAAAAATTGTTTGTAAGCTTCTCAGTAAGAGCCTAAACTGCTCGTTCTTTCAAGTTAAATTCCTTTGTAATAATCCTGGCCCGTAGGAGTATAAACCGTGAATGGCTAAAAAAACAAAAAAAAAACTTATACTACTCCTGGCCCGCCAGAGTATAAAATGTGAACAGAAAAACAAATAATTGGAGCACTGTTTGTTGAACTACATTATGGCTTGATCTAATTGAAAAATTATAACTTTTCTTGAGTATGTAGGTAGCTTGTGAATAAAATTAGCAAGTGCAGTCAAATGAAACATAAGAAAGAGGTGAAGAAGTAGCAAAAATATTACTATTGTATAAAGTGTGTCAAGAATTCACTAACATGAAAAATCCAATTGCACGTACAATAAGCTAGGCAACCTAATCAAATAGTGTTCATCCATTTATTAGGGTTGAGTGAGAGTTGCAACTCTAAGACAACGCGCTCATGTTCCTTCAACTTCTCAGCCTCTTCTTGGGACAAAGCGGGTATGGCTTCAAGGTTAGCAAGAGCTTGTTTCCTCTCAATGACTTGTTGCTCGATGGTAGTCACTAAGGTCAATTTGGCGTCAACGTCACTTCGAAGTTTTTGCTCCTCTTCGCAAGCAATACGAAGTGCCTCTTCTAGCTGGACTACTTTTTTAGTTGCGCCCTTATGTTTGCCCTTAATGGCAGCTAGCTCTTCCTGCACTGCGATAAGATGGGACTATGCTTGGTTGACTTGTTCAATGCAGCGGGTCTTCTCTTTATCCAAGTCATCCGGATGGTGAAGTGTTAAAGATACTTGTGTGAGTGCCAAATATGCAGATATGCTGTTCACATAATCATCTACCAGCTTCCTCAGAGGATTTAGATCTCCATTGAGACGTTCGATGCTTTTATACATCATAGGGGCGCTCTCATATAGTTTTGGTACCTCATGAAATGAAGCATTCTTCTAAGCATTCAGGTAGCCAGAACCTATAGCCCATATGCTGCAAGTAATGATGCTTTGAGAAGCAGGACCCGGTTGAAAGGAGGTAGTAGAAATCGCCGCAACCATAGATTTTCCTTTCACGACCTCATGGCTGGTAGTATTCTTGACGACAGTGGACATTTTTTTTGCTACCAGTTGAAGAGATGTTGGTCCCTCTACTGAGTGCTCACTATGGGTTGGTGATGCAGGAAATGTTTCAGCCCCTTTCGAGACCGATTCGCCAACTCCCTCTAGTGATGTCAACCTCTTTACAACTTCTATATCCTTGCCACCATGAAGACTGGCCTTAGTGGTTGACAACTTGGCTGCGAGATTAACTTCTTCAAGCAACTGCTCGTCTATGACAGGGGTGGCCTCCTGTACTAAGTTGAACGCCTCAATCTGCATCGGAAAAAAAAGAAAAAAAAAGAAGAGAGCGAAAAGATCAAGCCAATAAGAAAAAAAAGGCGGGGATGCGATGAGCCTTGTAAGGTTCTATACAAAGAGAAGAGCAATTACATCTTCAAGGTTAAGCATCTCTGAACAGCTTGTGACGCCATTGAAAAAACTATCTCCAAGAGGCGCACTTGAAGTATTGGCAGCGACAGTCTTGCGTTTTTTTATACCCACGATGTTTAAAGTTAGCTTCTGAATCCTGGTCACTATCATCATTGTCGATCGTGGCCCCCCCTCAATCAACAATAGGAGTATCAAGGGACTCTCCGGTCTATTCAACGTCAGAATCTTGGTCCTCAAAATCAGATCCATCCTTTGAAGTATTACCCCTTCTGTTATTCTTAGACTTAAAAGGGTCATGTCCTGCACTCTACTAAAGAAGACTAACATTGGCCCTGAGGTCGCTTATTGTCACCTTAGACCACCAATCCTACTATTTCTTAGTCATGACGTGGTTAAGATGTAGCAAACGGCTCGGCAACGTCGCTATAGACTTGGTATTCTTAGATAGAATGGCGGTCCAAAAGTATAAGGCATCATTGTAGGATGTGGATCGAGTGCAAGGGTCAAGTTTAAGTGCACCAGGTAGTTCCTGCCAGAAACCAAACTGTCTGCTGAATCGATGTGGACTATAAGGCATGACATAAAAAGTTGTTGCACGATGAAGAGGTCAAAAACTAGAGCGGAGAGCTATTAGGCAGCTAAACTTCTCATAACCAAGAGTTCCATCATCACTCAAAGTCTCATATTTATTCTTGCTAAGCATGGTGCAACCCAAATCAGCAATCGCCCCTTCATGGATACGCCTTTGAGCGTCCTCAAAACTCTTTGCCGATCCAAAGCTAGAATAGTGCACCATTAGAGGACTCGCAGGAGCTGGATCTAGTACATAGTGGGTGTTGAAGTAACATGCGAGCCAGCCATATAGATAATGAGCAGGAAAGAATGACATGGAATTTGAGGGTTTTCCCTCACTAAAAATACCACCAAGGCCACGATAAATGCTCACCAACACTGGCAGTACTGCAAGACTATACATGTATCTAATTGCCATGTTGCTAGCCACTTTGAAGGTGCCAGGACGAATGAATCCTTTTTCACCTTCGGGAAGAGCAAAAATGCACAACCAGCATGAAAGAAAAACAGCTAGATAAGTGTTCTCTCTTCTATCAATAGGAATTTCAAGTGCATCAAAGACAGCGGATTCTTCTTGAGTCCACTGCAGGGCTGTGGGCTGAATGTCGCCTGAAGGATTGTGGGTTGACTCAGGTCATGACTTGACAGGACGCGACTTGGAAGAGCTTTGCCGCCTCGAAAAAGACTCATGCTTAACTTGTCTCTTGCACCAAAAATCTATCCAACGCTCAGCACAAACCTCGCGGTCACGGGCATTTTCAAGACAACTGTAAGCAGCAAACAACTATCTACATGTGGGCTGGATTAATCTCTAATTATTGTGATGACGTCGATACAATGCATCTTGGCTAGGTACTGCCTCATCATAGATTTTCACGTAAATAGGAAGCCCACCAAGTTTATATAAGTCCCACAAAGATAGCGACATTTCTCCGAATATAGTGTGCAAAGTGTTGGTCTCAGGGCACCAAGCCTCACAAAATGCACGAATAACATGAGGATCACGATCATAAGTGTATAATGAAGCATACACTGAATCAAAGAGGCGACAAGTCCTTAATTGGGATTCGAAGCATGAGAGAATGTGTTCTACCCACACCCAATATTTCACAATGAAAGAGAATTCCCTAAATATCTTTAATGCTGGCCCCCAACAAACTTCATCGGAAATAATTTTTTGCCCAAGCAGCGGGAAAGAGGTGATGGTGCAGCTATTGTCATAACTGGCGCTGTGAAGAAGGTGGATATCATCATGCGTTCTGTTTGCAGCCCTAGTAGCAAACGGTGATGCGAAGTCAGAACAAGGGACGGTGGGTATCTGCTCAAACTCTTGACGAAGCAATGATGTGTAAACGATAAATGTGCTGCCTAGCTCTGCTTTCGTCTCTTCATGCTCAACGACAGAAAGATAAATTTTATCCCGTCACTTGTATTCTTTAAATTGTACCATGATTGAGTACCTGCTAAAAAGAAAAAAGAAAAAAGAAGTGGTTATTCTCGTTAAAAAAAAAAGAGGGAAAAGGAAGCCGAAAAAAAAAATCGCAGTTTAGTTTTCAAGGATATGAAATCATCGGCAGGCTCATTAGCATGGTTCAATCTTCAGGTGGCACGTCTCACTGGCATCTGCAACGGCTCTTTCCTCAAAGTCTAAAGACCGAGTCTGATTGCCTTCACGCACAACGAGTCTTTAAGTATTGTATCTCACTGGCATGCGCAAGGGCTTTCTCCTCAAAGTCTAAAGATCGAGTCCAATCACCCTTACTCACAACGAGTCTTCGAGCATCGCATGCCGCTGACATATGCGAGGGCTTTCTTCTCAAAGTCTAAAGACCGAGTCCGATCACCCTCACGCGCAATGAGCCTTCAAGTACTGTATCCCGCCAGCATATGTGAGGGCTCTCTCGTCAAAAAAAAAATAAAAAATTGAGGCTAGTCACCTTCGCGCTCAGCGAGGCTTCAATTGTCAAATCCCGATGTCATATCTCGCACACAGTAAGTCTCTTTTTTTTTTAGCACTCAAATAGCCCAAAAAAAAAATCGCGATAGTGATTCTTTTTTGCATAAAGGAAAAAAAAAGACATCTTGTATTGTCAGTGACAAGGTATCCTACCCAATATGTCAAACAGTATAAAGTAACATAAGAACCCTTGGCTTTCTTCTCAAATAGGGATATAAACATTAAAAAAAAAGAGTTAAATTAAAAAGATGTCTACTCCTCCTCTTGGGACCGCTGCCTTTTCCATGGTTTGCATAAAAAGTTATTCAATTATCTCAGAGTGTTCCTTCCACAAATCTTCAGCAATACAGTGCTCCCTATTTCTACGAAGACGTTGCAAGACATAACATCACTGTCACCCTTATCCTGACATATGCCGAATCTCAAGCAGACAGAAGTCACAGGAAAAGATGGGACGGCTGCCTTCCCATGTTTACATAAAAAGATATTCAATTACCTCAGAGTGTTACTTCCGCAAGCTTGCAGCAGTATAGTGCTCTCTGTTTCTGCGAGTACTGACAGCATTGTCACCATCATCATGACATACGCCGTACTCTCAAGCAGGCAGAAGTCACAGGGAAAGGGCTGACCAAGACTACAACTTACCTCCCAAAACAAAAGAAAAAAAAAGAGAGAATAAAATAAGATTCAACTGTGGATGGAAACAGAGATATCTCAAAGCAAAGTCTCTGGCAGGAAGGCCATGCTAGGGAATCGCGAATAGGGGGCATAAAAAGGAGTGAGTAGCCGCCTTAAGTCGTAGGATGGACAAATTTAAGGAAGGAGGAATCTGCCTTGCATAATAAGTTTTCAAATTGTAGAAAGAAAATCCTCTCTTCAAATTACCAGTCAAGAAAAAAAAAAGAGCGACGTGAAATTGGAAACAACTATGCTGACAGTCTGTTAGATATGTGAAAAAAAAATGCGTCTGTCAAATCAACAACATGATAAATTAAGTCCATGGCCTGCTTGGACAACGAGCCAAAAATGCGTGTCGAGACACCGGTCGCGCTTAAACACCGAGTCGTGTACGCAGCCTAGTCTCGAGGGGGCAATTTGTAGGCACAAAAAAAAATTAAATATGTGCCACGTCACTAAATAATTTAAGGTAATTAATGTTGGCTAGTCCAATTAGTTAATTTAATTATTTGGACCCAAACGATCACCAAGTCAATGGCCCAATGAAGTATCAAGTCGACGGCTCGATAAGATTATGAAGTCAATGGCCCAGTAGACTATCAAGTCGTCAACTTAAATAGACTCCCAAGTCATCGGCCCGAGTTCAAGGCCTATCTATAGACCCAAGAGGGCTATTAATCTGCAATCCCTAAAAGAGAGGGGAGACTCCTCCCTATAAATATAGCTTCGTCCCCCCTCATTTGGGGATAGAAATTCTCTCCCACAAAAGACCCTCTAGAAAGAAACAACAAGCACATCAAAGCATGTCGTTTGCTCTAGAGATTGAAGCACACACTTGATTGAGATTCAAGCTACTTCGGCCCTCCATCAAGTCACAAACAAGAGATCGAATCAGAGCAACTTAATTTGTTCATTTGTAACAAAATATTCAGAGCTTGTACCCATTTTTAATTATAAATACAAAAATTAAATTTGTTCCATATTTCTTGTCTTAATTCAATTTAGACTTGAAATTTGTGGTTACAATTTCCAGTATTATTATTACTATTTCTTTCTATTAATATTGTTTATAATTATTTATTATTATTAATATTATCATCATCATTGTCGTCACTATCATCTTTACTAAAATGTGGAGACGTTGAAGTCTGTCCCCCTTAAAAGTAGTTTTGTCCTTGGAACTTAAATATGAAACTCATATCTTAGAAGAAGAAATTTAGGTATTTAACTACGATGTGTGCCTCAGTCTCTTAAGTGCCCTCTTGAGTCGTATGATTGGTCTATAAGACTTTATTGATGGTATGACTTTATGATGTGTTCGAGCTTCAGTAAGGCAAGGATTTGTAAAAGTGAATCAAGAATACATTTGGGTAGAAGGAAGGATGTAGAACCAAAGTAACCAAGAACCAAGATAGAAATCAAGTGGACTAGCAAGGGTGATTTAAGACCCACTTTGGTTTGCACACTTGGGCAATCTTCTTCCTTTAACTAAGTTACAGAAATGAAACACGCTCTTAGTTGAGTTAAGAAGACCTAGAGACCCACTTGATGTTGCCAAACACTCAAGATATAACACTAGGAAGTTTGAGAGATATTGGAGAGAGTTTTCACAACTCAAAGTTCAAATTCATTCAAAAGTTGTTCTCTTACAACCTAAGACCTCCCTTATATAATGGGAGCCTCTAAAAAGCTTTTAAAAAGGGGAAAAAAAGGAGCCTTACACGTCCAAAAAGCACAAGGAGACCAAAAAGTAAAGACAAAATCTGAAAAGTGCTTTATGCTTTTGTCAGCAACTTTTCAGTTTACAAAGGTCAACTTCAAACAGTTATATCTCCTAGGTTTCTCACTCAAATTGGCTGAAATAGACCTTGATGGAAAGCTCTTGAAGTTAGCTTTCACATGCCAGAAGTTCTCCGCAATTTGGAGCTACCGTTTGGGAGATATGGGGTAAAAGGTGTAGCATATGCAGACTAGGACAGTTTCTGCAGCATCTGGAAAAAGGCTCCAATTGACTTATTGCCTAGAGACCTAACCTAGAACTCTTTATATGTCCTTGAAGCTGACATATTAAGGGCTCCAAAAAGTAAATTTTCAGCCTCTTAAGTCCACCTTAAGCTTGGGTAATTAGGCTTGCAAAACTGGGCAGCATGTGCAACGCTTGGTTGATGACTTCTTGGACCATGGAATGAACCTCTTTAACCTCCTTGATGCTTGTAGAGTCCTTTAGACTTATGGGTTGGTCTTCAATTGGTTCCAAAGGATGGTCCCCATCACTTTATTCCGTAGCTGCTTCTCCCATGATCAAGGATCTATATCGGTTTTACTTCATATATCAAGTCTAGGACATAGAGTCATAGAGTGTTTTCTCTAGCATACTGTCTCGAAGGTTATGCTTTCATGATAATTATTATTATAAGAGAACTCAACCAATGGCAAATGCTCTTCCTCTATGCCTTGGAAGTCTATGACATAGGGTCACAAAATGTTTTATAGGCTTTGATTAGTTTGTTATATTTGTCGGTTAGTTTTAGGGTGGTATAAAGTACTAAGGTTCAATTTTATCCGAACTACCTTCTGAAGAGCAGTTCAGATAGGGGACAAGAATCTAAAATCGCTATTAGAGATGATGGCACTTGGAATTCCTTATAGTTTAACCACCTTCTTAATGTATATTCAAGCCAATTTCCCTAATTTCCAATTTTCATTAATAGCTACGAAATGGGCCAACTTGATCAAGCAAACCAGAATCACTCATATTGCACAAATTTAGAATCCTACTTTTACATTAGGACCTATAAGGACCTCATTTCCCCAACTATTCGATGATGATCAAATATTTGTCTTAGTTCCTTTAAACCTTGTTGCCACAAGAAAAAACTGAGTAGGTAGTTTCATGAGCTCTGGACAAAATCTTATCTTTTAGGTTTTTAATAATAGGAGCATCCTTCAAACATTAATGACCCATCTGCATGGATCATAAAGTTTGAAGATTTTCTAACACTTACATCCTCCTTGATTTTCTTCTACATAGGGTCTATATATTTTGCTTTGATGACATTATCTATGAGACTTGAGTTAATGTGCATTGCCATAAGCCTCCTTTTATGGATCTATAAGCCAATTTTACACCCAAGCACTGAAGGTCCCTACTAATATACCTCTATTGTGACCTCATTTTAGCCCATATTTTATTTCTTTTCACATTATTTTTTATATTAACTCTTGATGAGAAAGGGTCAAATTTGCCTTTTTTGATTTGTATTATGCTTATAAAGGTGTTTTTCTTATTTTCAAGAGTTCTTGCCAAGAAGATAAGAAAATCATTAGTTTTGATGGAAGATAAGGCCATGAGGATGAGTTTTGAGGAGGAAAAGAGGTCCAATGAAGTTATGAGGGCCAACAAAGTCTAAACGGCCAAAGATGGTGCACAGTTGGATGTGCACAATGGCACAACCGTGCAAAAAACCATGTAGTGAAGCCAAACTTATCGAAGCTGCACATGAGCAGTTGATAATTCATATTTTATATGTGATTTGACCCCTCATTTTACTTCTTTTAAGTCTTTGAAATATATTTTATGAGAGAATAATGTTGGTCTAGCTCATTTGGGCTTGATTTTAGCGGCCCGGTCCTACGTGCTCCTCCCCCCCAGCAAACCGAGGCCTAACCCTAGCCTCTCATCTCCCTCATTCTCTCTCACTCTCTACCCAGTTGGGCCCACCCTGTGGCCCAAGCCAGCGTCAGGCCCCAACACCCCTCTTATCTCACTTCTTCACAACCCCATATAAGGCGGTGGGTTGCGGCCCAAATGCCATGCCTAGCACCCTCATCTTCTTCTTCGTTCACTCTCTCTTTACCTCATAGAAAGGGGCCTGCCCAGCGAGCTGCCTGCACTAGCCTACCAGCTTCCCCATCCCTCTCCTCTTCTTCCCCCTCTCCGTTTGGGCTGCTCCTATAGTTTCTGCGGCCCAGTCGGTCCTATTTTAGCTCCCCATAGCTCCACTTCTACCAAGTGCTTCATTTTCCACATGGGTCATTTTTTTACCTAGTCAAAGCAATTAATCAAAATTAATATTTAGCTTTAGACTAGCCTTTTCTTAAGCAACATAACAACCAAGAATTAATTGAAATTAACTTCTCATTAATTATTAGGCACCAAGAGGGGTTGAATTTTCACTATAAAAAGGGGTCATAGGTTGTAGCAAAAAACATCCATTCTCTCATCCACCATTTCATCGATTCATCCACTCTTCTAAGACAAAACATTTGGGTTGAGCGGTTAAGAAAAAAATAAGCTTGCCAAGCTATTTTTCTCCTTTCATCTCACCTTATTTGTGAGTCTAGTTAGAGAGTTTAGTTTCGCAATTTCTTAATTTTGTAACTAAACGTCAAAGTTTGATCATATTGAGCGAAATATACCATCAATATGATATTATGACTCGTCTAATTTTGATGGTATTTTCTCTTTCTATGATCGGCTGAGCTATTAATTTAGGACTATGATGGATCCATGACTAATAATATTTGATTTTATTATATTCTTTTGGAGTTTATTATACCTCTTATATTGCATAATTTTGAGTTTATATTTGATTCTAATTTATTTATGTGAAATAATTCTATTGTCTATACATGTTGTTTTTTAGTGGATTAACTTACTATCTCATTTTTATGTTAGACCTTGTAGGCTAATGTAAGAATTATGCAATTGTGCTCAAAATTGTTATTATTAATTGAATAGACTATGCTAGAAAATAGATGGATTATGTCAAAATTAAATAAGTCATGCTAACCACTAGATAGTTTATGTCACAAATGATCATTATAGTTCATCTTTGACACTATTGACCTAATGCTTGTAACTGAGTTGAATAAGAGACTAATTAAACTCCTAATTGGATGTAGTAAAACAATATTAAGTCAATGGTGAAGCCCAAGCCTCTCTCTAATTCGATCTCTTTGTGTTTACTTTATTTTTGTTGGTTTTTTAGTTTCTTTATTTTAATTTCAATTGATGAACTCCGCAATCTAAAATCATTCTTTTAATTAAGTGGAGAAATGTTAAATTTAAAATCACTATTGTTTATCGTGGGATCGACACTCTACACTCGCTAGTTTCATTTAAAGTTGTTTTCGAACTTATTTTAGGGTTGTCTTTAGTTTCTTTTAAGAGCACTTTCCTAGAGCGATTTTTAGGGTTCAGTAGGGAGATCTTAGAGTTTCCTATTGATTGAATTCATCACCATTGCAGATTGTTTTCCTACTTCCTCTATGATTAATTCAAGTTTGCTTTTTAATTCTTTCTTTCTCTTATCATTGTTTTCTAGGGGTTTTGTGTGAATCATGTTTACCATTCTAGAGATTGATTTGATTGCTTTTGATATGATTCATGGTTAATCTCCCGACTTGGGTTGGGATTGACGCCAGTTATGTTCATTGACTCATGATTTAGCCCCAAACCCTTGATTGCCCCACGTTTGTGTTTATGATTTCTACTTTGCTCACTACATGTTCGATGAATTAATTGAAACAGAATTCATCCATTGCTATTAGGGTTCAGGGGAACATTGAAAGACGAAATCTTTACCTAGAGTGACCTAGTAGATGGTTAGGATTTCGATATGAAAATAATTGAAGTCCCAATTGGGATTCGAAATTGTAGATCTTGTAATTCTTTGACTTTAGTCCCATGAAAATAGGTGGCGATAGTTCTAGAATTAGTCTTCTACCCTTAAGAGAGGGAGGAGATAGATTAAATTGTCAATCTATCCACTCACAATATAATGCTTGGGCGAGTTTGATGGTGTTAGTGATTGATTCAATAATGCAATTGTGTTGTCAATTCCAACCTAGGTGCTTTAATATTTTGATTTCTCAATTATCTTCTTAGTTATTATCGATTCCTTAGTCGCTAGTTGAGCCTTTGAATTTGATTTGCCTAGGTTTAGTGTTTAGATTTCTTTTGGTAATTGAAAGCATGTTCCTTATGGGATTGTCCCGTACTCGCCAGTTTCTAGCTACAGTTACACTGTGCCTTTGCGGTAATTTTAACTTAACAAGTTTTTGGTACCGTTGTCGGGAAACTTGTTCCTTTCAATATTGAACCGATTAGAATACTCTAGACTAGGCTTTTATTTTTCTTTTTATAGTTTTTAGTTATTCTTTTTCCTTGCTAGACACTACTTACTCTTGGTGTAGTGTTTGCTTTCTATGCACAGACATAGTCAAGGGAATCAAAATCTTATCCCCTCAGACCTTGAGATAGAAGCTACTACACATAAGCAAAGCCTCGCCTCAAGGAAGAAGAAAACAGAAGTTGTAATGGCTAGCAGGGATAATAGAATGTTGCGAGACTATACTATGCCGCAATCGTCGGGCATCACTTCATCCATGGTGAACCCAACCATTGAGGTGAACAACTTCGACCTTCAGCCAGCCCTTATCTCCTTAGTGGAGAGAGACCATTTCAATGGACACTCTCTAAGAACCCAAACATGCATCTTCAAATTTTTTTTGCGAAGTGCAATACAATCAAACTCAATGGGGTACCCACTAATGCCATTCGACTGCGACTCTTCCCATTTTCCTTGAAGGATAGCACCAAGGATTGCTTGAGAATGAGAAGCCAAATGCCTTTGCCACTGGGATGCACTTTCCAAGGATTTCCTAAGCAAGTATTTCTCACTAGGAAAGACTGCCAAGTTGAGAGCGGATATTACCTCATTTGCCCAACTCGATGGTGAGTCCCTATATGAAGCTTGGGAGAGATTCAAGGATCTCTAATGCCAGTGTCCACATCACGGTGTCCCTGATTGGCTCTTGGTTTAGACCTTCTACATTGGACTAGATCGGACTTTGAAGATGTCTATTGATGCTACAGTTGGAGGTGCTCTCATGGGGAAATTGATTGAGGCTATGAAAGCTCTCTTGGAAGACATGACTGCCAACAATGATGACTGGTCCAGTGAGAAAACCACCCCAAAAGAGAGGTAGTGGCAAGTATGAGGTCGATGTGATGACATTACTAGCCTGCAGGGTGGATGCAATAGCACAAAGACTTGATCGAGTTGGTACCTCTCCTGTTCTAGGCAGTTCTTTAGGATCATCTGTTGGAGTATATGCTGTTTGTGATACCTGTGGTGTGCAAGCATACACATTTGTTGAATGCTATAATGGTCCTCCCACCGTTGAGCATCCTAATGCCATACATAATTTCAATATACCACCACAGAACAACTCCTACTCCAATGCTTAGAATTCCAGATGGAAGAGCCACCCTAACCCTCCTTACAGGAACCCTAACCTCAACCATAGAATATCATGCAGCCACCTGGGTTCTAGAATAGAGCCCCCTACAACTCATCTCCTGAACCTCCACAGCCAAAGTCTAACCTGCAGAGTCTTATGAAGCACTTTATTTAGACTTAAACCAAGACTAATGAAGCACTTGGTGAGTCAATCAATAAATTGACCTCCAAGTGTGAGATTATGGTGCGACTATGGCCTCCCACTAGAAGACCATTATACGTGATTTTTAAATGTAAATTTAAAGGTCACAAGCGTACGATTTTGTTGTAGTACTTGAGGGTTGTTTCCTTAAGGACAAGGATGAAGTTAGGCCCCTATCGACTAAAATATTCTAAGCATAATTAAATTATCCTAAATAATAAAATAGGTAAAATTAACTATATTAATCTAAACACAATGTATGAATTAATCACATCTAATTAAGCTACCAAAGACTAAACTAAAGGAATGAGTTAAATCATATGAATAACACTAAAAGCAATTAAAAACTAAAACATTAGGGGAAAGAAATATCTACTTTAAGCAAGCAAATAAACAAGCTAAAAACAAAACCAAAAAAGAAGAGAGTCAAACCTACTACTAGAATCAATTCTAAGACAAACCAAATGGAAAACTAAAAAACATAGACCTAAAAATCAAGCACCAAAAGAGACGAAAAGCCAAGACAACAGGGGTAGGGCATCCCTGCTTGCTTACACCTGTGATTATTTACAACCTCATATAGACAACCATCATCAAATCACCAAGAAGCAGAACAATGATTGAAATAAATTCAAACCCAAAAATCAGATCATCGATGGCAATCACCATTAATAGAGGTTCATCCTCATCCAAATCATGAAATCAACAACCCCATCTGCATTATAAAACCAAACTCTCATCCACAATCTTCCAAAACCAAGCTATCATTTTCCCACAAACCCAAAGCAGATACAAGTAGCAGGACATGTAGAAGTAGAGTAGATGAAGAAGAATTAAATCTAACCCAATAAATTTGAGCAATCCCAACTCATAATCACAAATTTCAACTCGGAAATATTGAATTTCAACACTGAGTTTGAAGAATTCGAAGCCATGAAATTCTAAGCTCACATTGAGATCCGAAATCCCAAATCAACAGAGAATGAAAATTGAAAAATTCAACTCTAAATTAAAACCCTAACAATCTAACTAGAGACTGAAATTAAATAAGAGCAACAAAGCCCAAAAAAAAGGTTTATTACCCTCTTTTTCTTCCTCGATTCTACTATTGATAAAGTAGCATATGCATCATTTTTCTTCTTGAATTTCCCCTTTACCTCCTCATTCCACCACCAATCTCCTTTCATTCTGGCTCCACATCATCCAAATTTGCCTAAGATTTCCTTTACTGACATTCGAATGCATTCTGCCACTGCTATCCACATTTTGTCCGCATTCTCTAGTTGTTTCCAGCACCATTGTGCTTTAATCTTCTCTGATAACTTCGTTGAGTTTGCGTAGTAAGACACAACCATTTAAATTTAGGTTCCCTGACACTTCTCATCTTTTACTTCATACTTTTAAATTCTACATCCATCACCGATAACCTATGCCATGTCCCCAAATATTCAATGAGAATCACTTCAACCATTACACACCCTCTTATTGTTCGCCTTGATTAGAACGTAGTCAATTTTAGTCTTTGACATGCCCCTTTTGAAGGTCACCAAGTTGTTCTCCTTCTTATTAAAATAGCAGTTTATATATATGTTGAAGGTCACCAACGTAGTCGAGAATGCGGACAGAGATTGGACAGAATTAGGAATAGAGTCATCAGAGGCATAGCCCAAGTGGCCGCCATAGAGGCGAAGATGAGGAGAAGTGCGGCCGCCCCCGTGCATAAGTGTGAGATGATCAACCCCCCGGTGGCAAGAGAGGCAGGGGTAGACCGAAGAAGAGCCTAGAAGAAGTGGTTAGGGAGGACCTGAGAGTTGTCGGTTTGACAGAGGACATGGCTCAGGATAGGAGGCTGTGGCGAGCCAGGATTAGGGTCGCGGATTGTAAGGGACCGGCTCCATAGGTGGCGGTCGCTTTTGCGGCGCGGGCGGGTAGGGTTTTTTTGGTGTGATTGTCTGCAGGTCGTGCTTTTCCAAGTTCTGACGGCATCACGTGCCTATGGCTTGTTGAGGTATGTCTCCGCTCTCCCTTTATTTACTCTCCGGAACCTTTTGTCTTCCTCTTCCACCTACTCTGTAAATGGTTTTTGCAATGGTTCTTCTCTATAAACCGTTTTCCCAAATTGGTTTCTCGTGGGCCTTACGGAATCAACCTCTCTATGGGTAGAAATACCGGTAGAGGTAAGGTTGCCTACAACTAGATCTCCCCAGACCCCACGAAAGCGGGACCCACACAGGGAGTTTGTTGTTGTTGTTGTAAAATATGAATTCACTATTTTAAGAGTTAATTATATACAGAACCATTATACATACATATATACCTACATATATATATATATATATATATATATAT
>JACYFF010010365.1:96045320-96064799 GCA_017589665.1 Selenicereus undatus | reverse complement strand
TTGGTTGAGTCTTGGATTTCATAAGGTTTGGTATCTAGACATGTTCTGTTACGTGATGGACATGTTTCTTCTATGGGCATGATGCTCATTGTTGTACGTTAGGCATATTGAAATGTCACAGGCTTCTGATTGGCCTAGTCACACAGGCAATCGTCCTGACGCTTCAGTAGCGGGCAGGATGAGACGTAATCATATTAGCACTAGGTGTGCAATATTGATTATTCACACTGGAAGTGTGTGAGTGGAATGAATATAGTCGCCTTAGTAAGACTAAGATGAGACTCAAGGGAGTCGAGTATGAAATAAGTTTTCATATTGAAGCCTTAAAAGCCGAATCTTGAGTGTCAAGACCAACATTCAGTATGTTGATCTAGTGGCTCAGGTTAGATTTTTGGGTGAAAAATCTAGACTGACGATTCGCATGGCATAAAGAGTGACGAACCCAGCTAAGTGGGAGCTATGCCGTGACACACATCTCATACTGTGTGTGCTTATAAGACGACCCATATGTGGGGTGACAATTGAATTCCCTATCACTTGTCACTGTGTGACCCTATGAACGATGACCCTTTGACTTAAAGCTATGATATTAAGTCAAAGCTTAATGATGCTACTTTAATGTGATTCTCAAGAGCCACGATGTATACGGTTCAGCGAGAACACATTAGGAAAGCAATTAAGCTAAGATGAGATTTCATGAGTGTTTAAGGAAAATTTATCCACCATCACCATATCAGCCCGGGCGATTATGTTGAGAACATAATCATATGATATATCAGGCATAAGGGACTAAAGATGCCACTGGTGATGTCTTGGGATATTTTTGGGGTATCGTATTTCGTGAAAGTGTTATGTTAGTTGGATGGTAACTTAATATAACACGACTTGTTATTTTTGGTCGCACGTCCTATTCCTGGTATGAAGCGTGAGGAGTTGTGATAAATGGAGAATACGTGTTTTACGGCCTAAGTGGCCGAGTAGGAGCTGTTGGACGGGCCTGATTAGATTAGGCCTGACGGCCACTTAAGTCGCCTAGGGCGACAACCCTAGCTACCCCCTAATCTATATAAAGAGGTTTAAGGGGGTTAGCTGCATGGATGAAACATATTGATAACACTCCTCTCTCTCTCCTCACGGTGACCCTACCATCGCTACCGGGTATTTGGGTTTAGGACGTGGACATCTATAAAGCGACTCTAGTAGCCGCTTGGATTTATTATTATTGAAGAACTGGTATTCTTATTGTGGACTATTACCGACAGTACAATTCCGCATCTAGGTTAGTCCTTAATTTATTTCCTACAATATATATATATATATATATATATATATATATATATATATATATATATATGCAAACTGAAAGGGAGTTTACCATTGCTCAAAGCTGATATTTACACAAATACTCTTTAGATGCCGAGAGGGAACACATTCAAACTTGCCCACCTATTGTCATTATATATAACTTAGAGTGAGATAGCTTTCATCCTGAATTTACTATCTTCTTCTATAATCTGTGCTAAAATATCTAGCGTTGTGGCTTTGTTTTGATGGAGTATGCTATTTCTTCCCCCGCCGCCCCCCCCCCCCCTCCAAATTTGTGGTACGTGAATGAGATTAAGATAGATCATATGCTCCTCCTTTTTGTTTTGATATGTACCTATATTACACCACAAGACCAATCTAGTCATCTTTTTAGGTGTTGCTGATACCAAACATCCTAGCTATGACAATCTCTACTATGTTTTTTTTTAAACTATAAGAGCATTTAAAAAGTAAATGTTGTTTTAATTCTCCAGCAGCTTGACACAGGGAACATCTGTTAACTAAATGACAACCAAACTTTTAAAGTCTCTCTTGGGTAATCAACCTCCCGTGAATCCTATAGGTATGTATACCCTTGAGAACATCTGTATCCAAAGCTATGAGCGAGTTACGTTTCCGACCCCAACGGAAAGTTTTTAGAGCTCTACGACCCTCTGGATTACACTCTGAGGGAGGACGAAAATCTGGCCCCAATAGGTATGTATACCCTTGAGAACACTATTAACTAGCTCAGCCCGCCTGCATATGGTAAATTTATAAGTGTATTTATTGATGTGTATATTTACTTATGTACTTATCATTTGTTTCCTCTTAAAAAAGGGTTTATATGCAATATCTTTCATTTATTAAAAAATATATTTGCTCTTATCATGCAATATGTTATTATTTTTGCATTTTCTCCTCATAAAATGTTTTAACCCTTGAGTTATAATTAAAAGTAAAATTATTGTTACTATTATTGTAGCAGCAGTTGTTGTTATTACTATATTATTAATGTGTCACACTTACCTTTCACATGTTTTTCTTCTTCAAAAAGGTTTCATCACGACATAAAGGTTTTTTAGAAAATTTTCTGGTCCTCCTAGAATTGATTTTTTTCTAGCTAGAGGGATAAGACTGTATACATATCTAGATCTTCCCATACCACGCAAAAGCAGACTCAGTTGATTTTTTCTTCTAAAATAGGATTTCAACCATGCAAAAAGTTTATCTGCCAAATAAATGTCTCTTAAAATTGTTTCCTTACTTAAAAGGGGTAAGGACTTTGGTCCTAAGGTGGACTAGATCACCCTAAATGTGGTTGAATAGGTTTATACAAAATATTTTCAAGTTAAAACTTTAACACACAACATCATATAAAAATGCAGTTTCACGACACTGAGTAGAAATAAATCAAGCACACTAAGCAGAAAGTAAAGTGTAGTAAATAAAGCACATGATACCTTATCATGACATTCACCCTCTCGATAGGGATATGTCTCCACCTAAGGGTCCTACTTAGGATTTAACCAACTGTATTAATCTACAAGAGATTAAAACTGTAAGCACTCTCTCAAAAACTTTATTAGTACAAACCCTTCAAATTCTATTTGACGCAAGTTCATTTAAGACCTATATTAGGTAGGAAAAGCACCCTAACTAACTTTTTTACTTGTAAGTGAGTTCTTCCAACTCCCTCGCCTCTTGAGAAATACCCTCTAAGTTTCACTTGTAGTAGTTTTGCCTAAGACATCTCTTATATAAGATAGCAACCTTATCAACGCTCTTACTAGCAAGCTAAGCTCTCCCACTCCCTTGTTTCATAAGAAATTCAGTGTTGTCAAAGATTATAATAGATTTACAATAAAATATCTTAAGAGTATAATAGGAGATGCTTGGAATATTCCATGAGTGTGCTTGAGCATTTCACCCTTCAATCTTTAGTCATGTCCTCTATTCATAAGCTTCGTATTCCAATAGAGTTGTTCCAATTGAAGAATATAACTATTGCAGTAGTTGGAATCTTGTCTCTAATGGCTAGTAGATGGTTCACGATCTTAGCCATTATCTCTTGCAACTTTTTGCGACGAGATCTACAGCATAAGGCTTTTAGATGGTTCCTAATTTGATAAGGAAAGCAAGCTCCTTTCAAGCTCTTGATGTTGATAGCTTTCGTTTAAGATAATTGACCCAAAAATTGCTTATGCAAAATGTTGTTTCTGACCCTATTAGATGTGGAATATATTTGAATGTGCTTTCTTTGGTTCCAATAATCACCAACTAGCATTTTATGGATTGCCAAAAATTAATATTATTTTTTGAACATCAAGTACATGGTAGTTAAAAAGATAATTAGTTAATTATATTAGGATTAGTTTAATTAACCTAGTTTGGCATATTAGGCGATAGACTAGCTTTTTAAGGCAATTAGAATGTTTGATAGAAGGATGTGCAAGGATTATAAAGTGATGCCAATTTAATATTTGGGGACACAACATAGGCAATTGGTGATGGATATGATGATTCATATGTCAAAGAGGAAGCAGAGAACTGCTGACGATCCTAGAGTTATATGGTGGAACTCAACGAAGGAGAATGTAGACACAATGTGGGAGGCAATGCCAGAGTACATTAGAAGGTCAACTAAGAAAATCTTAGGTATATCTAGAGGAGGGAAAATAGAATAAAAGGAGCTTGGTGGGGAATGAGGAGGTAAAAGAGAAAGTTAGCTAGAAGCATGAAGCATATGCTACTTTAATTAATATTAGAACTAATGAAGAAAAAAAGGTTATTAAAGTTAGGTATCAATCCTCAAAAAGAGTAGAAAGAAAGCCGTCGTTGTGGTAAAAAACATCGCCTACGAAATTTTATTAAAAACTTGAGATTAAGGAAGGAGAGAAGGAGGCCTTTAAGCTAGCAAGGATTAAAGAAAGGAGAACAAGAGACTTGGGTACTATAAGGTGCATTAATGATGAAGATGGTATTGTCCTAGTGGAGGAGGTAGAAATTAAGGAAAGTTGGGAAAGGTACTTCCATAGGATTTTTAATGGTGAAATGAATGAGATTCCAAGAGTATGGTGCAAATAGTAGGAGAAAACAAAACTATGTTTTGTGCAACTCTATTAGCGAAGAGGAGATTAAAGAGGCTCTAAGAAATATGCCTAATAGAAATGTCATAGGCCTAGACCAAATCCCAATGGAAGTGTGGAAGTATCTGGGGAAAAGGGCTGAAGTGGCTAAAGATGCCTCACGAATGGAGACTCAGTGTAGTCATCCATTTATACAAGATCAAAGTTGATATTTAAAATTTCAATAACTATAGAGGTATAAACAGCTTAACCACACTATGAAGTTATGGGAAAGGATTATCGATAGAAAATTAAGAAAGCATATTCCAATATCAGAGAATCAATTTGGTTTTATGCCGAGCAGATCAACTACAGAGGCAATCCACCTCCTTAGAGTGCTCATGGAATTGTATAGGGACAGGAAAAAGGATATCTACATGGTGGTCATAGACATAGAGAAAGCGTATGACAGAGTCCCATGTGAAGTGTTATGGAGGTGCTTGGAAAAGAAAGGGGTGTCAATTTCATAGATTCGAGTTATTAAAGATATGTACAGGAGGGTAAGGATGAGTGTCAGGACATCAGAAGGAGACATAATTGACTTTCCACTCGATATTAGACTTCATGAGCTATCAGCTTTAAGCCCATTCCTATTCGCTATTGTCATGAATGAACTCATTAAAGGGATGCAAGATGAAGTACCATGGTGTATTCTATTTGCGGATGGTATTGCTCTTATCAATGAGACTAAGGATGGAGTTAATGATAACTTGAAGCAATGGAGGCACACCCTAGAGTATAAAGGTTTTAAATTGAGTAGATTAAAAATTGAGTATTTAGAGTGTGGTTTTAGTGGAAGGGAGGACGGCGGTGCAAAAGCCACCATTTATGGGGTAGCAATGCCAAGGGTTGTGAGGTTCAAATATTTAGGTTTGATCATTCAAAAAAAGGGGGATATTGAAGAAGATATTATCCACTATATAAAGTGGGATAGCAAAAATGAAAGAATGCATTTAGGAGTGATGTGTGATAAGAGGATCCTTGTAGGATTAAAAGTTCGAGTTTATCAACTAGTGGTTAGATCAGCTAGTTGTATAACTCTGAGTGTTAGCTAATAAAAAGAGCCCAAGTCCAGAGGTTGATGGTACCAGAAATGCAAATGGTTTGGTGGATGTGCTATATGAGACTAGATAGGATTAGGAATGAGCTGATATGAGACAAAGTTAAAGTGGCACATATAAAAGATAAGATAAGGGAGGTAGACTTAGATGCTTTGGCCACGTCAAGAGGAGGAGCATGGATGCACCTATTAGAAAATAAGAGATGATTAACCTTCTATAATACAAAAGAGCAAAGGAAGGCCTAGGAAAACTAGAACAGGTGAATAAGCATGACTTGAAATTTCTACAACTAACAGAGAACATGCCTCAAGATAGGGGTCTGTGGAGGTCTACGATTAAGGCTATGGACCGTAGATAGCTAACTTCTTTCCATTCCTTTGGCTTCTAAATTGTTAGGTTTGTTATTGTGTTGTGTTGGCTATCATTATATTTTGTGTTTGCCATATTTTGTATGGTAGTAGTACCACCTTCTTAACAAAGTTATTATGATCCCTCCTCCAATTATTTAAGGTATAGTACTTACCTTTTGTATGCTATTTTATGTTTTTTGAAGGGTTTTAAGTACTACCCTTTTACATTGATTTTTGCCTACCAAGATTTTCAACCTCAAAATTTTTAAGAAAAATTATTTTAATGTGGGTCTTTTGTTATCAACCTCTTTATAGGAGCGATGTTTTGAAAGATAAAACTGCCTACAACTGGATCTCCCTAGATCGACCCCATAAAAGCAGAACCTACACTGAAAGTTCTTATATGAATATGTTTTATACTAAGCTAAGAGGAAATTCATATTTTCATATAATTAAGAATTACACAATGTTATGAATTATTTAGATACAATAAAACTGACCATTGCATCATGAAATACATCTACAGCACTTTGGAATTTTCACCTCTTTATGACATTGATCTTAGTGTCTTCTGGCATGCTTCTCAATGTCCTTGACCGCACCAGCTTACGGACACTTAATAAAAAGCTTGAAGCTCTAAACATGCAGTGACTTGGGGACTTGATGTGCTAATTACTTATGTTCATTTTAGCATATGCGTGAGATTCAAGCAACTAGTATGTACGGTCATATGTGCCTTCAATTCATATATATCTACTATGAAGTGCTTTGAGGCACATAATTCATGCAAGACCTTAGGACTTGATATGCTTATCATATATAGACATATATGTATGTTCCTACAAGATTTCACTCACATCAAAGATACATACAAGTCACACATGTGAAAGCCATGTAAGTAAGGAACATCATATATAATTTAAATTGACTTCTCTAGCTTAAAAAGCATGATCAAGCACATTTCTTGCCTAAGATTAATACTCAACTAGCTCAATAATCAATCAACTAATTAAGCATGTCTGAGCTATATGAGAAAAGGTCCATGTCTAGGTTCTTAACTATAGCGCAGTGTTACGTGACCATGGATACATGTCAAGGTCAATTTACTTTTAAGTACAACTATTGTTCGGTATATGATGAATGCTTTTAACTTTAATTATGTACGGATTTCATCACTTAACACATCTATATTGTAAATAGCACATTAGAGGAACATATGAAAAGCATATACTTCAAAGTTCAATTATTCAAGGTATCTAGGTTACGACATGAAGGATATATGACAAAGTCATTTCACTCTTGAACTCATGTCACTGTTTAGGAAACTTTGAGTATAACTCAAAGTCTAAAAATTTAAACATAATTTAAGGTCTAGTGAGCTCAAAATCAATATAACTCATTTAGCTAGCAAAACAAGCAAACTGATCAGTAGTATAGATTCAATCTAAACACCTAGAGTTTTCAAGCGTATTCACCAAGAATATTATATACATAATGACATGACCAACAAGCTTTGATTAGGATAATTACACATACATTATCTTAGGCTCAATAAACAAGGAGACAAATAAATATGGTATGTTGATTTATCACTTCATATATCATTACCCTTAGTTGGTTTGACATTATTAAAGTCAATATCACATTTTACTCAATAAGCACACATACTTGGATCCCCTCAAACCTCACATTTACAAGATCCATAATAAATGTCATTGTTGTCTACACGATTTTTGCTATTGATATTTTTAGTAACCACATGAGTAAAAATGTCTCAAGCAAACAACCCAATGAAAAGTTCTAATTCATGATTTTTAGCAGGTGGTAATATTTTCTAACATACGCGACCCCTAAGTATATGAATGTCTTCTTAATTCCTTCCGCTCCCCCATTTAGGTTGTTGGATGCCAATAAAATAAGCTGGGAGCAGGAATGATTGGTCATAATAATCTAATGTGATGTTGGGTTAGCTATAATATGTTTTGGGAAGACCCAGGTCATAGCGAAGTTATTATCCACGTCAGCGAAGAAAACACTATTTCAGGCCAAACTGCACCGAACAAAGCCTATGTTTTTATAAAGGATTATGTGAAATTATCATTTTACCCCTAGGCCACATATCTTATAAATAGCCAACTACCATTGAACTGGGGACATTCAAGACATCACAAATTCTCAAATTATTAGAGCACGATTCCTTTCATTACTTTGGCATTCGAGATTGCACATTTATGACATTCTTCTTGTTCATTTTTGCCCTATTGTCCTGAGATTTTCTGACTTGAGTGTTAGAGTGGCATTCCTCATGATGCATACCCAGGGATTGCCTTTTTAATGTGTCAAGAGCTCGAGGATGACACGTCATTAATCTCTTTGCTGTGCGTAGGTCCCCTCTTTTACATATCATCAAAAATAATTGCTTCGGAAATAAATTGGCACCATTCATGGGTAGAATGGTCGTAGATGAAGGCAGTAATTGATGAGACTTGTGCTAAGGCTTAGAAGGATAAGAACACGGCAGCATACCCTAAGGACATCCAAAAAGAGGATTGTTAACCCCATGACGGCCCCTTGGATACCCATTGATCACAACAGTCTATTGGGAATAGGGTAGCATGCCAAGTGTAATACGTCACCATTGACATGCTTAGAACTTCATGACCTTACTGACAAGCACCTTATTACAGCAAGTGAATGCACTGATGAAGAAGACATGGAAGGGTTGACCTCCTCACTCTTGCTTCTAGCCTTCCAATATGAGTTGACCGTATGTCACATTCTCCTACCAGGGCAGGCCTCTCGGCTATGGGAGTTCGCCTTAACGCACCCAATGATATTGTCCATCTTGGGCTTATAAATAGTTGTATGACGTCTCTTTAGAACTTATGATAGGGATAGATGCTCAGGAAATCATATAGGCCAGCGTGCATTCCAAAGGCCAATAAAGGTGGCAAACTCTCACTCAGCTCCGGCTGTTTACATCTTTTATTCACCCCAGTCAACCTAGTTTGAAGAGCAAGAGGCGATGTCTAAACCCCTAAAGGGGGACCCATACAAGGAACGAGTACTCTCCCACAAGGACAGGGAAATAATTCCTAAGCATTTGGTCACTTGAGGTAGGAGCCCTAACCGGACGCATTGGAGCCCTAATCGGAAGTGCTAGAGTTAGCACGCTAGTAGTACAATAGGGAGCACTTGGGATAAACTCGATGTGCCCCTTAAAAATGGAAGGTGTTAGAAGAGTCCCTTAGTGGCTGAGGCTTGGCGAAGGCTATCTCCCCCCACATACACCTCAAGGATAACCGCAAAGCCCACTGCCCCATTGTCTGCGCCATCTTGCGTGGAGATCATGAAGTGCTTTGACCCTGAAAGGCCAAGGTGCCAAACTTGGAGCTGTACGATGGGATGACAAGCCCAGAGGAGCACTTTGGCATGTACAAGACCCGAAAATATGTCTAGGAAATAGATTAACCACAAATTGTCCATACTTTCTGCGACTCTGAAGGGTCTGACATAGAAATGGTTTAGCGGGCTCACCGCAAGAAGCATTGCTTTCTTTTAAGAGTAGTATAAACTGCAAGCTACAAAGAGAAACGAACTAGAACACACCTTCTAAGATTAAGAGAAAAATGAGTATGTAAACGACTTCGATAATCGGTTCCACAAAGAAGTCGTCCTCATCTTAGGCTTGGAGGATGGTGTGGCATATACTTTCATCCTTGATGGGCTTAGCAATAGAAGGTTCATGTTCTCACTAGTTGAACAGAAAGAAAACACCCCAGAGGAGGCCCTGAGAAAAACAGAAAATGTCATAAGGGCAATAGAAATTTGTGTTGTATTAGGGGACTGCTAAAAAAGGAAGAGGTTTTAGGGTAGATCTCAGCATAGGTTAGAAAAGAAGTAGAAGAATGATGCATGGGATCAACATATTAATACAGATCCTTAGAATTTACTCATATAAATTAAGTGCTACCATGTGCTCAGGAACCTGCGACAAATTGCCAGCTCAATAAGTCGTTTAACACGAAGTATTATGAGTTCCATGATTTAAGCAAGCACACCACTTCAAAGTTTCAGGACCTTAACAAAGCTCTTAACGAGCTGCCGCAGAATGGGCAAATTGACCACTTCATTCATAGGGGCCAGAGGGGCTTCTTGAAAAGAAGATTGCCCACAAAGGAGCAGCCAAAAGAGGACGATTGTTCAACAAAGATATTCTTCATTATAGCATGAGGTATTGTTGAAGGAAACACGTGGTCAATGTGGAAGGAAAAACTCTATGGCACCCAACAGGTTATGAGTGCTGGCCAAGATGCTTCATAAAGGTACGACGACAACTTCCAGTGGCGTCAACTACAAAAGGAACATGACTCCACATGACGACCCTTTGGACGTAAGTTAAAAATAGCCAATGCATTAGTTAGGAGAATTCTAATAGACACTTGAAGTTTGGCCAACATCATCATATGGGACTACCTGAATAATATCAAGCACCCAGGCTAGGACTTAACACCCCTCATGAAACATATACTAGGAGCCCAGGGACAAATGATCAACTGCATTGGAATGATAAAGCCGCCCATTCAGATTGGTAAGAATCCAAATTCCAGAATGTTGAGGTTGACTTTCTCATCAATGGCATTCACACCGTATACAATGTAATCATGGGACCCTCCATAAAATCAAGGGTATAGGTTCCCCTAATCTACCACAATTATAGTTTAAACTTGACAATGGAGATGCAAGGAAATTAAATGGGGATCAAAAGGCATTCTTATTAGCATAAAACCTTTGATGGGGGCTAAGGCTAGGGAAAAACCCCTACGAGCAGACCCAAGGGCAAAGAAGTCGTGAACAGAGCAATTGATTAAACTTATAAAAGCATTTGCCATTAGTGTGATAACCGTTGAAGATTAGGGGATTTAAGGTCGTCTGAGGCCAAAAATCTCTAACGACATTGAGCTCGTTCCTCCAGACAACAAGCGTCCAACGGCAACTATCAACATAGCTCAAGACTTGAGGCCCAAAGTAAGGAAGTTCATGATTAATTTCTTTTTAAAATGATAAGGATTTCTTCCCCTTTGGACCTGAAGAAATGTCAAGGCTAGACCTAAAGATCAAGGAACATAAGCTAAGCATCAACATTGCCTTCAACTAATTGCTCGGAAGATGAGGCACCTTAAAGCCGAGGTCGATCAAGCAATCATGGGTAAAGAGGTTTTGCAAGTTACTTGATTTGAGGTTCACATAGGAATGACAATATCTCGAGTGGATTTCTAACGTGTTGCTTGTGAAAGGGGCAAATGGCATCTGGAGGATGTATGCGGATTTCAACAACCCGAACAATGCTAGCACCAAGGACAACTACTTTCTCCCGAAGATCAACAAGCTTATCAACTCAATAGCCAGCGACACACTACTAAACTTTGTGGACACCTTCTCAGGATACCACGAAATGCCCTTGAGCTTTAAAAACCAAGAGAAGATAGTCTTCATCGCTGACTAGGACCTCTGTTTCTAAAATGTGGTGTTGTTTGGGAGAAATAATATCGGGGAAACATAGCAAAGGCTCATCAATAATACTTTTGCTCACCTTATTAGGGAGAACATAGAGGTATATATAGATGGCATGATAGTAAAAAGTAAGGAAGATAAAACACCTAATGGGCCTTGATGAGACTTCTCAAGTACTCCAATAACACAGGAAGAAACTTAACCTTAAGAAATATGACTTTGGGGTAAGATTAATGAAGTTCATAGGGTTTATAACCAAAGACAGAGGGACCAAGGCCAATCCATACAAAGTCCGAGTTGTCGTCAACACGAAGTCCTGAGAAGCATTAATGGCGTACAAAAGCTAAAAAAGCTAACAATGTACGTGGCTGCCGTAGGTCATTTCTTCTCGAGATCCATGGATAAGAGCCATGCTTTCTTCTAGATCCTAAAGAAATGTAGGAATTTTGAAGAAAGGGAGGCCTTCCAGAATTTAAAGGAGTACTTGGCATGGATACATAAGATTGCTAGCCTTGCCATGGGTAACTTTTTGCTTTTTTACATTTTGGTGTCCCATCCTCTTGGTGGAAACAAACAAAGAACAAATACTAGTGTATTATGTGAGACATGCACTAGGCTATACACTGAATTGAGATACCCACTTATAGAAAAGTTTGTTTTTACGCCATGTTGGTTAGTTGCAAGCTCCAACACTATTTTGAAGTTTATAAGATAATAGTCTTAATAGACCAACCACTAAAGAGTTTCCTCCAAAAGTTGTATTCCTCCAGGAAGATGCTAAAGTGGGCTATCCAACTTTGCACAGTGGGCATTGAGTTTGAACCACGACAGGCAGTAAGTTGCAGGCATTAGTGGACTTCCTTTAAGAAACCTCCTAAGCTTTCAAGCTGCTAAAATTAGCCAAGGCAATTTAAAAACTTTATGTTGAAGGCTCAATGACAAAAGATGGAAGTGGTGTTAGACGGGGATGCCCTGAGGGAAGAGGCAGGAACACGCCTTGAAATTTTTGTGCAAAGCCTCTAGTAATAAAGAAAAGCATGAAGCACTTATAGCCGCAATAGAGTTTTGTTATATGTTCAGCCAACATGGACTTGATAAAAGTCTTCTCAAACTCACAGTTAGTTATAAGCTAGTTGAATGGGTAATACGAAGCCCGCGATAATAGCATATATAACCACATACCTTTAGAAGGTCAAGGAAGTGGGGAACCCACTTAAACACTTTGGGATAGCCCACATATTATGGTTAGAAAACCAGCTAGCAGAGGCTCTCTCTTAGTTGCGAGTTCTTAGATCGACGAGAAGCGAAAAAAGATACAATGGGAAGTGTTAAAAAAGAGGAGCATTGATGCCCATAGGTCAATGTGGCTGAACCGGAGTAGCTCTTGGATGGTCCCTCTCATCGCCTACCTAATGGATGATGATGAGGGGATTCTCTACAAATAGGAGGATGCATGCCCTCTTCTTTGATCTGTCACATTAGAAATGGGACAAAGGATCTTTGAGGAAGTGCATGAAGGAGTTTGCAGTTCACACATCGGAGCAAAAACATTAGCCATCAACACCCTATGAACCTTATTAGCCATCCTTCAAGAACGCTGCCATGAACCTAGCTCAGAAACGTTATAAGTGCAGAAATTCTCATCAATATAGAGAAGGTTGACCACTCACATGACCCCCATGTAGTCACCGTGACCTTCTGCCAAATGGGTATGGACATTTTAGGCCCCTTCCTAAAAGATGCAGGGAAGTAAAAATACATTTGTGTGGTAATAAACTATTTCACTTAGTCCGTGGAGGTAGAACTTATGGCCTCCATCACTGCCGCTAAAGCTGAGAAGGTTATATGGAAGAACATCATCACTTAGATCGGCATACCAAAGACAATGATCTTTGATAATGTTGTGTAATGTCAGACATACACAATTAGAGATGACCTGGCATAGTGCTGCTGTTAAACCATATTCATTATCATGGCATACCCATAAATGAATGGACTGGCCAAGGTGAAAAATAAGATTATCATGAATGGATTAAAGGGAAAGTTTGACAACACTAAGGAAAATTAGGCAGATGAGTTATAAGAAATCGTTTGGTCCTCCCAAACCTTAGAGAAGGTTGCAACTAAATAAAGTTGATTTATTCTAGTTTACGAGTTAGAGGCAGTGTTATTCGTCGAAATAGCACTCTATACTCAAAGGCTTACTGCCCACTATGAGGATTTGCACAACTGAGTGTCAAGAGAGGCCCTGGACCACCAATCCATAGTAAAGAAAGACAGCTACCTTAAGGTGGTCATATACTAGCTCAAAATGGCCCAAGCATATAACTACAGAATTAAAGAACAATCGCTCAAGGTTGAAAATCTCACCCTAAGGAAGCCTGCGGCTATATCAAGAGTTAATGAGCTCAACATACTCATAACACAATGGGAGAACCCCTATGTTGTGCGTCAATAGGTCTGACCGGCCACATATAGGCTCATCACACCAAAGTTGATGTCCTAAGAACTTGGTATAATGATAATATGAGGAAGTACTTCATTTACAATCGGTGTTCGTATCTCTTGATGTCTTTGTTATCCAAATCAAACGCACTACACAAGTACCCGTTATTAGGACTTTGAAAATGAATATACATTATTACCTAATCAATAAAGCCTTTTGCAAGTTTTGTTTGTTTGTTATCAAGTTGGGGACATAAACAAAGGAGTTAGTGAGCAGCTTAGAGACACAACAACACAACCCCTATGGAAATTTAAAGAAAAAATAAACTTGACAACAAACAAAAAAAAGTAATGAAGTTGTACGAGTAATAAATAAGGAAACAAAAATTGAAGTCTTCATACATCAAAAGATTGTTTAATGTCCACGTCTGGCCAAATCAAAAAGTGAATCAAGACACATGGGCATCAACCACAACCTAACTAAAAAGAAAATGCCCTATCATTTTGGTTGTTCTCATCATCATCGCTAGAGTCATCATGGTGCTTGTCATCTTCTTGGCAGCCCAAGTGGCCTGTAGCATCAGAAGACACTCAGGGCTATAACTATGGCCTATTTTTCCGTTATCCTTCTGATTATCAAACTGGAATTCCATCTTAGAAAGATCTCAATCAGCAGCTTAGGCACTACGTAGGTCATGGATATATTTAATCCAAGCCTCGTAGTACCATTTCTTCTACTCAGAGTCTTCAGACACAGTCTCCAATAGTTCCTGGAAGAAGTTACTCTAATCTTTCATCACCTGGGTTTACCCTTACTGCTTAGCATAGCCCCACCACTACCCTAGCATCAGTAAGCTCCCTCTAAGATTGGTGAAGCACTTGTTTAGCTATTCCCTCCCCTGCGTCTAAGCCTGTTTTTCTTCTTTAGCTTGGTGTGCCCATTCTAATACTTAGAGCTGGACCTTATAGCCTTCTTCTTTTCCTTCTTAGGCTTGGTGATCTTCTATTCTAGGTGCGTAAGAGAGGAGCAGCCCTAAGTGCCTTAAGTATACAAGCAAAGGCCTAGAACTAAGGACAAAGAATGCATGAGGATGGTCAAAACAATGAGATAATTAAACAAATAGGAAAGATCAAGAAGAATAAGGGAACACATAGCTTAGCCATGACAATTTCTTTCTCAGTCAACGGGGAGCATCTTGCATCTAGGATGGACTAACATATCAAGACTTGGTAAGCTTATCAACAAAGTCTAACTTGACGTGGAGTTTGACCTACAAGAATATGATCGAGCTTAGCATCATAATAGTAAAAACAGACCACCACTTCCAAGTACATCATTTGTCAACTGCTTTGGGAACCACCGTGACATTCAACCTCCTAATTGCCTCTGTATTTAGAGGGTCCTTCGAGAGAACAAGACCCTTCAGTTAGAGGAAGATTATCCTTCCGAGAAGCCTTCTCGATCAGCTAATATTTGATGGGATCGACAGCATGTATAGGTAATAAGGTGGCAACTTGGATGTTGGGAACTGGAGAACATTTGGATTTGGCCGCCCCCGCTACTAAGAAAGTAAGAATGTGTGAGTGACAAGGTTACAACTTGGAGGTAGGGGTTTAGAAACAATCTAAGCCCTTACCTTGGAGGCTTGAATGAGGACACAACGACAATGCACTTCTTCTACCTCTTTGGCTTTGTCCTCTTCAAGTTCCTCATTGGTGATGTCTTTGGATTTTTTCTTTGACAACAAACATTGAGCCTCCTCTGTAAAGAAAAAGATGAGTCAATTCAATAAAAAGGGGAAGTAATCTACATAAGAAGTAACAAAGTAACCTTGAGGAATCCCTCGATCTGAAGCAATCTGACAAGCACTAGGAAATAATCATTTTTGAAATAAGACTACTTAGTGAGCCACTTGTACGAATCCTTCTCAATTGTAATCACTTTCCCCTTCTTCTATTTCCCTTTCTCTTTTCACTATGCCCCTAAAGTTAGCAAGGCATTGGGTGGTCAATCCTCAAAAGGATGGATGTAGTACTAAAAGTACTCTGCTACCTTTTTAACCTTTTGATTATGCACCCCACACGACTTTTAGACAAGCTCGCCATAATTCTAAATTACAATATCGCAGGCCTTACTAACTTTAGTTATGAAGAAGAAGTCATAATTCCAATCATGGATCCTGGACTTCTTCTCGATAGTGGACATAAAGTCCTTCATGTTATTAAAACTATACCAACCATTTTTCCTTGGCTCACCGTCGCCTTTTTGTAAGGTATATGTATGGGTAATAGCCCAGCAATATGAGGGAGGTGTCAAATCTCGTAAGTGGCGATGAATGAGCTTATGTTGTGCTGAGAGGGATGCATTATTTGGGCAATGGCGAGCTTGTAATGATTACAAATCTCTTTGATAAATATGTTAAGAGGAAATGAAGGAAATGAAGCCCATAACTGAAAGTGCTCCTATACATGGCGATACAATTAGATGCAGCCTCTTCATAGTATTGTTCAGACCCAACATAATATTAAGTATCGATATGCCAATGAGTACTTCTGGAACAAAAATTCCATATTGAGATAGTTTGTGATCCTAGGATTAATAAAGTGAGAACCCAATTCATCATTGGGGTAAGACCTTATAGGAGGCCCTGAGGAATTATGACTAAACTAGTGTCGTCCCCTTAGCTTCCTCTGGACCCTGCCTATCCAATTCCATGGCTTGACGAGCTGTCACTTTGTTCTCGCCCACAAGATACGAACTATGAAATTCAGGGTTGTCATTATTTGTAGAATTGCCTTCTGTGTAGTTATCCTCCATTAACTCCTCGATGATCTTCCTTCTATCCATCTCTATGACCCTAACTGTATGGAGAAATTTAAAATCCTACATATAGTTAGAGGAAACTAAAAATTCCGAGGGGTGAACTAATTTTTTTTTCTCAATACTTAAAATGTTAGGCATAGAAGAATACTCACAACTAGACCATAAATTTATGGGGGGTTGCCCATCGGTATGGCATAGGGGATCCTTTTGGGTTCCCATGAAGAATTATTTTGAGGGAAGGATGCCACATCAAGCCTCCAATGATTGAAAGAATGTTGAATCTAATGAAGGCAGAAGAGACGAATTTTATCTCTATAAAAACTCTGCAAATACAAAGGCCCCATACCCTCCTTTAATAGACTCGGAGAAGTAGTTAAGGCATGAATGGGCCCTTGAGATTGAATTTGCCTAAGAGTCGTGACACCTACCACATTGCAAGAGTCTGAATGAATAACATCCCTACTTGGAAACTTCTTTTGTTGAAAGCTTAAAATTAGAAATATTACAATGGAAAGATTAAAAAGGAACTTAAGTTACTAAGATCATCATAGATGGTTGCTCATAGAGAAATGGAGAAACCTGACTTCTTTTTTGCTTAAGTATGCTCAAATGATTGTGTCCCTTTTTAACACTCAACGTCCCCTTTTGTAGATGAGGTGGACTACATAGGATGCCCTAATAGCTATAGTACATACACTGATATTTTCACATGACTACAGCTACTCTTACATGGCTACAGTAGACTGTATTTGTGGTCTTAAAAATGTATTACTGTCAGTGCACGGTGTCAGTTGTACCTAGCAACGACAAGTACGGGTCGTGTCCACAGGAAACTCGATTTCAACCACCAAATCAACCTACAACACTCTATTTAGGCTAAAATCCTACTAAAGTTGGTTTTCACTAAATAGCAGTTCTATTCTACCGTGGACTACTGCTGTTATATGAATCAATACTAACGATGGTTCTGGATTGGGATTCACCACACTATTGTGCTCCTTGGACTATAAACTAAGTCATGCAATTCAACCCACACAAATAACTGAAATAAAATGGTTACCAGTTAAAGCGCATCTACGCCTTCTCTCAAAGGTCATTAGACTAGTTAAGTGATCCTAATTATCTATTTTCATGAAACAGGAATCAACAAAACCACAAGATTAAATAACCCAATATTCCCAATTGGACCCCTAACTATTTTAATGTTAAGAAATCCAATTGCTCACAAAGCAGCTCTAAGTAAAGGATTCAACTTTCGTTGATCTCCTAAACCCTAACTTAAGAACAAGAATTCAACCCTTTCAGATAATTCATCGAACACTTGGTGTGCTAAGTGAGAGTTCGGTCATAAACGTGGGCATTCATTCACGAAACCTAAAACATGATTCCAAATTGCACAATGAGGGCTATACCCAATCCATGACAACGAATTTAGCATCTAATCATCTCAACAACTCCAATTATAAACAAGAAACTCAAAACCATGATCAAAGATGCAAACTTTAATAGAAAACCAAAGAGAGAAGAAACGTACTTTAGTCGATTGGCATAATCAATCCACAAATCCCAACCAAAATCAAGAATTCAGAACAAGAATAAAGTCTAAAAATGATGCCAAGGTATTCAGAGCAAGAAACCCAAAAATCACCCCAGAGAAGTCTCTCCTAACAAAAACCTAAGATACCATAACCGCTGCCGCAAAAATGAGTAAGTCGCTAAAAATTAAGTGACACACGGTCGTGCGTGTACGCACGGTCAACCGTGCGTCTCTTGGTTGTAGCATGATTGAAACACCCGATCGTGTGTCCAATAGTGCGTAGCTTCTGGCTTCAAGGCACGGGTGTGAGCACCCTGCAATCAACCGTGCGCCTGCAGCAGCCCCCAGTTCTGATTCTTGTGGTCTTCAGGGCTTCATCAAACCTTTGATCTTCCTGGGATTTCATTCCTAAAGCTTCCCTTTTCGATAGGATGGGTAGAACTTTCACATTTTTAGGCAAGACACTTGAAAAACCGAGAAGCACTACTCGTAAGCATGAAATGAGCTAATGAGGGTGCATTCACCTTCTTCTAGCTAAGGTTAGTCAAGACATTGTGGACGAACAAGCGTTAAATTAGGGTCAAAAATCAGTAAAAATCAAGGTTTATCAGTGACACTTGATAAAATAATATAATAATGGTGCAACAACTTTTCAAAGCACTTAATGTTGACAAGACTAGTCATCTATATTGAGATTCTGCATGCCTTCTGCTCTAATAATGTCTTCCAATCCATCATTATCCAAATAACCATCAAAATCTTCATCAAGTTGAAGATGCTTTGGGTCCCATTTTTCAAATAATTCATGAAGATATTTCTTTCCTTTTCTGATAGGAATTTTCCAACTTCAACATCAAAGTGTTAATCAAAGACATCTTCTAAAGTAGCTCCTTCTACCTTCATATATTTGTTGAAATCGTTATGATAAATAAAAATGGTATTCCCATAATGCATTAGTATTTTTTCTTGTTCAATCAATGCCCACATTTGATGATAAATATTGTAAAAACCAATAGGTCTTGCGAAAGCAACATCGCTAACTACTTGTTGCTAAATATTGGGATCATTTAAATCAACTAACTGAACAAGATAATGAGCTGGTTTGACCTTTCTATTTTCATACTCAATTACTGTGTAATGTATCTCGACATACAGACTTCTATGGTATGGAATTTTTATTGGATCATCATGAGATGTAATAATCCAATGGATCCTTTTAAACATATACTATTGAAACTTAGCTAGTCTTGGGAAAATGGGTACTTTGCATCTGGGATTTTCATAAGGTAAGCTACCTGTCCATATTCTTAAGCTT
>JACYFF010010365.1:95997086-96009128 GCA_017589665.1 Selenicereus undatus | reverse complement strand
ATAATAATAATAATAATAATAATAATAATAACAACAACAACAACACCGCCACCACCACCACCACCACCACCACCATCACCAACAACAACAACAACAATAATAATTGGGGTGAGTTCCTTTTTTGTCATTATGATAATCATCATCATCATTAAGAAAAAAATAAAAATATAATGGGCATTTAACCCATTCCTAGACCTATAAATCAATTTGTTCAAATTTTGATGGACCTCCAAAGTATGTTCCATTTTTTATAGCTCTCAAAATTATTGCGCAAAAATTTGATCCACAAAATGTAAATTTTTCAAAATAATTTCGAAGTTTTGGTTGGAATGAATAGCTAATGACCATTTATCTAAAAAATAATTATTTTCTCCGTCCCATATTTATAGTTGAGCTAGTATTTTTTAGCCCGTGCAGTGCACAGGATAACTTTTGAGTTATGTCTACCATAATATATGTATAAAATAATAAATCATCTATCATTTCATGTGATATATGAAGAATTTTAATCTTTTTTAAATCAATAGTTTGAAAACTTAAGCCTAGTTATTAGATGCTATAAATCACGAGAAATCATTATTGAGATTTTCTATATATTTATGTATATTAAAATGTATTATAATTAATTAATGTGAATATCGTCTTTTTTGAAAGAAAATCACACACTTAATATTTGCCTCAATCAAAACTTCAATGCTTTGTACTTCCTAAATGCAAGTTAGATATTTTTTAATAACTTTTGATATAAATTGTATGCTTTTTTAAATTTTCCTTCATCTTTGGAATTTTAAAACATAGCTTTTAACTAACAGGGCGACATCTTTCTCTCAAATCCTATGCTCGTGATTAATGCAACATTCCTCTTTCATTCTTTTTCGTAAGTCCAAATTAAAAAATGGTACGATGGGCTATACATTATAAAGTTGGAAAAGGCAACGTTCATTTTACTCACCTATACTTTCATACACGAGAAAGATTTTTGTAAGATTAGGAACCAGAATCCAATTCTCCTTCACAAAAAGAGAAGCTCCTATCAACCAGGAAATGTCTTGTAGGTCAACACCATAAATCACTCGCCATGGACGTTCATTTTGATTGTGCTACATGTGGACAATAACTATGCTCAAAGAAGAGTCATGGTACTAACCCCTAGCTAGATGTCCATCATGTGCATGAAGTCCCCTAACCCTTCCCCCCAAAACAAATTGAAAACAAGGGAAAAAACAAACAAACAATCTTAGGATGATGAAAGTCAAGATGTGTTGTGAATATTTGTTTTTTAGGTCTTTGGAACTCTATCTGTGAGAATATAGCCACTTTTGGCTAATAAGGAAATAGGCTTCTCCTATCACAGATTTTGTCCATTTGCAAGAGTGAAACTCGAGACCTTATTTAAAGAAAATAAATGTAGATTCTTTGAACCAACATGTGATGCAAGGCATTTAAAAGTGTGCATATGGCTGACATAAAGTGATTATAATGCTTAAACCGCCGAGGTGCCTCACTTTTTATGTTCATCACTGCCAACATGCTGCTAATTTTATTTTTAAAGTACATTGCAATTTAGGTGCAGGGAGGCATAAAGTATGTAAGGGAAATAAGGGTAACAAAAGTTTCTCTCACATCTCTAGTGGCCAAAATTCACTACAAGAAAATTGATGTTGGGCCGCAAGATTTTAGAATATGGGCGTCGAAATTTATTTTATCGTTCAATTATGTTCCATGGGCCACGAGACCAAATATGTCGCATTTATTGCATATAAGGGTGTTGAAATACTTTTTTTGTCGCTTACATGTGAAGTTGGGCTGTAGAATTTGAATTTTGTGGCACAATGTCTTTATACTAGGTCCAATTCTAATGAGGCAGGTCGGGCAAATTTCACCCAAAATTTTGAATGAAATTAGGACAAATCAAAAAAGAAAAAAGACCATGGTAACAAGGATAGAAAAAACCCACGCTTTCTCTCCTTCCTTTCTTTTCAGCCTTAGTAATCTAGAATCCCCTTCGCAACTCTTTCTTCTTCTCAATCCAGGAGAATAGAAACCATCGATGAACAAATTGCTCTCTGTCTCTCTCAATCTGCCTCGATTTTTCACAGAACAATGTTGCTCTTTGTCACTTTCGATTGGTCTCTCCTTGCTTTAACTACTGCTAGTCTTGTGAAATTTGCCTTGAATTCCAAATTGAAAATCACAAATCCTCAATTTTTCAACAATCAATTGAGCCAAATCTACTGTAATTTAGCCTCCAAAATCATAAGAAGTTTGCTTGGCCTCTGGCCGAAAATGATGGTGTTGGAGAGCGTGACTTGAATCCTCAGCCTCAGTTTAAAAGCAGTGATATGGAGGTAATCATTTTAACGATTAAGGTTTGTTGAGGTTTTTTTTTTTTAAAAAAAAAACTATAGCATCTTGTTTTTGCTAATTATTCATGAGTTGTTATAGATTTGAGACCCATAAGAGAATTTACAAATAATTTTTTGCGATGTAATTGCAAATCTTTCAAATGGAACAAGCAATGTGGGTTTTGGGGCCTCGTGATTTGTATTCGTTTACCCAATTTGTAGATCCTCTAAATCTTGTAATATCTGCATATATGATGGATATATAGACAACACCCATTCGAAGTTACACACTTCTTGTGGCTCCATATTGACTTTTTGAATGCGTTTATATTGTAGTGCAAACGACTTATGCTTTTTTGCAAAAAAAAGAAGAAAAAGATTTGGGTTTTGCAAAGGGAATGATGCTCTAATTGGATTAGGGTTTGTTTGTGTGTTATGAGAAATTTGCATTTAAACTAGATTAGACTAGATGTCGTTTTTGAGGTCCTTGTGTTTTTTGAGGAGGAAGCTTGTCACTAGAAGAGGTAGATTTTGTTTAGGTTGTACAAGAGCTCTAGTAATTTGTTGAAGACGCACTTGCCCTTTAACTAAAGGTTGTAGGACTGTAAATCAGGTTCCAATCTCCTATTTCTTCTCTCTATGAAATATTAAGATGTGTTATTGTGGATATTTTAGGGTAAAGAGGAGTGATGATAATTAGCGATTTAAGTATTAAGCTTAGCTTTTACTGTCTGTGAGTATTTGTTGTTTGCTAGGGATTGTGATATCAACTAAGTTGTGCTAATTTCACGAATATGTTATCCAAGCTTGTCTGTGTTTGTTCTACTTTTGATTTTACAAGTTGTATTGGGTGCTATAAAAAGATTTCTCAAGTTTGCAAAAGATTCATGATCCTGTCCTACCAAGGGTTTAGGGCACTGGTTATTTGGTTTGGCTTTGATTTGTTTGGTCTTGTAATATGAGAGAATAGTGAAAGCTTTACCTAAAAGTAAGAACTCAACTATGAATTTTGGTTAGAAGATTCTATGACTCTAAGTTTTTAGTTGGTATTACGCTTAATGCTTTTTGATGGTGTGATGATTATAGTCAGTCATATTGTACTCCCCACCCATGCCTATGCTGGATCGTGAAATATTCAACACAAGTGTCAGTGTTCTACCCACTAATATTCTAAATCTTGTGTCTAAGGTAATCATGTGCAAAACATTTTAGTAGGCATCGTCATTTCATGATCTATGTTAATATCAATTGGTCGAACCAAAGGATTCGTTAACAAGTTTTTATGACCCATTCTGGTACATTCATTGAACTGATTATGTATAAAAGTGGTATTTTTTAGTTTTTAAGTATTTGGCAATTTATAATGTTGCTTCTTTTTTAGGTATAAATTTACAATGTTACTTTGGTTATACCAAATCCCTATATATCTTTATCTTGTTGTCATCAACAACAACAAACTGTGAGGCTGCGCACATAGACTTCTTTGAAGTAAATTGACCAAATTGATTTGATTGAATCAATTGCAAAAATGATGCATTTTGTTCAAAGAGATTGGAAAAAGGTGTGTAGAAATAATCTTATGCCTTTCTACACTGACTTGAAGAACATTGAAATTCAATTGCAAAAATCTTAAAACTGAGCTGACTATGAATGACTGCCTTTTTTTACCATTGTGAGAATTTTACTTAGAGGTTAGAGTGATATATTTGACTCCATACAGCATATATAGATGTGATTTTGACACAAGAATTTACTTTATGAAACTATAGATATCACCTAGACATAAGTAATGCCAGTCTTTAGTTTACTGAGGGTTTTTTTTTCCTTTTTTGGTGTATGTGTGTGTGGAAGCACAAAGCAAACAACCTCTAATGCTACTAAAATTAATCTTATGGTTCTTGGATTGATATGCGAATTAACTGAAGATCTAATTAAGCTGCTAGGTTTTCTTTTAATGTGATCTTTTATAATTTACGTTGTACAATGTTGAAATTTAAATAACTTACAAATGCTAATTTACGTGTTTGTTGATTTAATGTTTCTAATACAACTTATACATTATTTTCATATTGTTCATACCTTTTTTGCATCGGACAGATGGTTTATGTTTTGTTACTTTTTCAAGGTTGTTTGGTAAAGTAGTGTGTCTTGCGGATTTGGATTTGTTCATTAAGTGGTTGCTTGCACTTCATAATAGCATAAAGGAGTGTGATATAGTGTTCCCTCCACCTGCATTGTACTGTTGTCTAGGTTCCTATTATTAGGTTTTTTTTCTCTGAAGGAAGTACTGATTTCTTATCTTCAACAAATTCACTCTTGTATTAATTTTGCTAATAACTTCTTTCTATTTTGATAAAAAAAAATTTCAGATTTAGTTGTGACTGGAGGAAGATAAACTGAAGACACTGTTGGTTCCAGAGTAGGTAAATAACGTGGAACTTTATATTATTTAATTGATTTATTCATGTCTGATGATGCTTATATAAACACAGTCCCATCATATGACCATGTGTTTTTTAATGTATTTTTGTTTTAACAATTATTTGAGGGATGGATAGGGAATGATGTTGGATGAATCATAGGAGAATTAGCGATAGAAGAAAACCCGATTATATAGCAGGTGTTAATGAATTTTTAGTGATTGCCTTTGGTGGCGAGGAAGACGGAACAGAGTTGAGGTGTCCATGTGTGAATTGTAATTTGTGTGTGTTTCATAATTGGAGCACGATTCATAATCACTTAATAGTTTAGGGTATATTGAGGAATTATAATCCATGGATACATCATGGAGAATGTGAAGATCATATCGATAGTAGTGATGTTGGGATAGAAGAAGAATCATCAGATAGAGCTGAAAGTTTTGTGGCCTGCGATGATATGAGGCCATTAGTGCGTGAAGCGACGAATGTTATGAACATTGGTAATTTTGTGTCTATTGAGGACTGTACAGAGAATGAGGGTGGTCAAAACAAGGTGCTGAAAGAGTTTCACAAGCTTATGGAAGATGTCGAGGTAGAGTTGTATCCTGGTTGTAAGACATTTACTAGGTTGAAGTTCATCGTGACATTACATCATATTAAAGTGAGCTACAAATAGAGTGATAAATCATTTTCTATGTTGCTTAGGTCACTTCAAAGAGCATTTAACACTGACGCAAACTTTTCTGAAAATTCTTATGAGGCAAAAAAGTACACAAAAGCCTTGGGATTGGATTATGTGAAAATTGACGCATGTATCAACAACTGCATTCTATATTGGAAGGAGAATAGAGACATAGATGAATATCCAAAATGCTAAGTCTCTTGATGGAAAGAGAAAGTTGATAATAACATCGACACGAATGATGAAGGGACTTCAAAGGCAGGGGGAGCGCCATGCTTAGTCCTTAGGCATTTTCCATTAATACTAAGGTTGTGAAGGATGTTTATGTCCTCAAAGCTGGCTGAACACATGAGATGGCATAAAGACGGGTGAACTGATGATGGTAAATTGAGACATCTAGCTGATTCCAAGGCGTGGAAGCATTTGAATGGATTATATCCTAAATTTTCTTCAAACCCATGAAATTTAAGGTTGGCCTCACCTACTGATGGGTTTAATCCAGCAGCACAAATGAGTAGTTGATATAGCATATGGTCGGTAATCTTGGTGCCTTACAATTTGTCTCCTTGGATTTGCATGAGTAGTACCAATTTTATGCTTTCTTTGATAATTTTTGGCCCTAAAGCCCCTAGTAATGATATTGATGTGTTTTTACAACCACTTATAGATGAACTTAAGGTGTTGTGGAAGATTGGGGTAAGAACATATAATGCTCATAGCAAAGAGTTTTTTTATATGTTTGTTGTATTGATGTGGACAGTGCATGACTTTCTAGGCAATGCCAATATGTCTGGTTGGAGTACGAAAGTATTTCTCGCTTGTCCTAATTGCCATAACGACACATGTTCAGAAAGATTTTGTCATAGAAAGAAGTGGTGTTATATTGGTACATCGTAGTTTCTTAAAACCGGATCATAAATGGGGGACCAATAGGACATCTTTTAATAAGAGACCAGAAAGAAGACCTCCTCCTATTTCCCTAATTGGACATGATGTTTTTGAACAACTTAGCAATTCTGAAAATAATTTTGGGAAAGATGCGAAGGGAAAACATAAGAGAGGTGACAGATATTTGTTGCAGCAAAGGAAGAAGAGAAGCATCTTTTTTGAACTTCTGTATTGGAGGCATCTATTAATTCGACATAACCTGGATATAATACATATAGAGAAGAATATCTGTGAAAATATTCTCAGGCCATTACTTGACACACCTGGTAAGAATAAGGATTCATTGAATGCTAGATTGGATCTTACAAAAAAATGAATATGCATGATAAATTTGCGAGCCAAGTTGATTGGAGACAAGTATCAAGTTTCAAAAGCACCATTTAACTCAATGTCAAGTGAAAGAAGACAAGTGGTTGCCTTGTTGTTGAGTTTACGTATCCCAGATGGATATTCTTCTAACATTTCACGATGTGTGACATTAGATGATGGAAGGATGTCAGAAAAGAAAAGTCATGACTATCACTTTTTCATGCATGACTTGCTTTTGCCTGCATTTCGAGGTGTGTTGGATGAAAAGGTTCTTGAACCTCTACTGAAACTTAACAATTGTTTTAAGAAGTTGTGTTCTAGAAACTTAGATATCGACGTTTTAAAGCAAATAGAGAAATATATTGCAATTACTCTTTGCAAGTTAGAGCGTATATTTATTCCATCATTCTTTGATGTAATGGTGCATCTTACTGTATGATTCCGGAGATCTTGAAGTGTGTTGAAGGTGATAACATGGGACGAAAGAATGGGCTTAGCAGACGGCACGTGCACGACATCTGACGTCCTTTTCTTCCAAGGTCCAACATGCAAAAAGGGCACCCCCGGGTTGTGGACCGGGGAATGCCTCTCCGACAGTCAAGTTAGTCAAGGGTCCAATTCAAAGGTGAGCAGAAAAAGTGAATGTAGTATGAAGCCAATCACAAGTAAGATTGCCAACCCCTTTCTCAAGGTGGGTTGGTAACTATTTATAATCCCTGTGGCAAGGGGTAAAACAATAATCTTACCTGGATTGTTCCGGATGGGCCGCCGGTCTGACCAACAGGTTCCCGGGAAGAGCCTCCAGGGTCTCACTTGGGGGCCCATTTTCTAAAGTATGGGTATGGTCTGTGGAACAATTGAGATGGGCCCATTGAGGAGATCTTATTTCCCAAATCACCTAGCCCCTTACATTTTGCTTGCATGCCGAGCCAAGCGAGTAGTTAGGTGAAATGTGGAACCTGCCCATGGCCGGCATATATCCGTTGGGCTTCGAAAATTGGGTCCTCGTTGTGAACGGCCCTGTGGCTACAGACCATAGATAAAGTGAGTTTGGAGGCTTGGACGGCTGCTTGGAAAACCGCCCTCTTACTGGATATAAAATGCAATCGCTAAGGATAGGAGTTACATCCTTTAGCTCCAGTATCGACCTTCCTTGGGCGTTTCTTCCATAACTTTTCCTCGTTACCTTAGCACCAGGAGATGGTTGAATATGTGGCCTTCCATTTTGAGTAGGGTCGGCGCGAGGTTGCTTTTCCCCCATCGCCTTTTCCAAATGATTTTCAGGCCTTGTGCCCGAGCTATGAACTCGCTGTGGTTGAGGAAGCTGCTCAGCGCTTTGGACTTCCAGAACTAACCCAGGTCACTTTCTATGCAATGCTTCTTAGTGAAGCCGAGAGGTTGGGGGTCCTATATGGGCGGATGTTCCGTGTAATGGAGTCAGCCCTTACCGAGCTCCGCTGGAGCACCTTTGAGTCGTGGGTGTGGTTGAATAGAGATTGAATTTTTGTGGCCCGATTCCAGGCAAAGGCCGAGCAAAAAGAAGAGAGCTCGGAGGCCGAGCAAGCGAAAAAGGGCTCAGAGGCCGAGCGAGAGGAAGAGGGCTTGGAGGCCGAGCTCGGCCACTGAGGGGGCAGCCTCCTCTTCGGATGATGACAAGCAGGAATAAAGCAAGTCAAGAGATGCCCTGAACGGGCGTCCTACTTTTCTGTCCCTTTTGGTTCTTTTTCTTCCCTTTGTCTCTTTTTTTTTTTTGTATTATCTTCATTGCCAGTAATAAGATGACCGCGTTTTTCTTGCCTTCCTGGAATTTTATCATTTTCTTTGTGTTCATATTAATTTGTGTTGACTGCAGGGCTATGTGGCTGGAGTGGATTGGCCACCCAGCTTCGTGGGAGTCTCCGTGAAACACTACACTCCTTGTGCCTCCATTATAAATACACAACTAATACTCCTAGAAACATTGCTCAAGCATCTACTCATTCAGCAGTGAATCGTAGGAGAGAATAGGGGGGAGTAAGGAGAAAAAGGACAGATCTCAATACGACCCCTTTGTCATGGCGTTTCCTCCTCTTTACAACACCAAGGAGATGGTCGATTTTGGGAAGGAATCCTTTAGGTGGCGCTGGAGGAGGGCCACACGCTCGCCTCGTCCTCTTCCGGACGATTATCAAGACTTATGCCCCGAATTTTCGTTGCTCGAGGCCGAGAGAGCAACGCTCGACTTCGAACTCCCTAAGATAGTTCAGGTGACATTCTACGCTATGTTGTTGAACGATGTCGTAGAACTGGGCATAGTGAGCGGCTTCCTTGCCGATGACCTAAAGGCGACCCTTGAGGGGTTGAGATGGACATTCTTTGAGGCCTGGTTGAGTCGCGCCAGAGGTGACCTGCGGGAAGCGCAGTTTCAACAGCGAACCCTACCATCAGAAACCCGCGGATCAGTGGATGGCCAGGAGGAGAGCTTAGGATCGATCGGGCCCCCGCCACCTTCTAGTGACGAGGAGTAGTATAAATTTTTTTTTAGTATTTCCCTTGTACTGTATCTCTCCCTTACCTCTTCTTCCATGAGGGTTTTCGATAATAAAATTGTCTTAGGGAACTGGTTCCTCCCCTTAATCTGTTGTGTTCTTACTTTGAATGATCTTCGTTGGATGCATACAGTTTTTGTATCTTATTCTAGGTCTTCACCTTAGAGCGCAGGAGCCACGTGGCGAGAGCGGAGTGGCTGGTTGCTCCCTGGGGAGATATATCTCCCAGGGGGCCATCTTCCCCTCTTTATAAAAGAGCATGAAGACAGAGAGTGAGAGGAGTAGAGGGATTAGAGAGAGAGTGAAAGATGAATCTTTTTGCTTAATTCGCCAGTACTAAGCAAGCGGCCGAATATGTCCGAGACACCTTTCGTTGGACATTGAGAGGGTTCTCGGCTCTTCGCCTAAAGCCGCTCCCTGTGGACTACCATGGGCTATGCCCACTTTTTGACCTCAGGGTGGCAACACGGTACACCCATCACTCCAACATTTCGGAAATGGTGCAAGCAATTTTCTATGCCATGGTTGTGGATGATGCAACTGAGCTGGGAATTTCATGCAGGCTTACAATGGATTGCATGATGTGGGCCATGCGGAAGTTGGACTGGAACCCCGTTGAATCCTGGCTTGGAGACATCGACCGTAGGCTCAGGAGAGGCTTCTCGACTTGCAAACCCGCCAGGGAACCTCGCGTAGTCGGGCGACCCTAGGGGAAGAAGGATGACCTTTTTTCCCACCTTCCAAGACAGCATACATGCGGCGGAATATGTTAGGGAGAACCTCCGTTGGTCAGTAAGGGAATCCTCGAATTTGCGCCTAAACCTACACCCTTTGAATTTCGAGGGCCTTTGCCCTGAATTTGATCATCTCGTGGCGATGCAATTTGCCTATGCCACCTACATTCTTGAGATGGTGCAAGCCATCTTCCATGCCATGGTGATCAAGAAAGTGGCGGAGCTAAGACTTTCGAGGAGGGACATCATGGGACGCATGATGTTGGACCTGCAGGAACTGAAGTGGGATGTCGTTGAGGCGTGGTTGTTGTCTATTGATGAAAGGCTCAGGGACGCCCAAGTTCCCTGCCTTGTTGAGATGCTCTATAATCCTCGGCCGCATTCGAAAGATCCTTTTGTCATGACTCGTGTCCTTCTTTATACCGTTTGTTGTTACACATGTGTGGATTGGTGTGACAGCGCTCGGTTTTGAAGCTGAGCCGGGCTAGGGGTCGGCCGTAAGGTCGTGCTCTAAGGCCGCTAGCTCCCACTGGAGCTAAGAGTGTAGCGGCCGACCGCTGGTCATACTGAGAGACCTTCAGCCCCTTCTGAGGCTAAGAGTATGGTGGTTGGCCATAAGGTTATACTCAACGACCCTTAGCCCCTACTGAGGCTGATGGACCCTTAGCCCCTAATGGGGTGAAGGGTTTAGTGATCAGCCGTAAGACCGCAGTGAAGGACTCCTAGCCCCCACTGGGACCAAGAGAATAGTGAGCAGCTGTAAGGCCGCGCTCTAGGATCTTTAGCCTTTCCCTGAGCTAAGAATGTGGCGATCGGCCATAAGGCCACACTCTAGGACCCTTAGCCCCCACTGGGGCTGAGAGTATAGCGATCGGTGGTTGAGTTGCGCCTATAGACCCTTATCGCCCACAGGGACTAAGAGTGCAGCGATTGGCCATAAGGCCATCTTCTAGGACCCTTAACCCCCACTAGGGCTAAGAGCATAGCGACCGGCCGTGAGGCCGCACTTATGAACCCTTAGCCTTCACCGGGGCTAAGAGCATAGCGACCAGCCATAGGGCCGTTCTTTAGGATCTTTAGCCCTCATCGGCGCTAAAGTGTAGCGACCAGTCGAAAGGTCGTGCTCAAGGACACTTAGCCCCCACTGGGGCTTGGGGTATAGCGACCGACCATGAGGCCGTGGTCAAGGACTCTTAGCCGCTATTAGGGCTGTGAGTATAGCGACCGGCCATAAGGTCGTACTCTATGACCCTTAGCCCTTACTAGGGCTAAGAGTATAGTGACCGGCCATAAGGTCGTGCTCAGGACCCTTAGCCGTTGTTGGGGCTAAAGGTATAGCGGCCGGCCATAAGGTCGGAATTCAGGACCCTTGGCCCCCATTGGGGCTAAGAACATAGCAACCGGCCACGAGGCCGTGCTCAAGAACCCTTAGACCCTATTGGGCTAGGGGTATAATGACCGACCCTAAGGTCGTATTTGAGGACCCTTAGCCCCCTACTGAGGCTAAGAGTACAGTGACCATCCGTAAGGCCGTGCTTAGAGATCCCCAGACCCCATTGGGGTCAGGAGTAGAGCAGCCGGTCATAAGGCCATTGGTCGTCCTGTTAGGGGCTTTCATTCCTCCTGAGCTTAAGTTTCCTTGTTTGTGTAGGGGAGGTGATAGTGTGGCTCCATGTGGCAACGGTTGGGATGAGTTGTGTCCTTTGGGTGTCTCGAGAGGAGCGTTTCCCATCTTTGCTCTATATAAGAGTGATAAAAAGGTCATTTTCTCACCACGTACTAGAGCCGACTAGAGAAAGAAACGATTTCTAGAGAGATAAGCTCTGCTCCCTCCTATCATCCTACATTCAAACTCACTGTAGCGCTTCATCCTCCTCTCTTGTATCTTTAAAGGATCTATTTGAGTGTTCATCCTCATCTTTGACATGCTCCTTTGAATCTTCATCTCCCACAGGTACATCTTCGTACCTCATTCAAGCTTTGTTTCGTTGTACTTGTATAATTATGTCTTTTTGTTCATCCAGTAGGGATGTTCCTGAAGGATTGGCCAGCCCTCAGGTGGAGGGCCGTCACCTG
>JACYFF010010365.1:95936323-95947115 GCA_017589665.1 Selenicereus undatus | reverse complement strand
GGGTCGTTGAGTATAACCTTATGGTCAACCACCACACTCTTAGCCTCAGTAAGGGCTGGAGGTCTCTCAACATAACCAGCGGCCGACCGTTATACTCTTAGCCCCAGTGGGAGCTAGCGGCCCTAGAGCACGGCCTTACGGCCGACCCCTAGCCTGGCTCAGCTTCAAAACTGAGCGCTGTCACATCAATCCACACATATGTAACAACAAATGGCATAACAAGGACACGAGTTGTGACAAAAGGATCTTTTATTATAAAAGCCAGATCAATATAGGAAAGCTACGTAAATGAAAAAAGGGAAAGTACAACTGAACCCTACGACCTACTCCTCGTCACTCGGGATGGGAGGCGCATCCCTCAGCCTTGAAGTCACTTCCGAGTGCGACCGAGGATTATAGAGCATCTCAACAAGGTAGGGAACTTGGGTGTCCCTGAGCCTTTCATCAATAGACAACAACCACGCCTCAACGACATCCTACTTCAGTTCCTGCAGGTCCAACATCATGCGTCCCATGATGTCCCTCCTCGAAAGTCCTAGCTCCGCCACTTCGTTGATCACCATGGCATAGAAGATGGCTTGCACCATCTCAGGAATGTGGGCAGCATAGGCAAACTACATCGCCACGAGATGATCAAATTCAGGGCAAAGGCCCTCGAAATTCAAAGGGTGTAGGTTTGGGGGCAAATTCGAGGATTCCCGTACTGAACAACGGAGGTTCTCCCTAACATATTCCGCCGCGTGTATGCTGTCTTGGAAGGTGGGAAAAAAGGTCATCCGTGTTCCCCTACGGTCGCCTGACTACGCGGGGTTCCTTGGAGGGTTTGCAAGTTGAGAAGCCTCTCCTGAGCCTACAGTCGATGTCTCCAAGCTAGGATTCAATGGGGTTCCAGTCCAACTTCGGCATGGCCCACATCATGCAATCCATTGTGAACATGCGTGAAAGTCCCAGCTCAGTTCCATCATCCACAACCATGGCATAGAAAATTGCTTGCACCATTTTTGAAATGTTGGAGTCATGGGTGTACCGTGTCGCCACCCTGAGGTAAAAAAGTGGGCAGAGCCTATGGTAGTCCACAGGGAGCGGCTTTGGGCGGAGAGCCAAGAACCCTCTCAGTGTCCAACGAAAGGTGTCTCGGACATATTCAGCAGCTTGCTTAGTACTGGCAAAGTTAGCAAAAAGATTCATCTTTCACTCTCTCTCTAATCCCTCTAGTCCTCTCACTCTCTGTCTTCATGCTCTTTTATAAAGAGGGGAAGATGGCCCCCTGGGAGATATATCTACCGAGTGAGCAACTAGCCACTCCGCTCTCGCCACGTGGCTCTTGCGCTCTAAGGTGAAGACCTAGAATAAGATACAAAAACTATATGCGTCCAACGAAGACCATTCAAAGTAAGAACGCAATAGATTAAGGGGAGGAACCAGTTCCCCAAGACAATTTTATTATCGAAAACCCTCATGGAAGAAGGTGTAAGGGAGAGATACAATACAAGGGAAATACTGAAAAAAAATTTATACTACTCCTCGTCACTGGAAGGCGGCGGGGTCCCGATCAATCCTAAGCTCTCCTCCTAGCCGTCCACTGATCTGCCGTCCACCTTTGGTACGACTCAACCAGGCCTCAAAGAACGTCCATCTCAACCCCTCAAGGGTCGCCTTTAGGTCATCGACAAGGAAGCCGCTCACTATGCCCAGTTCTACGACATTGTTCAACAACATAGCATAGAATGTCACCTGAACTATCTTAGGGAGTTCGAAGTCGAGCATTGCTCTCTCGACCTCGAGCAATGAAAAACGGGGCATAAGTGTTGATAATCGTCTGGAAGAGGACAAGGCTGGCAAGTGACCCTCCTCCAGCGCCACCTGAAGGATTCCCTCACAAAAACGACAATCTCCTTGGTGTTGTAAAGATGAGGAAACGCCATGACAAAGGGGCCATACTGAGATCTCTCCTTTTTCTCCTTACTCCCCTTTGTTATCTCCTACGATTCCCTGCTGAAGGAGTAGATGCTTTAGTAATGTTTCTAGGAGTATTAGTTTTGTATTTATAATGGAGGCACAAGGAGTGTAGTGTTTCACGGAGACTCCCACGAAGCTCAGTGGCCAATCCACTCCAGCCACATGGCCCTCCAGTCAACACAAATTAATATGAACACAAAGAAAATGATAAAATTTCAGGAAGGCAAGAAAAACACGATCATCTTATTACTGGCAATGGAGATAATACAAAAAAAAAAGAGAGACAAAGGGAAGAAAACGAACAACAGGGACAAAAAAGTAGGACGCCCGTTCAGGGCATCTCTTGACTTGCTTCATTCCTGCTTGTCATCATTCGAAGAGGAGGCCGCCCCCTCGGTGGCCGAGCCCTTTTCCTCTCGCTCGGCCTCCGAGCCCTCTTCCACTTGCTGGGCCTTCAAGCTCTCTTCTTTTTGCTCGGCCTTTGCCTGGAATCAGGCCTTAAAAATTAAATCTTTGTTCAACCACACCCACGACTCAAAGGTGCTCCAGCGGAGCTTGGTAAGGGCTGACTCCATTACACGGAGCATCCGCCCGTACAGGACCCCCAACCTCTCGGCTTCGCTAAGAAGCATTGCATAGAAAGTGACCTGGGGCAGTTCTGGGAGTCCAAAGCGCTGAGCAGCTTCCTCAGCCACAGTGAGTTCATAGCTCGGGCACAAGGCCTGAAAATCATTCCGAAGAGGCGATGACGGAAAAGCAACCTCTCGCCAACCCTACCCAAAATGGAAGGCCACATATTCAACCATCTCCTCGGTGCTAAGGGAACGAGGAAAAGTTATGGAAGGAACGCCTAAGGAAGGTCGATACTGGAGCTAAAGGTTGTAACTCCCATCCTTAGCGATTGCATTTTATATCCAGTAAGAGGGCGGTTTTCCAAGCCGTCGTCCAAGCCTCCAAACTCGCTCTATCTATGGTCGGTGGCCACAAGGTCGTTCACAACGAGGACCCAATTTTCGAAACCCTACGAATATATGCCGGCCATGGGCAGGTTCCACATTTCACCTAACTACTCGCTTAGCTCGGCGTGCAAGCAAAATGTAAGGGGCTAAGTGATTTGGGAAATAAGATCTTCCCCATGGGCCCGTCTCAATTGTTCCATAGACCAGACCCATACTCTCGAAAATGGGCCCCCAAGTGGGACCCTGGAGGCTCTTCCCGAGAACCTGTTGGTCAGACCGGTGGCCCATCCAGAACAATCCAGGTAAGATTATTGTTTTACCCCTTGCCACAGGGATTATAAATAGTTATCAACCCACCTCGGGAAAGGGGTTGGCAATCTTACTTATGATTGGCTTCATACTGCATTCCCTTTTTCTGCTCACCTTTGAATTGGACCCTTGACTGACTTGGCCGTCGGAGAGGCATTCCCCAGTCCACAACCCGGGGGTGCCCTTTTTGCATGTTGGACCTTGGAAGAAAAGGACATCAGATGTCGCGCACGTACCATCTACTAAGCCCGTTCTTTCGTCCCACGTCATCACATTCAGCACAATTCAAGATCTCGGGAATCATATAGTAAGATGCACCATTACATCATAGAATGCTGGAATAAATATACGCTCTAGCTTGCAAAGAGTAAATGCAATATATTTCTCTATTTGCTTTAAAACGTCGATATCTAAGTTTCTAGAACACAACTTCTTAAAACAATTGCTAAGTTCCACTAGAGGTTCAAGAACCTTTTCGTCCAACACACCTCGAAATGCAGGCAAAAGCAAGTCATGCATGAAAACGTGATAGTCATGACTTTTCTTTTCTGACATCCTTCCATCATCTAATGTCACACATCGTGAAATGTTAGAAGAATATCCATTTGGGATACGTAAACTCAACAACAAGGCAAACACTTGCCTTCTTTCACTTAATGTTGAGTTAAATGGTGCTTTTGGAACTTGATACTTGTCTCCAATCAACTTGGCTCACAAATTTATCATGCATATTTATTTTTTTTAAGATCCAATCCAGCATTCAATGAATCCTTATTCTTACCAGGTATGTCAAGCAATGGCCTGAGAATATTTTCACAGATATTATTCTCTATATGTATTACATCCAGGTTATGTCGAATTAATAGATGCCTCCAATACGGAAGTTCAAAAAAGATACTTCTCTTCTTCCTTTGCTACAAAAGATATCTGTCACCTCTCTTATGTTTTCCCTTCGCATCTTTCCCAAAATGATTTTCAGAATTGCTAAGTTGTTCACAAACATCATGTCCAATTAGGGAAATAGGAGGAGGTCTTATTTCCGGTCTCTTATTAAAAGATGTTCTATTGGTCCCCCATTTATGATATGTTTCTAAGAACCTACGATGTACCAATATAACACCACTTCTTTCTATGACACAATCTTTCTGAACATGTGTCGTTATGGCAATTAGGACAAGCGAGAAATACTTTCGTACTCCAACCAGACACATTGGCATTGCCTAGAAAGTCATGCACTGTCCACATCAATAAAACAAACATATAAAAAAACTCTTTGCTATGAGCATTATATGTTCTTATCCCAATCTCCCACAACACCTTAAGTTCATCTATAAGTGGTTGTAAAAACACATCAATATCATTACTACGGGCTTTAGGGCCAGAAATTATCAAAGAAAGCATAAAATTGGTGCTACTCATGCAAATCCAAGGACGTAAATTGTAAGGCACCAAGATTACCGACCATATGCTATATCAACTACTCATTTGTGTTGCTAGATTAAACCCATCAGTAGCTGAGGCCAACCTTAAATTTCATGGGTTTGAAGAAAATTTAGGATATAATCCATTCAAATGCTTCCATGCATTGGAATCAGCTAGATGTCTTAAGTTACCATCATCAGAGCATCCCTCTTTATGCCATCTTATGTGTTCAGCCAACTTTAAGGACATAAACATCCTTTGCAGCCTTAGTATTAATGGAAAATGCCAAAGGACTAAGCGTGGCGCTCCCCCTGCCTTTGAAGTCCCTTCATCATTCATGTCGATGTTATTATCAACTTTCTTTTTCCATCAAGAGACTTAACATTTTGGACATTCATCTAGGTCTCTATTCTCCTTCCAATATAGAATGCAGTTGTTGATACATGCATCAATTTTCACATAATCCAATCCCAAGGCTTTTGTGTACTTTTTTGCCTCATAAGAATTTTCAGAAAAGTTCACGTCATTGTTAAATGCTCTTTGAAGTGACCTAAGCAACATAGAAAATGATTTATCACTCTATTTGCAGCTCACTTTAATATGATGTAATGTCACGATGAACTCCAACCTAGTAAATGTCTTACAACCAGGATACAACTCTACCTCGGCATCTTCCATAAGCTTATGAAACTCTTTCAGCACCTTGTTTTGACCACCCTCATTCTCTGTATAGTCCTCAATAGATTCAAAATTACCAAAGTTCATAACATTCGTCGCGTCACGCACTAATGGCCTTTTATCATCACAGGCCACAAAACTTTCAGTTCTACCTGATGATTCTTCTTCTATCCCATCATCACTACTATTGATATGATCTTCACATTCTCCATGATGTATCCATGGATTATAATTCCTCAATATACCTTAAACTATTAAGTGATTATGAATTGTGCTCCAATTATGAAACACACACAAATTACAATTCACACACGGACACCTCAACTCTGTTCCGTCTTCCTTGCCACCAAAGGCAATCTCTAAAAATTCATTAGCACCTGCTATATAATCGGGTTTTCTTCTATTGCTAATTCTCCTATGATTCATCCAACATCATTCCCTATCCATCCCTCAAAGAATTGTTAGAATAAAAATACATTAAAAAACACATGGTCATATGATAGGAATGTGTTTATATAAGCATCATCAGACATCAATAAATCAATTAAATAATATAAAGTTCCACGTTATTTACCTACTTTGGAACCAATAGTGTCTTCAGTTTATCTTCCTCTAGTCACAACTAAATCTGGAAATTTTTTTTATCAAAACAGAAAGAAGTTATTAGCAAAATTAATACAAGAGTGAATTTGTTGAAGATAAGAAATTAGTACTTCCTTCAGAGAAAAAAAAAACCTAATAATAGGAACCTAGACAACAGTACAATGCAAGTGCAAGCAACACTATATCACACTCCTTTATGCTATTATGAATTGCAAGCAACCACTTAATGAACAAATCCAAACCCGCAAGACACACTACTTTACCAAACAACCTTGAAAAGGTAACAAAACATAAACCATATGTTGGATGCAAAAAAGGTATGAACAATATGAAAATAATGTATAAGTTGTATTGGAAAAATTAAATCAACAAACACGTAAATTAGCATTTGTAAGTTATTTAAACTTCAACATTATACAACGTAAATTATAAAGGATCACATTAAAAGAAAACCTAGCAGCTTAATTAGATCTTCAGTACACTAATTCGCATATCAATCCAAGAACCATAAGATTAATTTTAGTAGTATTAGAGGTTGTTTGTTTTGTTCTTCCACACACATGCTCCAAAAAAGGAAAAAAAACCCCTCAGTAAACTAAAAGGCTGGCATTACTTAGTTCTAGGTGATATCTATAGTTTCATAAAGTAAATTCTTGTGTCAAAATCAAATCTATATATGCTGTATGGAGTCAAATATATCACTCTGACCTCTAAGTAAAATTCTCACAATGGTAAAACAGGCAGTCATTCACAGTCAGCTCAGTTTTAAGATTTCTGCAATTGAATTTCAATGTTCTTCAAGTCAATATAGAAAGGCATAAGATTATTTCTACACACCTTTTTCCAATCTCTTTGAACAAAATCCATCATTTCTGCAATTGATTCAATCAAATCAATTTGGTCAATTTACTTCAAAGAGGTCTATGTGCGCAGCCTCATAGTTTGTTGTTGTTGATGACAACAAGATAAAGATATATAGGGATTTGGTATAACCAAAGTAACATTGTAAATTTATACCTAAAAAAGAAGCAACAGTATAAATTGCCAAATACTTAAAAACTAAAAAGATACCACTTTTATACGTAATCAGTTCAATGAATGTACCAGAATGGGTCATACAAACTTGTTAACGAATCCTTTGGTTCGACCGATTGATATTAACATAGATCATGTAATGACGATGCCTACTAAAATGTTTTGAACATGATTACCTTATATAGAAGATTTAGAATATTAGTGGGCAGAACACAGACACTTGTGTTGAATATTTCACGATCCAGCATAGGCATGGGTGGGGAGTACAATATAACTGACTATAATCATCACACCATCAAAAAGCATTAAGCGTAATACCAACTAAAAACTTAGAGTCATAGAATCTTCTAACCAAAATTCATAGTTGAGTTCTTACTCTTAGGCAAAGCTTTCACTATTCTCTCATATTACAAGACCAAACAAATCAAAGCCAAACCAAATAACTCATGCCCTAAACCCTTGGTAGGACAGGATCATGAATCTTTTGCAAACTTGAGAAATCTTTTTATAGCACCCAACACAACTTGTAAAATCAAAAGTAAAACAAACACAGACAAGCTTGGATAACATATTAGTGAAATTAGCACAACTTAGTTGATATCACAATCCTTAGCAAACAACAAATACTCACAAACAGTAAAAGTTAAGCTTAATACTTAAATCGCTAATTCCATATTACCTTCAAAAGAAACCCTAACTTATAAGCATCAATTAAATTATCATCACTCCTCTTTACCCTAAAATATCCACAATAACACATCTTAATATTTCATAGAGAGAAGAAATAGGAGATTGGAACCTGATTTACAGTCCTACAACCTTTAGTTAAGGGCAAGTGTGTCTTCAACAAATTACTAGAGCTCTTGCACAACCTAAACAAAATCTACCTCCTCTAGTGACAAGCTTCCTCCTCAAAAAACACAGGGACCTCAAAAACGACATCTAGTCTAATCTAGTTTAAATGCAAATTTCTCATAACACACAAACAAACCCTAATCCAATTAGAGCATCATTCCCTCTGCAGAACCCAAATCTTTTCTTTTTTTTTGCAAAAAAGCATAAGTCTTCTGCACTACGATATAAATGCATTTAAAAAGTTGATATGGAACCACAAGAAGTGCGCAACTTCGAATGGGTGCTGTCTATATATCCATTATATATGCAGACATTACAAGATTTAGAGGACCTACAAATTGGGTAAACGAATACAAATCACGAGGCCCCAAAACCCAGATTGCTTGTTCCATTTGAAAGATTTGCAATTACATTGCAAAAAAAATTATTTGTAAATTCTCTTATGGGTCGCAAATCTATAGCAATTCATGAATAATTAGCAAAAACAAGATGCTATCGGTTTTTGTTTTAAAAAAAAACCTCAATAAACCTTAATTGATAAAATGATTACCTCCATATCACTGCTTTTAAACTGAGGCTGAGGGTTCAAGTCACCCTCTCCAACACCATCATTTTTGGCCAGAGGCCAAGCAAACTTCTTGTGATTTTGGAGGCTAAATTACAGTAGATTTGGCTCAATTGATTGTCGAAAAATCGAGGATTTGTGATTTTCAATTTGGAATTAAAGGCAAATTTCACAAGACTAATTGTAGCTAAAGCAAGGAAAGACCAATCGAAAGTGACAAAGAGCACCATTGTTCTGTGAAAAATCAAGGCAGATTGAGAGAGACATGGAGCAATTTGTTCATCGATGGTTTCTATTCTCCTGGATTGAGAAGAAGAAAGAGCTGCGAAGGGGATTCTAGATTACTAAGGCTGAAAAGAAAGGAGGGAGAGAAAGCGTGGGTTTTTTCTATCCTTGTTACCATGGCCTTTTTTCTTTTTTGATTTGTCCTCATTTCATTCAAAATTTTGGGTGAAATTTGCCCGACTTGCCTCATTAGAATTGGACCTAGTATAAAGACATTGTGCGACAAAATTCAAATTCTACAGCCCAACTTCACATGTAAGCGACAAAAAAAGTATTTCAACACCCTTATCTGTAATAAATGCTACATATTTGGTCTCGTGGCCCATGGAACATCATTGAACGACAAAATAAATTTTGACGCCCATATTCTAAAAACTTGCGGCCCAATATCAATTTTCTTGTAGTGAATTTTGGCCACTAGAGATGTGAGAGAAACTTTTGTTACCCTTATTTCCCTTACGTACTTTATGCCTCCCCGCACCTAAATTGCAATGTACTTGAAAAAATAAAATTAGCAGCATGTTGGCAGTGATGAACATAAAAAGTGTGGCACCTCGGCGGTTTCAGCATTATAATCACTTTATGTCAGCCATATGCACACTTTTAAATGCCCTCCAACACATGTTGGTTCAAAGAATCTGCATTTATTTCCTTTAAATAAGGTCTCGAGTTTCACTCTTGCAAATGGACAAAATCTATGATAGGAGAACCCTATTTCCTTATTAGCCAAAAGTGGCTATATTCTCACAGATAGAGTTCCAAAGACCTGAAAAGCAAATATTCACAACACATCTTGACTTTCATCATCTTGAGATTGTTTGTTTGTTTTTTCCCTTGTTTTCAATTTGTTTTGGGGGGAAGGGTTTGGGGACTTCATGCACATGATGGACATCTAGCTAGGGGTTAGTACTATGACTCTTCTTTGAGCATAGTTATTGTCCACATGTAGCACAATCAAAATGAACATCCATGGCGAGTGATTTATGGTGTCGACCTACAAGGCGTTTCCTGGTTGACAGGAGCTTCTCTTTTTGTGAAGGAGAATTGGATTCTGGTTCCTAATCTTACAAAAATCTTTCTCGTGTATGAAAGTATAGGTGAGCAAAATGAACGTTGCCTTTTTCAACTTTATAGTGTATAGCCCATCATACTATTTTTTAATTTGGACTTACGAAAAAGAATGAAAGAGGAATAAAAAGAATGAAAGAGGAATGTTGCATTAATCATGAGCATAGGATTTGAGAGAAAGATGCCGCCCTGTTAGTTAAAAGTTATGTTTTAAAATTTCAAAGATGAAGGAAAATTTAAAAAAGCATACAACTTATATCAAAAGTTATTAAAAAATATCTAACTTGCATTTAGGAAGTACAAAGCATTGAAGTTTTGATTGAGGCAAATATTAAGTGTGTGATTTTCTTTCAAAAAGGACAATATTCACATAAATTAATTATAATATATTTTAATATACATAAATATATAGAAAATCTCAATAATGATTTCTTGTGATTTATAGCATCTAATAACTAGGCTTAAGTTTTCAAACTGTTGATTTAAAAAAGATTAAAATTCTTCATATATCACATGAAATAATAGATGATTTATTATTTTATACATAAATTATGGTAGACATAACTCAAAAGTTATCCTGTGCACTGGACGGGCTAAAGCATACTAGCTCAACTATAAATATGGGACGGAGAAAATAACTACTCTTTAGATAAATGGTCATTAGCTATTCATTCCAACCAAAACTTAAAAATTATTTTGAAAAATTTACGTTTTGTCTATCAAATTTTTGCGCAATAATTTTTGAGAGCTATAAAAAATGGAACATACTTTAGTGGTCCATCAACTTTTGAACAAATTGATTTATAGGTCTAGGAATGGGTAAAATGCCCATTATATTTTTATTTTTTTCTTAATGACGATGATGATTATCATAATGACAAAAAAGGAACTCACCCCAATTTTTATTGTTGTTGTTGTTATTATTATTATTACTTATTATTATTATTATTATTATTATTATTATTATTATTATTATTATTATTATTATTATTATAAGTGTTGTTATCGTTGTTGTTGTTGTTGTTGTTGTTGTTGTTGTTGTTGTTGTTGTTGT
>JACYFF010010365.1:95922503-95933489 GCA_017589665.1 Selenicereus undatus | reverse complement strand
GCATGGAAACATTTCAGAGACAAATACCTTGATTTTGCTACAGAGTCTTGAAATGTGAGGCTTGGCTTATGTGCTGATGGATTTAATCCTTACACTATGTCTTCAAGATCTTACTCTATTTGGCTAGTGGTAGTTACACCTTATGACCTTCCGTCTTAAATGCGTATGACCATACCATTTCCGTTTCTCACTTGCGTAATCCCTTACCCTAAAAATCCCAAGAACAAAATAGACGTATATTTATAACCTCTTATTGATGAGTTCAAAGAGTTGTGGGATGTTGGAATTGGAACATATGACATTTCTACGGGGCAGACATTTCAGATGAAGGCTGCACTTATGTGGACCATAAATGACTTCCCCGCATATAGAATGTTATCTGGGTGGAGTACTAATGGGCGATTGGCATGTCCTGTTTGTATAAAACAACAGAAGGCTTTGAGATTGAGAAATGGAGGTAAATTCTCATTGTTTAATTATCATCAGTGTTTTCTGCCAATGAATCATGCATTTAGAAGAAATAGAATAGCATTTAAAAAAGGCATAATTATTACAGGGGTTCCTCCTCGTCGCATATTTGGGGAAGAACTTTATGCCGAGGTGGAAGATTACCCAATGGTAACTACAAACGGTGACTTTGTTATACCAAGATTTAAGGAAAATGAGCACAACTGGATGAAGAAGAGCATATTCTAGGAATTGCCTTATTGGCAACACCAATTGCTCCGCCATAATTTAGATGTGATGCACATAGAAAAGAACTTCTTCGAGAACATCATTAACACCATTATGGATGTTCATGGAAAAACAAAGGACAATGTTAAATCAAGAATGGATGTTATAGATATATGTGATAGACAGGAATTACATTTGCAGCCAGGCCGTAGTGGTAGGATGGTTAAACCAAAAGCGAAGTTCGTTCTTCCTGTGGTTAAACGAAGAGAGTTGTGTGAATGGGTAAAGGAGCTTCAAATGCCTGATGGATATTGCTCTAATTTGAGGCATAAATGAAGTAAAGTTCAACAACATGAAAAGTCATGATTGTTATGTCTTCATGGAGACTCTTTTGCCCATTGCATCTGGTGCGCTTCCAGATGATGTGTTGAAACCTCTCATTGAGATAAGTCAATTCTTCAAGAACTTGTACTCAACAAAACTGCGAGAAGATATGCTTGAGGAAATGCATCGGAACATTGCCATCACTCTCTGTAAGTTGGAGATGATTTTCCCTCCTAGCTTCTTCAATGTAATGGAGCACTTGCCAGTGCATTTGGCAGAAGAAGCTCAACTTGGTGGTCCTGTACAATTTCGATGGATATATCCATTTGACAGGTAAAATAGATTGTATTTGATGAAACCCTATATCAAATCGTCTCTGTGCAATCACTTACAAGTGATGAGAATTGTGAATTTGTTAGGTACTTTCGCAGATTGGATAAAAAGATAAATCAGCAAGCATGTCCTGAAGGTTTAATCACATAAGTTTACCTAGAAGTTGAGAGGACATTATGCGCACCCTATTGCTTCAACTCTAATGTGCCCTCCATGCGCACTAGATGCAAAAGAAATGAGGATGGCGATGAACATAATTGTTGACGCCAAAAATGTGTGATTTTTATAATACCTTTCTACCTAATTTATGCTCGAAATAATTATTATTTTTTTAGATTTTTATTTGATTTTAATTTATTTTACAGGTATTGAATAATTCGGGAACAATACTTGTAAAAGGCGAAGGAATGCTGAACAAGGAGGAATTGGGCCAACTGGATTCAAACCTGAACCAAACAATAACAAAAAAAAAAAGGAAAAAAAAAAGCCCAAACTCCAGTCATGTGTGGTGCACGTGAACAGCCCCTTATTCCCCCTTTCTTCTCTCTCTCTTCTCATTCATTCCCTTGCTCAGGAAGCCCGAGTAACCCCGAGCCCGGCCCCCCTTTCGGCTTCCTCTCCTTCTTCAACCCCCTCATACTCATGGCGCTTCAATTGCTGGATCTCCCAACCTCGGTCTCTCTCTCTCTCTCTCTCTTCATTCATCGTTGTCATTCAATGCCGGGCCGTTCAATTGCCAACACCATCAATGGTTGCGAACAGACGAAGGGCGCAGATTGAAGTACGGCTCTATATGAATTGAGGGGATTCAACATAATCAGGGTGATTTTTTGGGGTTTTTTTAGGATTAAGTTAGTTTCAAATCCAGGTTCAGATCAATTTAGGATGACGTTCAAGTTCAATTTCAGAGCTTTGTTATAGGGTTTTAGTTGTACTTTGATGTGTTTAATTCAAGTTAAATTCTTGAACGTGAGGAACCTGTGTATTTGAAGTTGAGTTCGTTGAGAATTTACATCAAGATTACGCCCTGCCTCAGCTTCGTCGATGCGTTAGTTTGCTCTGTTCTACCGTAGCCCCTGTTTAATTTGCCCACTTCTTCTGTTTCCTCCTCTGTGTCGATTCAGCAAAGAAGAAGAAGATTTCAAAGTTAAATTACTGCAAGGTGTTGCTCACGTGATTCACTTTCAGTTTGTACTTCAAAATTACCTTTTGTTACTCTCAAATCTCTTACAGTTTTTCAATTATTTTAGTTTGTAAATTCACTAAATCAAATATGATAATTTTCAGGTTAGTCGATTTTAATTTTCAGTTTCAATTAGGTTAGAATTTTTAATAATCAAATTTCCTCCAGCCCTGAGGACGATACTCGTAAAACGTACAACGAAACCGTACGCTTGCGGATTTAACTAACAAGTTTTTGGCGCCGTTGCCGGGGATGCATTTGTGAAATTTGGTTATATCGAATCGTAGTTTAATTATTAGAGTCGTTAGAGTTGTTTTCGTTTTTAGTTTTAGTTGCGTCGTAATTTTTGTTTTACTAGTTTAGTTTAGTTCTATTTTTGAATTTAGTTTATAATTTTGATTTTGATTTTTGTTTTTGGTTAAGATTAGTTTATTTCCAATTTTTAGATGTTGTTTATTGCTGGAAAAAAAAAACAGTTCTAATCGTTTTGGGTTATGTGCAGTGAAAAATTTAAGGTTGAACTGATATGGAAACAGTGCAGATTTTTCATCAATTTGCGCATTCTGTTTGCATTTTTTGGGACTGTTCTGGTGTGATTTCTGCTATTATGATATTTTTCCTAGATTCAGCATGATTTTTAGAGTGTGTGTGAATTTTTCTTGAATTTTTGGAGCTGTTTATATTTTTCTGTGAATTTTAGAATTAATATTCTGTTTGCATTTTCTGCACTATTCAGGGACAGAAAAAAAATTAGGAAAAATTATATTTATGTCCTTTATGATTGTGTGGACTTTTCTGTATATTTGGTTCTGATTTTAGGAGTTTTATTTTCTGTTTTAATTTTATTCTTAGTTTTAGGGTGTTTAGGTGTATTTTATTTCTTATTTTCTTTTAGTTTCTTTGTGTTTGTGTTTTTGTTTTCATATTTGTTCATTTTCTGTTTTAATAAGTGTTCTTAGTTTTAATTATTCATTTTGTTGATTTGTGATTTTCAACGAAAAAAAAAAAAACAAAAAAAAAACAAAACTTTGGGGTGAGGGTGTTGGATTTATATGACTGGTTGGGTTAGAAATCCTGAAACTCATAGAATTGTTAGAAGTGAACCCGACCCTGACTTAGAACCCGAACCAGAACCCAAGCTAGAAGACATGGCACAAGAAAGACCTTTGAGTGATATCTTCTATCCTCCTAGGACTGCTTTACCATCTTGCTTCACTATACCTGACCTTGGACCCAATGTGACCTTCGAATTAAGACCTCACTATACTCAGATGCTCCCTAAATTCACTGGTTTAGAGGATGCTTATTTGTTTTTGAGGGAATTCGAAGAAGTTTGTTCTATGATGCATTTTCCTAATACTCCCATTGATGTTGTGCGTATGAAATTAATTCCTTTTGCTTTGAAAGATTCTGCTAAACGTTGGATGTATGGCTTGGCTGCTAATTCTGTAACTTCTTGGAATGATTTTGTGAAATTGTTCTTGAGAAAATATTTTCCTAATGCCAAGACTGTTAAGCTAAGGAATGAGATTAATCAATTTGTGCAACTGGATAGGGAATCATTTTGGAAATATTTTGATAGGTTCAAGAATTTGTTGTCTCAGTGTCCCCATCATGGTTTAGACCAGGCACGTTTGTGCCAAATTGTTTATGAAGGACTGGACCAACAAACTAGAACCATGGTAGAGTCTATGTGTCAGGGTGGCTTTCTTTCTAAAAGCGCCACAGATGCTTGGGAATTTTTGGAGGACTTAGCTGAGAAAACCATGCAGTGGGAAACCGCTCGGGATGACAGCCTAAGTTCTAGGATTGCTAGAGGTGGGTTACATTCTGTTTCTGATGTGAGTCACTTAGAGTCTAAGATTGCTACTCTAGAAAACATGTTGAAAGGATTGACTCCACAGATGACTCAGACTTCTTCAGTGTCTTGCTCTCATTGTCAGGCCTTAGATCATTCATTGAGTGTTTGTCCCTACTTTGCTCACCAGTTAGCAACTGGGCAGGAGCAAGCAAATATGGCCTTCCAGAGACCTAAGAATGACCCTTTCTCTCCTTTTTACAATCCAGGGTGGAGAAATCACCCTAACTTCTCTTGGAGTAATGGACCAAATGTTGCGGTTCCTAACTCCCAGCCTGTCTCTCACCCTTCTAGCTCTTTTCAGAGATCAGTTTTTCAAGGTGTACCTAATGCACCTAGACCTCCACCTCCTGTGGCTCAAGTTCAACCTCCTCCTGGTTACAGTGATATTGATAAAATGGAGAGGAGAATTAATAATAATGTGGAGAGAATGATTAATGCTAATATGGAGCGAATGATGAAAATGATGACTGAACAGTTTTCTCAATTAGCATCATCTTCTAGGGAGTCAGGTACTTTTCCCAGTCAGCCTGAGGTGAACCCTAAGGGTCACTCTTCTTTTTCTGGTAACTCTAATGAGCCTGTGAGGAAAGTGAATGCAGTGATATCTCTCCGTTCTGGTCGAGAGATTGACAACCAGGTTAGAAATCCTAATGAGCCCTGCAGGTATCCTCACCAATTCTTCGAGAGATCTTCTTCATCTTCTTCACCTCCAGAGGTTGGATCATCCAGTAATTCAGGGGATGCTACTGATGGTGTCCCCAATGATTCTGATTCTCACCCTCTTATTGAGTCACTGTCTGAGGAAGAGGAGCTTAAAAAGAAAGACTCCTTTGAGTCTGTTGACCCTTCTCCTTCTAAGGGTTCTTCTTCTCCTTCTTCTCCTGAGAAAGTCCATATGCCCTTGCCTCCTTTTCCCCATAGGCTTAAGAAAAAGGATCAAGCTCATGTTGAGAAGATGAGAGAGACTTTCTCTCAAGTCAAGATCAACATTCCCTTACTTGATGCTATTCAGTAGATGCCTCCGTATGCTAGGTTTTTAAAGGATCTATGCACAACCAAGAGAGCTACCAATGTCCCTAGGAAGGCTTTCTTAGCCTCTGGTGCTAGTTTTATTTTATCTCATCAGATCCCAGTGAAGTATAAGGACCCCGGTTGCCCTACTATTTCTATAGTTATAGGGGACCAACTTATTCATAGAGCATTACTTGATTTAGGGGCCAGTGTCAACTTGATTCCCTTCACTGAGTATGAGAGGCTAGGGTTAGGTGAGCTAAAACCTACCAAGATGGTTCTTCAATTAGCTGACAGGTCAACTAGATTGCCTAGGGGGATAGTTGAGGACGTGCTGATTCGAGTGGGTGAATTCATTTACCCTGTGGACTTTGTTGTGATTGAGACTGAGATAGTGTCTAACTTAGCTAGTCAAGTCCCTGTGATTTTAGGGCGTCCTTTCTTGGCCACTGCCAATGCCCTCATTAATTGCAGGAATGGCATGATGAGACTGTCTTTTGGTAACATGACCATAGAGCTTAATATTTTTAATCTGCAAAGGCAGCCTTCTGGTTTTGATGATATGGAGTTCTCTACTCTTCACTGGGTAGAGGATTCTATTCTTGATGATGCTTGTGATGATGTGTTTGCTGTTGAGTATGAGTCCTTCTTTGTGGATGATGAGCCTGAGTATGATGTTTTTGAGTTTGATGACTTGTGCTCTACTGCTGATTGTTTGCTCACTGCTGCTTCTGAATCTGCTTCTGAAACTGTTTCCCCTCCTGCTCTTGAACTGAAACCCCTTCCTGCTTCTCTTAAGTATGCATTTCTAGGCCCCAATGAATCTTTGCCTGTTATTATTGCTTCTGACCTAGACGGTGACCAAGAGACCAAGTTGATTGCTCTACTTAGAGAGAACAAGGAAGCTTTGGGTTGGACCTTAGGAGATATTAAGGGCATTAGTCCTTCCATTGTGCAACATAGGATTCATCTAGAGGATAATGCTAAACCCTACCGTGACCGTCAAAGGCGTTTGAACCCTACTCTTCAGGAAGTAGTTAGGAATGAAGTGCTGAAGTGGTTAGACCATGGGATTATCTATCCCATTTCTGATAGTGAGTGGGTTAGCCCCGTTCAAGTTGTTCCTAAGAAGACTGGGATCACCGTGATTAGGAATGATAAGAATGAGTTAGTCCCTACTCGAGTACAATCTGGGTGGCGTGTTTGCATAGATTATAGAAAATTAAATGCTGCCACTAGGAAAGACCACTTTCCCCTTCCTTTCTTGGACCAGATGTTAGAGAGGTTGGTTGGACATTCCTTCTATTGCTTTTTAGATGGATACTCTGGCTATACCCAGATCTCTATTGCTCCTGAGGATCAGGAGAAGACTACTTTTACCTGTCCCTTTGGAACTTATGCCTTTAGACGTATGCCTTTTGGACTGTGCAATGCCCCTGCTACTTTTCAGCGTTGCATGATTTCCATTTTCTCAGATTTAGTTGAACTTTGCATGGAAATTTTCATGGATGACTTCTCTGTGTTTGGGTCTTCCTTTGATGACTGTTTGTCTAATCTGAGAAAAGTGTTGGAAAGGTGTAGGGAGAAAAATTTGACTCTGAATTGAGAGAAATGCCATTTTATGGTTAGGAAGGGAATAGTTTTAGGCCATATTATTTCTAAATATGGAATTGAGGTTGATAAAGCTAAGACTGATTTGATTGTTAATCTTCCCCCTCCCACCTGTGTGAAAGAAGTAAGGTCTTTTCTTGGACATGCTGGCTTCTATCGTCGTTTCATTAAAGACTTTAGTAAAATTGCAAAGCCCTTGTCCAACTTGTTAGCTAAAGATGTGCCTTTTCATTTGTCTGATGACTGTCTTGAGGCATTTTCTAAGCTTAAGAAGGCCTTAACTTCTGCTCCTGTTCTTCATGCTCCCATCTGGGGAGAATCATTTGAATTGATGTGTGATGCTTCTGATTTAGCTGTTGGGGTAGTTTTAGGGCAACGTGTTGATAAGAAACCCCATGTGCTTTACTATGCTAGTCACACTTTGAATGATGCCCAACTGAATTATACTGTGACTGAGAAAGAATTTTTGGCTGTGATTTTTGGGTTTGAGAAGTTTAGACCTTATCTGATTGGTTCTCATGTGATTGTCTATACTGATCACTCCGCTCTTAAGCATCTTCTTTCTGAGAAGGATGTTAAGCCTAGACTTGTTAGATGGATATTGTTGTTACAAGAGTTTGATTGTGAGATTAGAGATAAGAAAGGTTCTGAAAACCTTTTAGCTGATCATTTGTCTAGGATTCTTTATGATAGAGAAAGTGAGTCCACTGTTTCTGAGTGCTTCCCTGATGAGCAGTTATATGTTGTCCACTCTGATCCTTGGTATGCTGATATTGTGAACTACCTAGTTGCTGGTAGGATCCCTGAGAATTGGACCAAGAATGATAGGGATAGGTTCTTTCACCTTGTGAAGTTCTTTGTTTGGGATGATCCTTATTTGTTTAAGTATTGTTCCGACCAATTGTTTAGGAGGTGTATTCCCGATCATGAGGTGAGAAGTGTCCTTTCTTTCTGTCATAATCAAGCATGTGGGGGGCATTTTAGTGGGCGGAAGACTGCAGCCAAAGTTCTTCAATGTGGTTTCTACTGGCCTACTCTATTTAGGGATGCTATTGAGTACTGTAAGAGTTGCCCTAGGTGCCAGCAGTTGGGTAGGATAAGCAGGCGGGATATGATGCCACTGAACCCCATCATTGTGGTGGAGATTTTTGATGTGTGGGGTATAGACTTTATGGGACCATTTTCATCATCTTTTGGGAATGAGTATATTCTGTTAGCTGTGGACTATGTGTCTAAATGGGTTGAAGCCGTCCCTTCTAGGACTAATGATGCTAAAGTTGTTGTGAAATTCTTGAGGGAGAACATCTTTGCTAGATTTGGAATGCCCCGTGCTATTATTAGTGATCAGGGCACCCATTTCAATAATAGATCCTTTGATGCCTTACTGAAGAGGTATTCAATTGTCCATCGACTTGCTACCCCCTATCATCCCCAAACCAGTGGCCAGGTTGAGGTGTCTAATCGACAGATTAAGCATATTCTTGAAAAGACAGTGAGCCGGAATAGAAAGGATTGGGCTAACAAACTTGTAGATGCTCTTTGGGCTTATAGGACAGCTTTTAAAACTCCCTTGGGTATGTCCCCTTATCGAGTTGTTTATGGTAAGCCTTGTCATCTTCCTGTGGAACTAGAGCATAGAGCTTGGTGGGCCATTAAGAAACTGAACTATGACTTGACTGAGGCTGGTGAGGAGCGTAGACTGCAACTGAATGAGCTTGATGAGATTAGAGCTGAGGCTTATGAGAGTGCTCGTTCTTACAAAGAGAGGGCTAAGTTGTTTCATGATAGACGTATCCTTCGGAAAGAGTTTGCCCCAGGCATGAAAGTGCTCTTGTATGACTCTAGGCTCCATTTGTTTCTAGGGAAGTTGTGGTCCCGATGGACAGGTCCTTACATTGTCTCACGTATTTTTCCCTATGGTGCAGTTGAGATTCGGGACTCTGACAGTGGTGCTACTTTTAAGGTGAATGGCCAACGATTGAAGCAATTTCTAGAGTTGCCTAGCAAGGAAGATGTGGAGTGTCTGATGCTCCGCGAGTCGAGTCCTGCTCAGTGATTTGTTGAGATGATAGCTTGGGTGTACTTAGCACCCGACCTGGTTTGCTAAACACTTCTTTTCATCCTTTTTCTCTTTTTCTCTTTTCTCTTTTCTCTTTTGCCTTTTTCTGTATAGTTGGTTCTTTTTGTCTTTCTTTTGTATATGTGTTGACTATTTGGTTTTGAGTTGGGTCTTTGTGAGTCTTTCTTTCTTTGTTTTCTTTTTCAGTTTTATTTTGTGGTTTTATGTTTATTTCTACTCCCAATGAGGACATTGTGAGATTTCGGTGTGGGGGTGGGAAAACTTTGTTTTCGATTTCACAAATATTTGAACGTAAAAAAAAAAAATTCCAAAAAGATTTTGTTTTGTTTTTGGGGAACTTTTGTACTATTTTGATTAGCATAAATCCTCTGTACATTGATAGATAGCCTGTATATACGCATGATGTGCATGTTAGGTCTCTGTCCTTGGTGTGGCATTTTTGGCTCTAATTCTATCCCATTTGTTCATTATCGTTGTGCAATCCAATCCCTATTTATATCATATTCATTGTCTTAAGGTTTTCGTTTTTCATTATTGGCTCTCCCACTTGTTTATGCAAAAAAAGAAAAAAAAACGAAAAAAAAAGAAAGCAAAAAAAAAAAAGAAAAGAAATGAAATTTGGAATGACAAAGCAACCCTTTGAGGCATGCGCTACTGGGTGGTACCCTTTGAGGCAATATTGCTACTGGGAAAGCTTGCTTCCAATGTTAATCAGTCAATAATGTAATTTGTGTGCATTTCCCATCTCTATCTGCGTTTGAACCACAAGGGACTGCTATTGGTAGGGAAAGATCAAGGTATCTTACAGATGCTGAATATATTGCTGCCCATCTCCATGTGTTGCTAAATTGTGATAAAGTGAAACCTTATATTGGGTGCTATCTTAACTTTCTGTTGAGTTTATCATTCAAAACACAAGTTTACTCACCACTGGCATAAAATGTGACAGAATTTTCACAGAGAATATCAGAACTGCACACCCCAAAGTCAATGACGCTGATGTTGACACCATCATTGAAACTCATTTTGCAAATTGGTTTAGTCAAAATATAAGTTACATATCACATTCCATCATAATTTTCACAAAACAATTCGGTGCATTGTATTAACTAAAACCACATCTTATGTCATCTTAGGTGTATTACATTCAACTATTCGACACCCACAAACATTACTACTTAACACAGTTGGCTGTGGAGCCAAATTGGTATGTGTCGACGTGGATGACATATAGAGTTAGTGGATTCAAATTCTACACAGCTGCTCGCAGCATTGAGAAGAAAACATATAATTATAGTGTTGGTGTATATGGTACGGGAGAAGGCAATATTGAAAGTGATTATTATGGCGTACTTAAGGACATTCTCCAAATTGAGTATGTAGGTGAACCACTTAAACAATGTGTGCTATTCAGTTGTGAGTGGTATGATCCCACATTGAATCGTAGGACACGATCTCATAAACTAAGCAAATTTATTGAGGTGCATCGTACAACAAGGTACCGAAAGTACGATCCATTCATCTTCCAACCACCGCATCACAAGAATACTTTATGCCATATCCAGATTGCTCAAGGGATAGTGTCAATTAGCTTGTTCTCATACCAACCAAACCAAAGGGGAGAGTGGATAAGCAATACACTCTACGCACTACTTACCAACAAACGAACATGACGACACTCGTTGAACCTATAAATGATGTTATCACTACATCATTAGTGGATGAAAGTGCACCACCGGAAGAGGTTAATGATGATGAGGGTTTTTCATTTATTCAGGTTACTGACGACATAGATGAGGAAGAGGATGACGAAGGTGATGAAGAGGCTAAATGGGATGACAGTAATGAAACAGATGAAGTAGAGGAAAATCTGCATTTATATGATGATGATGACGATGATGATGATGA
>JACYFF010010365.1:95894774-95906855 GCA_017589665.1 Selenicereus undatus | reverse complement strand
CCCCCCTCTTGTCGTAGTATACTCACTAATTCAACACCACTACTTCGGTTGTTAAACACTTTTTATAGCATAGGAAAGTAGGGATCGATCCACGAGGAAAGATTGCTGTAAAAGGCTAGCTTAATCCTAAATGATTTTACTAATCCAATTTATTAAGTCTAATCTTAATAATTCTAAAAGAATTAAAATCAAATGAATAAAAATCTGAAAAACACCCAATTATGCTCCTAAATATCTTGGATTATATTCTGGAAAGAAAACAGTAAAAAGCTTTCCTAAATAATCTAGAAAAATAAAATCAGAATAGTAACTGAAATTCTAATTAAAAATCGAAACAGCAAATAATAATCAGAAAATAAATATTAAAAATTGAAAAAAGTAACCTAAAATATTATTCTTCAGGTATATAATCTTATAACTCCCCAATTGTATCCAAATAATTTCAGAAAAAATCAAATCAGAAAATTACCACAGAATATCAATACAGAATATTAGATTCGAAATTAGAAATAAAATAATCTACATAAATATGAATACGAAAATAATCAAGAAAATTACCCTAATTCTAGGACACAATTTTATGGACTTAACAATACCTAATAATCGTGAATTAACAATTAAAATCGAAATTTTCAGAATTAATAACCTAAAAACCTACACTTATCAATTTCACAAAATAAATCTGAAAAACTATCAAATAATTTCCAAAAACTACGAAATTGAATATGAGCAGACTAGGATACTCTATAAACTCTAGGAACTGATAAAAATAAAAAAAAAACAAAAATAACTCTTTTTAGTCTAATTTCTAACAAACCGATAATTAAATACTAAAACTGAATATAAATCAATCTAAAATTATAAGCACTCTAAAATTCAAAAATCTAAACTATCTAAAATTACTTAGACACTCCTAAAAGACTATACTTTGGGGGGAGGGGTCGATTGAAATTATATTGAAGCTAATAAAAAAAGAACGAAGATTAACAAACTAATCAAATTAAGTCTAAGCAACAAATAATGATCAAAAGTTGTCAAATTTATGAAGGGTACATAGTATAATCTCAATCCACCATGCAAATTAATATTTATCATTGACACACAAGTTAATTTTATTCATGAGTTAAACTGTAGAAGACATCTACCAGCGGTTCTTCCCCGTTTTTCCTTAGATTCTAGTTTACTTAGGTCCAGCTCTAATATAAACCCTACTAATTTGATAATCTTTACACCAGCGCAAAAATTTAATCAAACTAGAGCATTAAGAATTAGAAAAACATCATTTAACACTTTGTAACCAATTTACCGGTAAATCAATTTAACAAAGATCTAAAGCGACTACCTAATTAAAAGAGATGGGTTTGAGCCATCCATGATTAATTACGGTGATACCTAAGCCTAAAAAACTATAACTTTTACGTATTATAGTCTTCTAAACTATCAATCGAAATTGTATTTAATCAACTAGCATGCATTCTAATCGATTTAACACAAATTTCATAAACGATAAATGCTAATCGCTAGAGAATCATGAATATAAATCAACTAGGCATTAAAGCATAAAACTTGTTTCAAAATAATTAATTTAGCATGGCTTCAAGAAGATCATACTAAGCACATGAAAATTACTCACTCATATTAAAAATAAAATTACAATAATAAATCAAATATTTCATATTTAATAATATGGAGAGTTCAAATTAATAAAACCATAAAGAGAAATTAAAATAAAATAAAAGCATTATGGAGTTGGAGTCAACGTGAGAAGATGATGATGAAGTATGGTGATGGTGGATGATGGGCTTAGGCGTGAGGTTGGGATGGCCATTGAGGGTGATTGAAGATGATGAGATGAAGGAGGAGTGGTGATTGAAGCTTGTGTCGTGAGTTGTGAAGTTGCCGTGGGGAATGCGTGATGGTGATGGGTAGGAGATTAATGATGATGATGATGAGATTTATGGTGAGGAGAGGTGTGGGATTTAAAGCTGATGGAGATGATGATATATCATGCGGAAGGAGGCATGGGTGTTGGGCTTTTATGGGATAAGCTGTCGTGGGGTTGACGAACCGTGATGATGGTGAGATGGGTGGAGGTGTATGGAGGTGAGGATGATGGTGAGGCTAGGGTTATGATGATCATGAAGGTGGTGGTTGTGAATGATTATATGGTGGAGATTATTTAAATTAGGGTTAGGTGTGATATGGGCCTAGGCTTAGTAACTAGGTTTTTTTCTTCTTTCTTAGACTCCTTCTCCCCCAAGACTTCTAGCTTTGCTCCAACTCTTGTAACCCTAGCCCAAATAAATAATTATGGAAATAATATTATCCATAATTATCATTTTTGGACCGTCTTTATAGCCAAACGCATAAAACTCGCGCCTCGACGACTTGTCTTCTCCTTTTTATTAAATTAATACTAACCCTGCAAAATATATAAAATAAAACAAATTAGACGAAATAATAAATATAATATAATTGAAATAATTATAAAATGATGCATGATTAATGGCTTAACACCACCCCAAGGTCAAAACGTGGGCAGAGGCCATGGTAGTCCACAGGGAGCGGCTTTGGGCGGAGAGCCGAGAACCCTCTCAGTGTCCAACGAAAGGTGCCTCAGACATATTCGGCCGCTTGCTTAGTACTGGTGAAGTTAGCAAAAAGATTCATCTTTCACTCTCTCTCTCTAATCGTTCTACTCCACTCACTCTCTGTCTATGAAAGAAGATTGGGAAATTTGTCGAGTCATCATCCTCTTTTATAAAGAGGGGAAGATGGCCCACTGGGAGATACATCTCCCGAGGGGGCAACTAGCCACTCTGTACTTGCCACGCGGCTCCTGCACTTTAAGGTGAAGACCTACAATAAGATACAAAAACTATATGCATCCAAAGAAGATCATTCAAAGTAAGAATGCAACAGATTAAGGGGAGGAACCAGTTCCCCAAGACAAATTTATTATCAAAAACCCTCATGGAAGAAGGCGTAAGGGAAAGATACAATACAAGGGAAATACTAAAAAAAACTTTATACTACTCCTCGTCACTAGAACACAGCGGGGCCCGATCGATCCTGAGCTCTCCTCCTGGCCGTCCACTGATCCGCGGGTTTCTGATGGTAAGGTTCACTGTCGACGCTGCACTTCCCCGCAGTCACCCTTGGTGCGACTCAACCAGGCCTTAAAGGATGTCCATCACAACCCCTCAAGGGTCGCCTTTAGGTCATCAGTGAGGAAGCGGCTCACTATGCCCAGTTCTATGGTATCATTCAACAACATAGAGTAGAATGTCACCTGAACTATCTCAGGGAGTTTGAAGTCGAGCGCTGCTCTCTCGGCCTCGAGCAACGAGAAGCGGGGGTATAAGTCTTGATAATCGTCCGGAAGAGGATGAGGCGGGCGTGTGGCCCTCCTTCAGCACCACCTAAAGGATTACCTCACAAAATCAGCCATCTCCTTGGTGTTGTAAAGAGGAGGAAACGCCATGACAAAGGGGGCATACTGAGATCTCTCCTTTTTCTCCTTACTCCCCCCTGTTCTCTCCTACGATTCCCTATTGAAGGAGTAGATGCTTGAGCAATGTTTCTAGGAGTATTAGTTTTGTATTTAAAAAAGAGGCACAAGGAGTGTTGTGTTTCACAGAGACACCCATGAAGCTCGGTGCAATCCACTCTAGCCACGTGGCCCTCAAGTCAACACAAATTAATATGAACACAAAGAAAATGATAAAATTCCAGGAAGGCGAAAAAAACGCGGTCATCTTATTACTGGCAATGGAGATAATACCAAAAAAAAGAGAGAGAGACAAAGGGAAGGAAAAGAACACAAGGGACAGAAAAGTAAGACGCCCCTTCAGGGCATCTCTTGATTGGCTTCATTCCTGCTTGTCATCATCCGAAGAGGAGGTCGCCCCCTCGGTGGTCGAGCCCTCTTCCTCTCGCTCGGCCTCCGAGCTCTCTTTCACTTGCTCAGCCTCCGAGCTCTCTTCCTTTTGCTCGACCTTTGCCTGGAACTGGGCCTCAAAAATTTGATCTCTGTTCAGCCACACCCACAACTCAAAGGCGCTCCAGCAGAGCTTGATAAGGGCCGACTCCGTTACACGGAGCGTCCGCCCATACAGGACCCCCAACCTCTCGGCTTCGTTAAGAAGCATTGCATAGAAAGTGACCTAGGGTAGTTCTGGGAGTTCGAATGCTTCCTCGGCCGCAGCGAGTTCATAACTCGGGCACAAGGCCTGAAAATCATTCGTAAAAGGCGATGGGGGAAAAGCAACCCCGCACCGACCATACTCAAAATGGAAGGCCACATATTCAGCCATCTCCTTGGTGCTGAGGGAACGAGGAAAAGTCATAGAAGGAACGTCCAAGGAAGGTCGATACTGGAGATAAAGGATGGAACTCCCATCCTTAGCGATTGCAATTTATATCCACTACGCTGGCGGTTTTCCAAGTCGTCGTCCAAGCCTCTAGACTCGCTCCATCTATGGTCGGTGGCCACAGGGCCATTCACAATGGGGACCCAATTTTCGAAGCCCAATGGATATATGCCGGCCATGGGCAGGTTCTACATTTCACTTAACTACTCGCTTGGCTCAGCGTGCAGGCAAAATGTGAGGGGCTAAGTGATTGGGGAAATAAGATCTCCCCGCTGGGCCCATCTCAATTGTTCCACAGACCAAGCCCATACTCTAGAAAATGGTCCCCCAAGCGGAACCCAGGAGGCTCTTCTCGGGAACCTGTTGGTCACACTGGCGGCCCATCCGGAACAATCTAAGTAAGATTATTATTTCACCCCTTGCCATAGGGACTATAAATGGTCACCTGCCCACCTCAGGAAAGGGGTTGGCAATCTGACTTGTGATTGGCTTCATACCACATTCCCCTTTTCTGCTCACCATTGAATTGGACCCTTGACTAACTTGACCGTCAAAGAGGCATTCCCCGGTCCACAACCCGGGGGTGCCTTTTTTACAAGTTGGACCTTGGAGGAAGAGGACGTCAGGTGCCGTGCACGTTCCGTTTGCTAAGCTCGTTCTTTCGTCCCATATCATCATCTTCAGCACACTTCAAGATCTCCAGAATCATACAGTAAGATGCACCATTACATCAAAGAAAGCTGGAATAAATATACACTCTAGCTTGCAAAGAGTAATTGCAATATATTTCTCCATTTGCTTTAAAACGTTGATATCTAAGGTTTTAGAACACAATTTCTTAAAATAATTGCTAAGTTCCACTAGAGGTTCAAGAACCTTTTTATCCAACACACCTTGAAATGCAGGCAAAAGCAAGTCATGCATGAAAACCTGATATTCATGACTTTTCTTTTCTGACATCCTTCCATCATCTAATGTCACACATCGTGAAATGCTAGAATAATATCCATCTGGGATACGTAAACTCAACAACAAGGCAACCACTTGTCTTTTAACACTTAACGTTGAGTTAAATGGTGCTTTTGGAACTTGATACTTGTCTCCAATCAACTTAACTCACAAATTTATCATGCATATTCATTTTTTTTTAAGATCCAATCTAGCATTCAATGAATCCTTATTCTTACCAGGTATGTCAAGTAATGTCCTAAGAATATTTTCATAGATATTCTTCTCTATATGTATTACATTCAGGTTATGTTGAATTAATAGATTCCTCCAATATAGAGGTCTTATTTCCGGTCTCTTATTAAAAGATGTCCTATTGGTCCTCCGTTTATGATCCGGTTCTAAGAACCTACAATGTACCAATATAACACGACTTCTTTCTATGACACAATCTTTCAGAACATGTGTCGTTATGGCAATTAGGACAAGCGAGAAATACTTTCGTACTCCAACTAGACACATTGTCATTGCCTGGAAAGTCATGCACTGTCAACATCAATACAACAAACATATAAAAAAACTCTTTCCTATGAGGATTATATGTTCTTACCCCAATCTCCCACAACACCTTAAGTTCATCTATAAGTGGCTGTAAAAACACATCAATATCATTACTAGGGGCTTTAGGGCCATGAATTATCAAAGAAATTAAAGCATAAAATTGGTGCTACTCATACAAATCCAAGGAGGTAAATTGCAAGGCACCAAGATTATCGGTCATATGCTATATCAACTACTCATTTGTGCTGTAGGATTAAACCCAGCAGTAGCTAAGGCCAACCTTAAATTTCATGGGTCTGAAGAAAATTTAGGATATAATCCATTCAAATGCTTCCACGCCTTGGAATCAGCTAGATGTCTCAATTTACCATCATTAGTGCACCCCTCTTTATGCGATCTCATGTGTTCAGCTGGCTTTGGGGACATAAACATCCTTTGTAGCCTTGGTATTAATGGAAAATGCCTAAGAACTAAGTGTGGTGCTCTCCTTGCCTTTGAAGTCCCTTCATCATTCGTGTCGATGTTATTATCAACTTTCTCTTTCCATCAAGAGACTTAACATTTTGGACATTCAACTAGGTCTCTATTCTCCTTCCAATATAGAATGCAGTTGTTGATACGTGCATCAATTTTCACATAATCCAATCCCAAGGCTTTTGTGTACTTTTTTGCCTTATAAGAATTTTAAAAAAAGTTCGCGTCATTGTTAAATGCTCTTTGAAGTGACCTAGGCAACATAGAAAATGATTTATCACTCCATTTGCAGCTCACTTTAATATGAAGTAATGTCACGATGAACTCCAACCTAGTAAATGTCTTACAACCAGGATACAACTCTACATCGGCATCTTCCATAAGCTTGTGAAACTCTTTCAGCACCTTGTTTTGACCACCCTCATTCTTTGTATAGTTCTCAATAGACTCAAAATTACCAAAGTTCATAACATTCGTGGCTTCACGCACTAATGACCTCATATCATCACAAGCCACAAAACTCTCAGCTCTATCTGACGATTCTTCTTCTATCCCATCATCACTACTATCGATATGATATTCATATTCTCCATTATGTATCCATGGATTATAATTCCTCAATATACCCTAAACTATTAAGTGATTATGAATCGTGCTCCAATTATGAAACACACACAAATTACAATTCACACATGGACACCTCAACTCTGTTCCATCTTCCTTGCCACCAAAGGCAAGCTCTAAAAATTCATTAATATCTGCTATATAATCAGGTTTTCTACTATCACTAATTCTCCTATGATTCGTCCAACTTCATTCCCTATCCATCCCTCAAAGAATTGTTAAAACAAAAACATATTAAAAAACACACAGTCATATGATGGGACTGTGTTTATATAAGCATCATCAGACATGAATAAATCAATTAAATAATATAAAGTTCCACGTTATTTACCTACTTTGGAACCAACGGTGTCTTCAGTTTATCTTCCTCCAGTCACAACTAAATCTGAAAAAAGAATGATCAAAATAGAAAGAAGTTGTTAGCAAAATTAATACAAGAGCGAATTTGTTGAAGATAAGAAATCAGTACTTCCTTCAGAGAAAAAAAAACCTAATAATAGGAACCTTGACAACAGTACAATGCAACTGCAAGCAACAACATATCACACTCCTTTATGCTATTATGAAGTACAAGCAACCACTTAATGAACAAACCCAAACCCGCAAGACACACTACTTTACCAAACAACCTTGAAAAAGTAACAAAACATAAACCATCTGTCCGATGCAAAAAGGCATGAACAATATGAAAATAACGTGTAAGTTGTATTAGAAACATTAAATCAACAAATACGTAAATTAGCATTTGTAAGTTATTTAAATTTCAACATTGTACAACGTAAATTATAAAGGATCACATGAAAAGAAAACCTAGCAGCTTAATTAGATCTTCAGTACACCAATTCGCATATCAATCCAAGAACCATAAGATTAATTTTAATAGTATTAGAGGTTGTTTGTTTTGTGCTTCCACGCACACATACACCAAAAAAGAAAAAAAAAAAACCCCTCAGTAAACTAAAGACTGGCATTACTTATTTCTAGGTGATATCTATAGTTTCATAAAGTAAATTCTTGTGTCAAAATCACATCTATATATGTTGTATGGAGTCAAATATATCACTGTGACCTCTAAGTAAAATTCTCACAATGGTAAAAAAGGCAGTCATTTACAGTTAGCTTAGTTTTAAGATTTCTGCGTTGAATTTCAATGTTCTTCAAGTCAGTGTAGAAAGGCATAAGATTATGTCTACACACCTTTTTCCAATCTCTTTGAACAAAATCCATCATTTCTGCAATTGATTCAATCAAATCAATTTGATCAATTTACTTCAAAGAAGTCTATGTACGCAGCCTCACAGTTTGTTGTTGTTGATGACAACAAGATAAAGACATATAGGGATTTGGTATAACCAAAGTAACATTGTAAATTTATACGTAAAAAAGAAGTAACACTATAAATTGTCAAATACTTAAAATCTAAAAAATGCCACTTTTATACATAATCAGTTCAATGAATGTACCCAAATGGGTCATACAAACTTGTTAACGAATCCTTTGGTTTGACCAATTGATATTAACATAGATCATGAATGACGATACCTACTAAAATGTTTTGAACATGATTACCTTAGACACAACGTTTAGAATATTAGTGGGTAAAACACTGACACCTGTGTTGAATATTTCACGATCCAACATAGGCATGGGTGGGGAGTACAATATAACTGACTATAATCATCACACCATCAAAAAGCATTAAGCATAATACCAACTAAAAACTTAGAGTCATACAATCTTCTAACCTAAATTCATAGTTGAGTTCTTACTTTTAGGCAAAGCTTTCACTATTCTCTCATATTACAAGACCAAACAAATCAAAACCAAACCAAATAACCAATGCCCTAAACCCTAGGCAGGACAGGATCATGAATCTTTTGCAAACTTGAGAAATCTTTTTATAGCACCCAACACAACTTGTAAAATCAAAAGTAGTACAAAAACAAATAAGCTTGGATAACATATTGGTGAAATTAGCACAACTTAGTTGATATCACAAATCCTAACAAACAACAAATACTCACAGATAGTAAAATTTAAGCTTAATACTTAAATGGCTAATTCCATATTACCTTCAAAAGAAACCCTAACTTATAAGCATCAATTGAATTATCATCGCTCCACTTTACCCTAAAATATCTACAATAACACATCTTAATATTTCACAGAGAGAAGAAATAGGAGATTAGAACCTGATTTGCAGTCCTACCACCTTCAGTTAAAGGGCAAGTGCGTCTTCAACAAATTACTAGAGCTTTTGTACAACCTAAACAAAATCTACCTCTTCAGGTGACAAGCTTCCTCCTCAAAAAACACTGGGACCTCAAAAATGACATATAGTCTAATCTAGTTTAAATGCATATTTCTCATAATGCACAAACAAACCCTAGTCCAATTAGAGCATCATTCCTTCCGCAAAACCCAACTCTTTTTTTTCCCAAAAATGCATAAGTCTTCTGGACTACGATATAAACGCATTCAAAAAGTCGATATGGAACCACAAGAAGTGCGCAACTTCGAATGGGTGCTGTCTATATATACATCATATATGCAGACATTACAACATCTAGAGGATCTACAAATTGGGTAAACGAATACAAATCACGAGGCCCCAAAACCCAGATTGCTTGTTCCATTGGAAAGTTTTGCAATTACATAGCAAAAAATTATTTGTAAATTCTCTTATGTGTCGCAAATCTATAGCAATTCATGAATAATTAGCAAAAACAAGATGCTATAGGTTTTTGTTTTAAAAAAAAACCTCAACAAACCTTAATCGATAAAATTATTACCTCCATATCAATGCTTTTAAACTGAGGCTGAGGGTTCAAGTCACCCTTTCCAACACCAACTTTTTCGGCCGGAGGCCAAGCAAACTTCCTATGATTTTGGAGGCTAAATTATGGTAGATTCGGCTCAATTGATTGCCAAAAACTCGAGGATTTGTGATTTTCAATTTGGAATTCAAGGCAAATTTCACAATACTAGCTATAGTTAAAGCAAGGAGAGACAAATCGAAAGAGATAAAGAGCAACATTGTTCTGTGAAAAATCGAGGCTAATCGAGAGAGACAGAGAGCAATTTGTTCATCGATGGTTTCTATTCTCCTGGACTGAGAAGAAGAAAAAGCTGCGAAGGGGATTCTAGATTACTGAGGCTTAAAAGAAAGGACAGAGAGAAAGCATGGGTTTTTTCTATCCTTGTTACCATGGCCTTTTTTCTTTTTTGATTTGTCCTAATTTCATTCAAAATTTTGGGTGAAACTTGCCCGACCCGCCTCATTAGAATTGGACCTAGTATAAAGACATTGTGCCCCAAAATTCAAACTCTACAGCCCAACTTCACATGTAAGCGACAAAAAAAGTATTTCAACACCCTTATCTGCAATAAATGTGACATATTTGGTCTCGTGGCCCATGGAACGTAATTGAACAACAAAATAAATTTCGACGCCCATATTCTAAAAACTTGCGGCCCAATATCAATTTTCTTGTAGTGAATTTTGGCCACTAGCAATGTGAGAGAAACTTTTGTTACCCTTATTTCCCTTACGTACCTTATGCCTTCCCGCACCTAAATTGCAATGTACTTTAAAAAATAAAATTAACTGCATGTTGGAGTGAGGTACCTTGGTCGTTTAAGCATTATAATCAGTTTATGTCAGCCATATGCACACTTTTAAATGCCCTGCAACATATGTTAGTTCAAAGAATCTGTATTTATTTCCTCTAAATAAGGTCTCGAGTTTCACTCTTGCAAATGGACAAAATCTATGATAGGAGAACCCTATTTCCTTATTAGCCAAAAGTGGCTATATTCTCACAGATAGAGTTCCAAAGACCTAAAAATTAAATATTCACAACACATCTTGACTTTCATCATCCTGAGATAGTTTGTTTGTTTTTTCCCCTTGTTTTCAATTTGTTTTGGGGGGAGGGGTTTGGGGACTTCATGCACATGATGGACATCTAGCTAGGGGTTAGTACCATGACTCTTCTTTGAGCATAGTTATTGTCCACATGTACCACAATCAAACTGAACGTCCATGGCAAGTGATTTATAGTGTCGACCTACAAGGCGTTTTCTGGTTGACAGGAGCTTCTCTTTTTGTAAAGGAGAATTGGATTCTAGTTCCTAATCTTACAAAATCTTTCTCGTGTGTGAAAGTATAGGTGAGCAAAATGAATGTTGCCTTTTCCAACTTTATAGTGTATAGCCCATCGTACTATTTTTTAATTTGGACTTACGAAAAAGAATGAAAGAGGAATGTTGCATTAATCACGAGCATAGGATTTGAGAGAAAGATGCCGCCCTGTTAGTTAAAAGTTATGTTTTAAAATTTCAAAGATGAAGGAAAATTTAAAAAAGCATACAACTTATATCAGAAGTTATTAAAAAATATCTAACTTGCATTTAGGAAGTACAAAGCATTGAAGTTTTGATTGAGGAAAATATTAAGTGTGTGATTTTCTTTAAAAAAAGAAGATATTCATATAAATTAATTATAATATATTTTCATATACATAAATATATAGAAAATCTCAATAATGATTTTTCGTGATTTATAGCATCTAATAACTAGGCTTAAGTTTGCAAACTGTTGATTTAAAAAAGATTAAAATTCTTCATATATCACATGAAATGATAGATGATTTATTATTTCATACATATATTATGGTAGACATAACTCAAAAGTTATCCTGTGCACTACAGTGGCTAAAAAATACTAGCTCGACTATAAATATGGAATACAGAAAATAATTATTTTTTAGATAAATGTTCATTAGCTATTCATTCCAACCAAAACTTTACTTAAAAATTATTTTGAAAAATTTACATTTTGTCTATCAAATTTCTGTGCAATAATTTTTGAGAGCTATAAAAAGTGGAACATACTTTAGAGGTCCATCAAAATTTGAACAAATTGATTTATAGGACTAGGAATGGGTAAAACGCCCTTTATATATTTTTTTTCTTAATGACAATGATGATGATCATAATGACAAAAAAGGAACTCATCCCAATTATTATTATTGTTTTTTTTGCTCAGTCCAATTATTATTATTATTATTATTATTATTATTATTATTATTATTATTAT
>JACYFF010010365.1:95794904-95807402 GCA_017589665.1 Selenicereus undatus | reverse complement strand
ATCCAAACATTGTTGAATGTTTAGTCCTATATATGGAAATAGAAGCTTGCTATCATCTTCCAAATTTTCAAGATTACAGGCTACCTATTGGTGATAAAGAGACTTTCAATTTCCGTCATTCTTCACGCTAGTCTACCGTCGAGAGAATGTTTGGAGTATTAATTAAAGAACACTTGAAAGATCTTAAAAGACAGAATGCCTCAAGTGAGTAGAGAACCACAAATAGATATAATTATATCATGTTGTCCGCTGCTGCACAACTTCATCCGAATGCATGAAAAATGGATACCAATTTTACCAAGGCCAGCAAACATTACAAAAATCCCCAGCATTGGGTTGTACATATGATGTAAGAAACAAACAAGCAATGAACGAATATAAAGATGCAATAGCTTATATGATTTCAACGTCAAGAAACAAACATTCACTACAAAAAGAAGTCCATATAACGACGAATTCGGCAACGGAAACTGATAGAATAGTGACGGAATTCTAATTTCATCGACGAAATTGGCGACGGAAAATGGTTGTTAGATTTTCACTCGTGGCTAGGAACATGGCGACGGAATTTCGAAAATCTGTTACCATCAATGACGGAACCAGTGACGGAAATAACTGCAGAATATTTTTTTGGTTGGGATGAAAAGGTGGGAAAGCGGGCGGCGAAATTCATAAGTCGTCGCCAGTAGCGACAGAAATGGCGACGACCATTCCGTCGCTGGTGGTGACGGATTATGAATTCCGTCGCTTCACCCTGTAAAAAAAATTATTTTTCCTTCTAAATCCATCGCCAGTCCGTCTCTAGGTTTGTAATTTTTAAAAAATAAAAACGCCTATTTTTGATCATATCCTTTAGTACATATATTTAAATCCCTGCAACAAATTTACAAAGAGTATTCATACCATGAACATCCAATGGCTTCGAGTATGACTTCATTCAAAGCGTTCTCAACAATTTCAAACCATAAACAAGTGGAATACCACATACAAAGCAAAATAGTTTCTAATTATACTAAACAACCAATCCAACACTTCAAAACAATTGTTTTCAATTCATAAACCACAAGTCCCAAACAAAGGATATATATCACAAACCACAAAACCCAAAGAAACCACAAGTTGTTAGTTAATCACAGTAAAATTAAGTTAAAAGAAGAGGGAGAAGCAAACACTAAGAGGAAGGGAATGAAGTAAGCCCGAAGAGGAAGGTGTTGGGTTTTGTGGCCCAAAATCCAAGAATTGGCACGGTGGGACCGTGCTAAATGAATACGGACGTGTCAGGCTGAAGGAGCGAGAGGTCGAGAGAGGACAGAAAAACAGCACGGGGGTGCCATGCCATGTGGCACGGTGTGACCGTGCCATGTGTTTCCTTCTGGGTGCGAATTGGTGGTGGCTAGGGTTTGTCTCGATGTGCAGTTTGTCCTGGTGGCTAGGTTCTTTTCTAAGGGTAAAACCCTGGACTTCTAGACCCTATATAAAATGACCATACCTAGGATCTAAAATAACTCCTGAACTCCTGAATCCCTAAACACATTGAGAGGTAGAGATACTTTTAGAGATATTACGAGAAAACTTGTAATTCTACTATTAGATCGAATCACTGTTGTGATTGTGATCGTTTTGTACTCTCCCTGCTCATATAGTGGATTGATTGTGCTCGTTGGCATCCGTGGTTTTTTCCTGCATTGGGTTTCCACGTAAAACTTGTGTATCGTCGTTTTGTTCTTGTTATCGTTTCTTTAATTTCTAAGTATCTGTTTCATGCTATTATTTCTGCTATTACTCTACTCTATTTCCTACCAAGTGGTATCAGAGCTTTGGTTTAGAATGTCTTCAATTATGAAGGTTGATATTCAGCAATTTGATGGGGAGATTAGTTTTAATCTCTGGAAGGTGCAGATGAGAGCGGTTCTCATCCAGCATGGGTTGTGGAAGGTTCTTTCAGGACCTTATACGAAACCTGAGAAGATGACTAATGAACAATGGGCAACAGACCAAAAGAAGAGGCGTGGATCGTTGACAGACGAGGAATGGGAGGAACTGGAGTTGAAGGCACTTTATGCCATACAGTTGTGCTTGGCATCACATATCTTACGATAGGTGCTTGATAAGACAACTGCGGTGGATCTTTGGGTTCTGCTAAAGGAACTCTACATGACGAAGAGTCTCGTCAACAAGATCCGTTTAAAGGAAAGGTTGTACACCTTCGTATGGCTGAAGGTACCCCTGTTCAAAAATATTTGAACGAGCTTAACTCTATTCTTGTTGATTTGGAGAGTCTGGATGTGAAAATTGAGGATGAGGATAAGGCTATTTTGCTTGTTGTGTCGTTAACCCCTTCTTATAAACACTTTAAGGAGATTATGCTATATAGTAATTCTAATACTATATCATTTGAGGATGTTAAGTCAAACCTGTTGTCTAAGGAAAATTTTGATCTTGACATTCATGCTGATTCTGCTGAGGGATTAGTAGTAAGGGGTAAAACTAAAAAGGGGAACGGTAAGAACCGTTCTAATTCTAAAAATCCTCACGCTGGTAAAACCTACAATTACTGTGGTAAATTGGATCATATTGTTGCTAATTGTTGGCAACTGTAAAAGAAAAGTGAGAAAGAAGAAGATAATTCTCGTGAGCCTGCTGAAGTTTCGTTTGCTGAATCTAATTCTGATGGTGACGTTCTGTTTGCTACCTCTACTGAAAGGGGGATCGATTCTGATTGGATTCGTGATTTTGGGTGTACATATCATATGTGTCCTCACAAGGATTGGTTTTCAACATATGATCCAGTTGACTCAACTGTTGTTCACATGGGCAATAATGCCCAATGTAAAGTAACTGGAATTGTTACTGTTAAAATCAACACCCATAATGGTGTTGTCAAGACTTTATCAAATGTTCATCACGTTCCTGACTTGAAGCGTAACCTCATCTCTTTGGGCACCCTTGAATCCAAGGGGTGCAAATATTCAGCTGAAGGTGGAGTTCTGAAGGTGGAGAAAGGCAATGGGATTCTACTGAAGGGTTTGACGCATAGAAGCCTCTATGTCTTGCAGGCATCTACTACGACAGGTTATATAAAGAAAGGTTCATATAAGTCATCTCCCAGAGCTCAGTTCAAGCATTGCTTGGACTTAGTTGGCATTCCCAGTATTTGAGCACCCTTCGGGGCATTGCCCCTTGGGGGGCATCACCCCTCACGGTGCGATGACGGTGTCGGAGAATTGGTGATTGGAGATTTCGGTCCAAGGTGGAGATTGTTGGGTTTCGTGGCCCAAATCCAAGAATCGGCACGGTGGGACCGTGTTAAACGAACATGGATGTGTCAGGCTGAAGGACTGAGAAGTTGAGAGAGAACAGAAAAATAGCACAGGGGTGCCATGCCATGTGGCACGGTCATGCCACGTGTTTCCTTCTGGGCGCGAATTGGTGGCGGCTAGGGTTTGTCTCGACGTGCAGTTTCTCCTAGCGGCTAGGGTTATTTTCTAAGGTTAAAACCCTGGACTTCTAGACCCTATATAAAAGGGTCATAGCTAGGATCTAAAATAACTCATGAACTCCTGAATCCCTAAACACATTGAGAGGTAGAGAGACTTTTAGAGAGATTATAAGAAAAGTTGTAATTCTACTATTAGATCGAATCACTGTTGTGATTGTGATCGTTTTGTACTTTTCCGGCTCATATAGTGGATTGATTGTGCTCGTCGTCGTCCCTGGTTTTTTCCCGCATTGGGTTTCCACGTAAAACTTGTGTGTTGTCGTTTTGTTCTTGTTATCGTTCCTTTAATTTCTGAATATCTCTTTCATCCTATTACCTCTGCTATTACTCTGCTCTATTTCCTAACAAAAGGAAAAGCAAGTGCCAAGATCTTGTATTCAAAAAAGAACCAAGGAGGGGAGAACCACCAACTGGGGGAAAACCGCAACGTACTCAATCACCAAGGTGAGGATCATCATATTTCTAATCCTCATCCTCATCCTCGTCCTCATCCTCATCCTCATCATCATTATATTGTGAATGATGAGCAAAGGGTGGTTGAGATCCCGAGTCAGAAGCTTGTTGCATTTGAAAGAAAGCTTGCAAGTGCTGATCGATGCTCGTCATTTTTTGGTTAAGTTGTTGGTTGCTTTGGGTGAGCATTTTGTTGGATTCCTCTAGTTGCTTACCTTTTTCCATAAGCAACCGGTAACTTTCAGCCTGTGAAGTTAGCTTACCCCCCAAGTTGGTTACTACACCCCGTAAATCATTCAGCTCTGGTTGCGATGGCGTATAACCGGAACCTGCTAATAACTATTTATGTGAAATATGCATTAGTAGTGCAATTGAAGAAAGTTATCGTATAACCATGTTCATTGAAACTGTAACATGAAAATTGTGCTGGCTCGTTGAGTCGGACTGAAGTAGCTGAATTCCCTAATGTTAACAGCCTCATCGTCAATGCCATAAATACGACCTTTCTTATTCTTACATGTTTTCACCCACAACTCATTTGGGTTTGGAAGTGGCTACGATGGATCTTGAGAAGTGCAAGCCCTGGTCCCTTGAAAGTTTATTTCATTTTCAAATTCGCGCTCAAAGGATTCCTACAATGTCACAACATATGCAAAAAATCATATATGTTACAGTTAATGAAAGTAAAGTATACAAGTCCAATTTGAACTACCAATAAACATTGAGACTAGCTTATAGCTTACATATGTTTGTTGTGATTTGTTGTGATTTCTTGTCAACCCAAGGGTCGTCTTCTTTTCCATGGAATTTGTGAGTGCGGCTGAATAATTCAACAGCTGTGGGCTACGTCCCAAGTTGTTCCCTCCATGTGCCAAACAGAATTATGTGAAACACAAGCGAAACCACACTCAAAGTGGGCTGGAGTATCAAAATTGAAGAAATACATAGCAAAGTTCCTTGGCTAAATAATACATGCATAGGGATCAAGCCACAAGTATGGAGAGATGGGCCACCACTTTCTGGAATACCTAATCGGTTCTTTTGGGTTGTTTCACGCAATTTCTTGTAAGTTTCGTTCGCCTAATATTGTTGCAGTCCCTCCCATTGAGCATCACCGAGCCAATCAGACTTTTTGTTGTGTTTCCTCGCTTTTCCAAGGAAGTCTCTCAAGCGTGCATTACCTCTATTTTCAAAAAAATTTCTTATACGGACTTCATTGACCGGATCCTAAGTAAACCATTTCTGCAATTATGAAAACAACAAACACATCAAATAATACAATTGTAGTTTACCAGTTTCACACAAAGTGTTCATATGTAGTCACTTCAGTTACCTTGAACTCTCCAAACCGCAAATCCCGTACAGGTTTGGGCACCTTACCCCAAATAGGCCAAGCTCCATCATATTTACTTTGAAATATGAGAGAAATCCTACTAACAGCACCATCATTAGGGAGAAATCTAATGAGCAAAACACATCAAATTGATTAGTTATTAAGCAAAATACTTGAAGTTCATAACATATAACAATTGAAGACTTACCCGTTACCATCTGGCTCAATCCAAGTCTTTGTTCGAGTGCTCCCGTGACTAGATTGCGCTTCACTTTCTCCAGTTGCAATGTTTTCTTGGGACTCAATAGCCAGGGTGCGAAAGGGGTTCCGACGGAAACTTATATTCTGTCGGAACAACTCCGACGGAACGAGGTGACTGTCGGAGGGCTCTTCCGACGGAAATTCATGTGTCCGACAGAACTATTCCGTCAGATGTTTCGGGTTTTTCAATTTTAAAAAACCCAAGAATTCCGTCGGAATTTCCGTCGAAATTTCGTCGAAGTCCGTCGATATTCCGTCAGAAGCCGTCGTTAATTCTGTTGAAATTTTTACAATTTATTTAAAAAAATAAAAAATATAATACCGAACTATAAAAACATTTGTCAATGTATCTAATACACAATAAATTCTTATAACTGACGTCAAATTGATATTAGCCTTAGATTATGCTTCATTAATAAAAAATTATATTCTTTAACAACAAAGGACAAAATTGAGAACAAATTATCATCCTAACAAACTAACATCAACGTAACAAACTAACTATATAAACTATTAAATTTACATAATTACATGCAAACTAATTATCCAAATTATTAAATTCAACGGACATACTTAATTAACTACAAATTTGTATAAATTACACAAGAGAAAACATTCTCAAAATGTCGACGATGAATGGCGGCGAGAAGAGCCGATGGCGGCAAGTGTCGGTGGGCCGATGGCAAGTGTCGGTGTTCCCTCTCTCTCTATTTTACGAAATGAGCAACGAAAAAATGAAGTGTGGGGCGAGTTTTATAAGATAATTTCCATCGGAATATTCAAAACAAATTGAATTTTCTCTCCTTTCAACTTGGGGTTTAAAAAAAAATTGAAATTTTTTAATTTTTCGATGGAATATTCCGTCGGAAATTCCATTGGGACCCAAATTCCAACAGACTTTTCCGTCGAAATATTCACAAAAGAATTTATTTTCCCTCCATTCAACTCGGGGTAAAAAAAATTCTTTCTGAAAATTTGTTTATTTTCCAACGAAAATTCTGTCGGATTCCGTGGGAAAATAGGCTAGTCGAAAAATCCGTCGGAATTCCAACGAATTTTTATGAATCCGTCGAATTTCTGACGGACCTATTTTTCGGTCGGAATAAGCCGAATTTTTAGTAGTATTTGGTTTGTGTTAGGGTCAATGAGTTAGGGAGTAGGCTACACAGTGTTGACAAAAGGGGGATTTGGAGGAATGTAGTAGGCAAATTGGCCGTACATGGTACTTTGGTTGAGAATGTATGAGGTACCTCGATGAGAACTGGAATCCATACCTAAAATAGTTGACAACAAATGCAAGTACAAATATATAACAATTGAACATATCAACAATTTACTTGGACATCATAATAGGTAGGTAAGAGATATTTTCAAAATTCATTCATACAATAAAATTAAAGTCACAACCAATAGTTTTCCAAGTAAGTTCTCAAATACATAACAATTCATAAGAACTCAATCATCTGCATCGTCATCATCATCGTCAACGTCATCTTCATCGTCATCATCATCATATAAATACAGATTTTCCTCTACTTCATCTGTTTCATTACAGTCATCCCACTCAGCCTCTTCATCACTCTCATCATCCTCTTCCTCATTTATGTCGTCATTAACATGAATAAATGAAAAACCCTTATTGGTGGTGCACTTTCATCCACTATTGATGTAGGGATAACATCGTTCACAGGTTCAACGAGTGTCGTCATGTCCGTTTGTTGGTAAGCAGTGCGTAGAGTGTATTGCTTATCCACTCTCCCCTTTGGTTTGGTTGGTATGACAACAAGCCAATTGGCCCTATCCCTTGAGCGATCTGGATGTGGCATAAAGTATACTTGTGATGCGGTGTTTGGAAAGATGAATGGGTCATACTTTCGGTACCTCCTTGTACACTGCACCTCAATAAGTTTGCTTAGTTTATGAGATTGTCCAACGATTCAATGTGGAATCAAAACCACTCACAACTGAATAGTACACATTGTTTAAGTGGTTCACCTACATACTCAATTTAGACAATGTCCTTAAGTACGCCATAATAATCACTTTCAATATCGCATTCTCCTGTACCACATACACCAACACCACAATTATATATTTTCTTCTCGACGCTGTGAGCATCTGTGTGGAATTTGAATCCACTAACGCTATATGTCGTCCGCGTCGACACATACCGATTTGGCTTCGTAGCCAACTGTGTCAAGTTGTAATGTTTTTGGGTGCCGAATAGTTGAATGTAATACACCTAAGGTGACATAAGATGTGGTTTTAGTTAATACAATGCATCAAATTGTTATGTGAAAATTATAATGGAATGCGATATGTAACTTACATTTTGACTAAACCAATCTGCAAAATGAGTTTCAATGATGGTGTCAACATCAGCGTCGCTGACATTGGGGCTTGCAGTTCTGACTTACTTTGTGAAAATTCTGTCACATTTTATGCCAGTGGTGAGTAAACTTGTGTTCTGAATGATAAACTCAACAGAAAGTTAAGATAGTACTCACCCAATATAAGGTTTAACTTCATCACAATTTCACAGCGCGTGGAGATGGGCAACAATATATTCAGCATATGTGAGATACCTTGATCTTTCCCTCCCAATATCGGTCCCTTGCAGTTCAAACACAGATAGAGTTGGGAAATGATTATTATGTTCATTATCATCCTCATTTCTCCTGCATCTAGTGCGCATGGCGGGCACATCAGAGCCAAAGTAATAGGGGCCGCAGAATGTCCTCTTAGCTTCTAGGTAAGCTTTTGTGGTTAAACCTTCAGGACACACTTGTTGTTTTATCTTTTTCTTCAATCTGCGAAAGTACCTAACAAATTCACAATTCTCATCACTTGTAAGTGATTGCACAGAGAAGATTTGATATAAGGTTTCATCAAATGCAGTCTATTTTACCTATCAAATGGATACATCCATTAGTATTGCATAGGACGACCAAGTTGAGCTTCTTCTACCAAATGCACTGGCAAATACTCCATTACATTGAAGAAGCCAGGAGGGAAAATCGTCCCTAACTTACAGAGAGTGATGGAAATATTTCGATGTATTTCCTCAAGTATATCTTCTCACAGTGTTGTTGAGCACAAGTTCTTGAAGAACTTACTTATCTCAATGAGAGGTTTCAACACATCATCTAGAAGCGCATCAGATGCAATGGGCAAAAGAGTCTCCATGAAGACATGACAATCATGACTTTTCATGTTGTTGAACTTTGTCTCATTAGGGTCCACGATATGCCTCAAATTGGAGCAATATTCATCAGGCATGTGAAGCTCCTTTACGTATTCACACAATTCTCTTTGTTTATCCACAGGAAGAACGAACTTCGCTTTTAGTTTAACCGTCTTGCCACTAGGGCCTAGCTGCAAATGTAATTCCTGTTTATCACATATATCTACAACATCTACTCTTGAATTGACATTGTCCTTTATTTTTCCAGGAACATCCATAATAGTGTTAATGATATTTTCGAAGAAGTTCTTCTCTATGTGCATCACATCAAAATTATAGCAGAGCAATTGGTGTTGCTAACAAGGCAACTCCCAGAATATGCTCTTCTTCGTCTAGCATTTTCCTTAAATCCTGGTATAACAAAGTCACCTTTTGTAGTTATCATTGGATAATCTTCCACCTCGCCATAAAGTCCTTCCCCAAATATACGACGAGGAGGACCCCTTGTAACAATTTTGCCTTTTTTAAATGTTGTTCTATTTCTTCTAAACACATGATTCCTTGGCAAAAAAAAAAACGATGACAATCACACCATGAGAATTTACCTCCATTTCTCAATCTCAAAGCCTTCTGTTGTTTCATACATACAAGACATGCCAATTGCCCATTAGTACTCCACCCAGATAACATTCCATATGCGTGGAAGTCATTGATGGTCCACATAAATGCAGCCTTCATCCTAAATGTCTGCCCCGTAGAAATGTCATATGTTTCAATTCCAACTTCCCACGACTCTTTCAACTCATCAATAAGACGTTGTAAATATACATCTATTTGGTTCTTGGGATTTTTAGGACCGAGGATTACACAAGTGAGAAACATAAATGGTGTGGTCATACACATTTCAGGGGGAAGGTTATAAGGTGTAACTACCACTAGCCAAAAGGAGTAAGATCTTGAAGACAAAGTGTAAGAATTAAATCCATCAGCACATAAGCCAAGCCTCACATTTCTAGGCTTTGCGGCAAAATCAGGGTATTTGTCTCCGAAATGTTTCCATGCTACCCCATCTGATGGATGACATAAAACACCGTCCTCACAGCGATGTTCATAATGCCATCTCTTGTGATCTGCAATACTTCTTGATGCATCTGAAGTCGAGGTTTTAACGGCAAGTAATCCATCCTTGAGTATGGCAATGAATTCTGATTTCTTTGTTGTGACCTTTGCCTTTTCCATCTTTAATGCCCACAAAACTTGCATGCATCCAGGTTTGCGTCCTCCTTAAAAAATAACATGCAACCTTTCCAGCAACAATCAATTTGGACCACATCATTCCCGGGATCTTTAACGACCTTCTTCGTTTGCCCATAGTTGTTTGGCACGCGGTTGTTAGGTGGACACATCTCTTTCATTAATTGAACAATTTCATTGAAACAGTTTTATGGCATGTTATAATCAGATTTGATACTCAACAGTCTCATATCAGCAAAGAGTTCACTATGGGTGGAACAACCATTGTATAAGGGTTGTTGAGCAGCTTGAACCATATTATAAAATGGTTCTCGGCAAGTGCTTGACTCCTCCTCCCTTACATTTTGATTTTCCATTATAGCATCACCAACCATGTCTTCCATCCGATCTACGTAGGATTCGTTGTAGTCATTAATAATATGACTTGAACCTCCAACTTGGGAATTTCACTATTTGAATACCCAAAATCATATTATTGAGGCTCTACTTCCCCATAACTTATCCAAAACTAATACCCTTTGACAAAACCTTTATACATAAGGTGCATCTTGACCTCATCGGGTGTTAAGTACACCATATTTCTGCATTTAGTACAAGGACATCTATACTTTTCCCCATTTAAAAACTTTGTCTACCTATGTGCAAATTCATCGATTTGATTTACTCTATTTAGAAATTCTTGCGTATAACCACTACAATCGGGCAATAATCTATTATACATCCACCTATGATGTGGATGACCATTCATATTCTGCTCCAACAACAATAACCGCATAAGTTATTGGATAAGAGTTAATTTTAATTTAAATAATAATAATTACATAAATTACTCAATTATATATTACATATGTTTACTTATAAATTTCTACAAATATACTTATATTCTTACGAATTTCGAAAAACTAATAATTTATCTAAACTTGAGCATTTTATTCGATCAACATATCAAATTTAAATTTAAAATTACCAAACCTAGGCCTACATTACATTGGGCAAAATTTTGAAACAAATTAGAGCTAGAACTTCTTACAAGCATCACATTTCAACAAAATTATAAACTAAAGCATTTCATTCCACCAACATATCAAATTTTAACTTCACATTACTAAACCTAAACCCCAAATTCCATTGAGTAATATCTTCAAATAAATTAGAGCAATAACCTCACACAAATGCCATATTTCAACAACATTATCAACTAAAGCATTTCATTCCACCAACATATCAAATTTTAACTTCAAATTACCAAACCTAAATCCTAAATCGCATTTAGCTAAATCTTGAAACAAATTAGAGCAATAACCTCACACAAATACCATATTTCAACATAAATACGAACTAAGTATGAAATTCTAACAATGTAATACAAAAATTTGTAGAAATTGCAACTAGTTTAGTTGAAAAAAATTTACCTCAAAAATGCTCAAAATAACCGGCTAAGGGGTGTGGCAGCAGTGGCCGGCGGCGGAGGAAGGCGGCAGACGGCGACAGCGGTGGTCGGTAGTGTCCGGTCGGCGACGTGGGCGGTGGGGGTTTGCTAAGCGATTTCGCCTCTTTTTCTCTCTCTATCGCGGGTGTCGAATAAATTCCAGACCAAATCTGGATTCATTTTATTGGGAGACGATTGAATTAGCGACGGAAATTCCGTCACCAGCCCCAATTTTTTTAAAAATTTGAATTTTCTCCACTTGGCGACGGACATATTGAAATTAAATTAATTTTTTATTAATGCGGCGACGTAATAGTACTGAACCCTGGCGACGGCTTCGGATTTCTGTCGTGAAGTCCGTCGCAGAATCTGACTTTTTCCTAATATAAATTATCTGTCGCCAATTCCGTCGTTGTAATTGTCCATCGCTGAATTCCGTTGTTATTTTGTGCTTTTTTAGTAGTGATTAAACTTCTAATATATGTTATTTTTTGTTATAAAGAAACACATATGGTTATCATTGACTAACATCTACTAATGTATTACAATGGCATTCAACTCTTCTGTTGCATTATTTGCGTATATATGTTATGAACTAATGTTATAAAAATGTAAAGTATTCTACGTAATAATCATCGATAATCATAACATTTGAAAAATCACCACAAAAAAGCTCCAAAATGCTCCAACCTGCTTGAACCTGCGTAAACCTACTTCTATCTGTTCTTTCCTGCTAACCGCTAGTCAAACCTGCTCCAACCTGCTTCAATTTGCTTCAACTCACTAATTGTTCCTCCAAAATACTGAAAACGAACAGACCCTGAGTAGATAGACTGTAAATACCACAAGTTTTTGTTTCCTGTTTATTTGGTAGGCGTAAAGTAATTGAAAATTTTATATTTTGGTCCACTAAAGTTTTGCATAGTAATTTTTGGGACTATGAAATTTTAAAACAATTTAGAGGTCCATCAAAATTTAAACAAATAGATTTACATGTCCTAAATTAACAAAATACCCTTTGTCTTTTTATTGTCTCATAATAATAATAATAATAATAATAATAATAATAATAATAATAATAATAA
>JACYFF010010365.1:95733192-95794894 GCA_017589665.1 Selenicereus undatus | reverse complement strand
ATAATAATAATAATAATAATAATAATAATAATAATAATAATAATAATTGGGGTGAGTTCCATTTTTGTCATTATGATCATCATCGTCGTCATTAAAAAAAATATATAAAGGGCATTTTACTCATTCCTAGACCTATAAATCAATTTGGTCAATGTTGATGGACCTCTAAAGTATGTTCCATTTTTTATAGCCCTCAAAAACTATTGTTCAAAAATTTGATGGACAAAATGTAAATTTTTCAAAATAATTTTTAAGTAAAGTTTTGGTTGGAATGAATAGCTAATTACCATTTATCTAAAAAAAAACTATTTTCTCCATCCCATATTTATAGTCGAACTAGTAATTTTTAGCCATTGTAGTGCATAGGATAACTTTTGAGTTATGTCTCCCATAATATATGTATAAAATAATAAATCATCTATCATTTCATGTGATATATGAAGAATTTTAATCTTTTTTAAATCAACAATTTGAAAACTTAAGCCTAGTTATTAGATGCTATAAATCATGAGAAATCATTATTGAGATTTTCTATATATTTATGTATATTAAAATATATTATAATTAATTTATATGAATATCGTATTTTTTGAAAGAAAATCACACACTTAATATTTGCCTCAAGCAAGTTAGATATTTTTTAATAACTTTTGATATAAGTTGTATGCTTTTTTTAATTTTCCTTCATCTTTGAAATTTTAAAACGTAACTTTTAACTAACAGGTTGACATCTTTCTCTCAAATCCTAAGCTCATGATTAATGCAACATTCCTCTTTCATTCTTTTTCATAAATCCAAATTAAAAAATAGTACGATGGGCTATACGCTATAAAGTTGGAAAAGGCAAGGTTGATTTTGCTCACCTATATTTTCATACACGAGAAAGGATTTTGTAAGATTAGGAACCAGAATCCAATTCTCCTTCACAAAAAGAGAAGCTCCTGTCAACCAGGAAACGCCTTGTAGGTTGACACCATAAGTCACTCACCACGAACGTTCATTTTGATTGTGCTGCATATTGACAACTACTATGCTCAAAGAAGAGCCCTGGTACTAAGCCCTAGCTAGATGTCCATCATGTGCATGAAGTCCCCAAACCCCTCCCCCTAAAACAAATTGAAAACAAGGGAAAAAAACAAACAAACAATCTCGGGATCATGAAAGCCAAGATGTGTTGTGAATATTTGTTTTTTAGGTCTTTGGAACTGTATCTGTGAGAATCTGGCTACTTTTGGCTAATAAGGAAATAGGGTTCTCCTATCACAGATTTTGTCAATTTGCAAGAGTGAAACTCGAGACCTTATTTAAAGGAAGTAAATGCAGATTATTTAAACCAACATGTGTTGCAAGGTATTTAAAAGTGTGCATATGGCTGACATAAACTCATTATAATGCTTAAACCGCTGAGGTGCCTCACTTTTTATGTTCATCACTGCCAACTTGCTACTAATTTTATTTTTTAAAGTACATTGCAATTTAGGTGTGGGGAGACATGAGGTAGGTAAGGGAAATAAGGGTAACAAAAGTTTCTCTCACATCTCTATTGGCTGTTGGGAAATTTAAGAGTGATAAACTAAAAGAAGGGTCGCACGCATACGACTGACATCGTAGTACTTAAGGGTCGTGCCCACGGGGACGACGTTGAGATTTAGGTCATAAAAAGGTGAGGATTAACTAATTAACATACGCTAAACTAACCTTTCAAAGTGAACTATGGCTATGCAATAAACATAAACATTCAACATCATTTTTTTTAGCATCAATTTATAACACTAACCACAAACCTATTCAAACCAATTAAAGCACGAAAAGACAGAGTAGCAAGTAAACTCTAAAAATTAGAAAACCATATTCAATCTAAGAGCATAATCAACTAAACCATCCAACTAAACAAACAATCAAATTCAACATCATAATTAGCAGAATTAGCATAATCACTACCCAGCAGCAGCAGACTAATTTAATTCACCTAAACAAACAAGGGGGCAGATTCAGGGGTAACCCACAGACATCAGGATCAGAATCATCATCAAGCAACCAAATTCTTCAACAAAGTACCAAAGCAAGCAATCGAAAACCCAAACCAACATATCATAAGCAAATCGAAGCAGCAGGGAAGGGGGTAAACAGAATTGAAACAGAACGAAGGCAAACCAGAGCAAATGAGGAGGAAACAGAGCAAAAGCAGGCTAATACTTCACGATAGCTTCAGCTACGACCCCAGAATGCAACCATTGAACCCAAATTAACAACGCTGAACAATCCAAAAACAGGGGAGGAGGAAATCGACTGAACTTCAACAAAAATTGCATCCAATTCTCACAAATTCGAACTAAGACCATGAATTAATACTAGCAAACTCCAAATTCAATGTGTTTACAGAAGATACGAACTCAAACTTTGAATTAAAACCAAACCCTAAATCGAAGTTTTCGAGTCTTAATCTGAAAATCGAAATAAAACTGGAATTAAAACTAAAATCTAAACCTAAAGCTGAATGTAAACCTAACCTAACCCTAAAATTACCCAGCTCTCTTTAATGGCGTCGCTGCCCTTCAATTTATACCGAGCCCAACTTCATTATCGACCCTTCGATTCGTGGGTATCGTGGACGGTGAAGATGGAAATAGCAAAGGTGGTGTCGTGGCAATGGCAGCGTGAATCGCGGTGGGAGGGGAAACGGTGCTGGTGTCGTGGAAGAGAGAGAGAACGAGATGGGTTAGAGAGAGGAGATAAGGAAGAGAGAGATGAGGAAGATTGAACGAAGATGGTGAAGGGTTCTGGGATGGTTTCAGGTTCTAGGGCTCGAGTGAGAGGAGAGAAAGAGTGAAAAGAGGGGGGGTTTATCCTAAATCACGCGCACGACACGCCTGGCTGGGAAGAGAAGTTGGGCCGAACCGGGTTTTTGTTCCTTTCCTGGACCGGTTCTTCAATTCTTGGGCCGGTTTTTTTCAATTCTCAGGCCAGTTCAAGTCAGTTTAGCTCGGTTCTTCAATTTCCGACATTTTCTTCATTTTTCTCGCATTTTTCCAAAATTATTCAAAATCTGCAAAATAAAATCAAATCAAATAAAAACCTTAAAAATACTATTTAAACGAGCGTAAAATAGGTGTAAAAGTACTTTAAAAATAGCTCATTTTTTAAACGAACAAATACTCCCACACCAAGATTTTGCTCGTCCTCTAGTAAAAATAAACTAAACTAACTAAAAGAAAATGAAAATAAGAAAAGAAAAATCCTAACTCACTGTCGTAGGAATCACGATTGCATTTAGCATATGCAACAAGCCCTTTAAACCCCTCGGACTCCCAAGTGGACGAGTGAGGTCTCGTGAGGGTTTTCAAGTGAAATACCCACAAAATTATTTCAAAAAATAAAAGAAAAATCTTTTTAGGTTTTTCTCAAAACTGATATGTACAAAATTTGGGAAAAATATGCACATATTCTAATCAACTAAATCACCCATGTACTCAATTGTTGACCTATATATGCATAAAATGTACTTCAAAGCCCTCTACCTCCTAAATGACATCAGAGCATTAATTTTTCACGCCATTGAACATAAAGATGCTAAATCCAGCCCAGTGCTCATGTGCAAGTGTATCATCATCCCAAGGCTTAGGTTTACCAAAATTAGACTCAATCCCACTTGGCTGACACAAATACATTATTACCATACTGACTTTGAAAGTAAGCTTTCCCAGTAGCAATATTGCCTAGAAAGGTAACACCCAGTAGCACGTGCCTCAAAGGGTAACCCAGTAGCGCATTTCTCAAAGGGATACTTGTCATTTCAAATTTTATTCTCTTTCTTTTTCTTCCATTCTTTTATTCATAATACAATTTTTTTCAAAGCAATCATGTCACAAGCTAGTGAGAGAATCATTCATGGAAACCTAAGACCTAAAGATAATGATGAAAGAATAAACAAGGACTGGATCACACAACCTTTAATGAACAACTGGAGTTAGAATATCAGATTTGCGGTCGAAGACTTTTCATGCACATCTAATTTATATACAAACTAATAACCAAAGTACAGGGGATTTAAACTAATCAGAAAAAAGTACACACGTCCCCAAAATAATAAAAATCTTCGAAAAATTTCAAAAATTTTCAATTTCAAAAATGGGCACCTCACCCCCATACCAAAACTTCACAATGTCCTCATTGTGGGAACTAAGACGCTAAAAAAAAACAAGCTCATCAGCTAAACAACCGTAAAACCATATATATACAACTAGAACGCCAACAAAAATAAAAAAGAAAACTAGAAACAAAACAAGACCACACACACATATTTACAAAAGCTAAGAAAGCCAAAATCGACACTAAAACCAAAGCAAACACACATATTCACAAACACAAAACCAAAATCAAGGACCTACTAAATCTTAAACTAAACCAAAAGAAACCTAAAACGGGGCAAAAGGCAAAAGAAAAGAAAGTAAAAGGAAAAAGAAAAACAAAGTCACTAAAACACCAAAAAGGGAATAAAAGGAAACTATTAAACAAAAATTAAACCAGAGAAACACCAAAACTCACCACATAAAGAAATAAAAGAAAGTGAAACATAAAAACACCCCTAGATATCCACAACTAACAAATATTTACAAAATCAGAACACAACCACAGGTGATCATAGCCTACACGACTCAACAGTTCCAAAATTAGTCCTCAAAATTAGTCACCCGTATATTCACAATCCTAATATATACAACTAAGTACAGAAAAGAAATAAAAGAAATGAAAAAGAAAAGAAGAGTGGAACGATCATACCAGGTTGGATACAGATTGTACCCAAACTATGAGGCTTATGGAGCATTAGCCACTCCATATTAAGCTGAAAAAGTGCTATTGAAATCAAAACTCGTTAGAGCACGCAACAGCTTATCAAACACAGAAGCCCAACTCTCAATAATATAGCAACAATGAAAAAAAGTGAGTTGGAACCAGATTGAGTACATCCATATAGCCAATAAAGCATAGGTAAGGGCCTGTTTCAACTTATCAAACAGTTGGGCCCAATCAAGAAGAAAATGAACATAATCAAAAGGAGCTAGTGGTGAGGTCATAGGCCTAGAAACTATGTCAGCATAAACGCGCAATCTAGGCAAAATGGAGGATGCAAATTTCACAAGTTTGTTTAGTCTAGTGTTCATAGGAGTCTGGTCTAAAGTAAAGTTCTTAGTAATAATGATCGCAGACTCAACATAATCAGACTTGCAATAGTCAAAAAGGAGGACAGTTTGAATAGGATCAATAGAAAATGATTCATACTCAACACTAGAATCCTTACTCAAACTCATATCGACATCAAACCCACAAAAAGATTCATATTCTATATCCAAAATATTATCATCTGATTTAAATAAAAGGTCAGGAATGACAGGATCAAAAGAGAATGATTCATATTCAACATGAGAACCCAAATCAAGACCTTTAGTAACATCAAGCACATATGAAAAAGAATCATATTCTGCATAAAGGATATCATCATCAAAGTCAAAAATAGTCAGTGCAGTCACCTCATCATGTAACTCCTGTGAAATATCTTTTCAATCATCTAAATCATGAAGCGCAATTCCAGGTGTGATGTTTGTTTCTAACTCACTATCAAAGTCAGATTGTTTACCCACTTCCAGTTCACGAAAGTCGTTCAAAGTGGTGGATAGGTCGACTAAGATATCTTCAGTGACATTTTTGGGTGAGCTAGTGTAGGCTGCAAGGTCTGTGGATTGAGACTTAGAGAGGTCACTCTCTTGTTCTAGACTAGGCAAATGCATGTTTTCATTCAAATCAGGCCTAGCAGAATAAGAAGGTGCAAAATCCCCGTAGAGACTAATGTCAGGTTTAGGAGATCCTAAACTAGAATCAATCTCACTAGAAGTCTCCCTATTTTGGTCAAAACATTGAGAATATTCAGCAATTCTCAATTTCATAGTCTTTATCATTTGATCAGTCATATCATTAATTTTCTTTTCAAAACTTGCACATGAAGCATCAACATTAGCACAATAAGAACAAGTATAAGCAGCATGATCAGGAGATTCACAATAGTCACACAACACAGGAGGCATACAATAGTGAAATGAGTCATTAGAATTCATAAAATGCCCTAGAGGGTAAGAATCAGCCTGAAAATCATATGCTCCATGAGTTAGGTATCTAAAAGTCTCGTTAGCTTGTTCAAATGCATAGGTTTCCCGAGCTAATTTTTCAAAGAAATCCCAAACTTCATTTTGAGTTTTAGATAATAATTCTATTAAACCTCCAGGACAAAGTGATTTAATATGACTCCTTGACTCAACATTTAGACTCTCAATAATGACCTCACATATTTTCCATTTTTGAAAATGATGACTCAATTGAGCACGATAATCTTTAACTCTAGAAAAATAATTCCAAAAAGGTTTGTGCTCATATTGCGGAAAATTGAAAACTGGCATTTTGAAAAAAAAATTAAAGTGTTTTTTTTTTTTTTGAAAATTTTTCAATTTTTAAATATTTTTCAATTTTTCAATTTTTTTGGGTTTTTTTTTCGGGTTTTCAAATGTTTTTGGATTTTTAAGTTTTTCCATTTGTTTTTTTTTTTGGATTTTTGATTTTTTAAAGAAACGATTAAACTAAGTAACGATTAATAGCAAAATAAAGAAATCAACCAACACAAATCACAACAACTAAATCAACTCACAACTACTAAAGAAATCAACAAAACAAAGCAACGAAAGAGAGTAGCTACAAAAACGAAAAGATGACCAAATCTCATGCCGTCGTCTCCAACAATGGTGCCAAAAACTTATCGGGAAATTTAAGAGTGATAAACTAAAAGAAAGGCCACAAGCATACGACTGACATCGTAGTACTTGAGGGTCGTGTCCACATGGACGACGTTGAGATTTAGGTCATAAAAAGGTCAGGATTAACTAATTAACCTATGCTAAACCAACCTTTCAAAGTGAACTATGGCTACGCAATAAACATAAACATTCAACATCATTTTTTTCTGTATCAATTTATAACACTAACCACAAACCTATTCAAACCAATTAAAGCATGAAAAGATAGAGCAACAAATAAAATCTAAACATCAGAAAACCATATTCAATCTAAGAGCATAATCAACTAAACCATCCAACTAAACAAACAACCAAATTCAACATCATAATCAGCAGAATCAGCATAATCACTACCTAGCAGCAGCAGACTAATTTAATTCAACTAAACAAACAAGGGGGCAGATTCAGGGGTAACCCACAGACATGAGGATCATAATCATCATCAAGCAACCAAATTCTTCAACAAAGTAACCAAGCAAGCAATCTAAAACCCAAACCAACACATCATAAGCAAATCGAAGCAACAGGGAAGGGGGTAAACAGAATTGAAACAGAACGAAGGCAAACCAGAGCAAGTAAGGAGGAAACAGAGCAAAAGCAGGCTAATACTTCACGACAGCTTCAGCTATGACCCCAGAATGCAACCATCGAACCCAAATTAACAACACCGAACAATCCAAAAACAGGGGAGGGGGAAATCAACTGAACTTCAACAAAAATTGCATCCAATTCTCACAAAATCGAGCTAAGACCATGAATTGCTACTAGCAAACTCCAAATTCAATGTGTTTACAGAAGATACAAACTCAAACTTTGAATTAAAACCAAACCCTAAATCGAAGTTTTCGAGTCCTCATCTGAAAATCGAAATAAAACTGGAATTAAAACTAAAATCTAAACCTAAAGCAGAATGTAAACCTAACCTAACCCTAAAATTACCTAGCTCTCTTTAATGGCGTCGCTGCCCTTCAATTTATGCCGAGCCCAACTTCATTCTCAACCCTTCGATTCGTGCGTATCGTGGACAGTGAAGATGGAAACAGCAAAGGTGATGTCGTGGCAATGGCAGTGTGAATTGCGGTGGGAGGGGAAACGGTGCTAGTGTCGTGGAAGAGAGAGAGAACAAGATGGGGTAGAGAAAGGAGATAAGGAAGAGAGAGATGAGGAAGATGGAACGAAGATGGTGAAGGGTTCTAGGATGGTTTCGGGTTCCAGGGGTTGAGTGAGAGGAGAGAGAGAGTGAAAAGGGGGGGTTAATCCTGAATCACGCGCACGGCACGCTTGGCTGGGAAGAGAAGTTGGGTCGGACAGGTTTTTTTTCCTTCCCTGGACCGGTTCTTCAATTCTTGGGCCAGTTTTTTCAATTCTCAGGCCGGTTCAAGTCAGCTTAGCCCGGTTCTTCAATTTCCGACATTTTCTTCATTTTTCTCGCATTTTTCCAAAATTATTCAAAATCTGTAAAATAAAATAAAATCAAATGAAAACCTTAAAAATATTATTTAAATGAGCGTAAAATAGGTGTAAAAGTACTTTAAAAATAGCTCATTTTTGGAATGAACAGTGGCCAAAATTCACTACAAGAAAATTGATATTGGGTCGCTAGTTTTTAGAATATGGGCGTCGAAATTTATTTTGTCGTTCGATTGTGTTCCATGGGCCACGATACCAAATATGTCGCATTTATTGCAAGTAAGGGCGTCAAAATACCTTTTGTGTCTCTTACAAGTGAAGTTGGGCTGCAGAATTTGACTTTTGTGGCACAATGTCTTTATACTAGGTCCAATCCTAATAAGGCGGGTTAGGCAAATTTCACCCAAAATTTTGAATGAAATTGGGACAAATCAAAAAAGAAAAAAGGCCAGGGTAACAAGGATAGAAAAAACCCTCGCTTTCTCTCTCTCCTTTCTTTTCAGCCTCAGTAATCTAGAATCCCCTTCACGGCTCTTTCTTCTTCTCAGTCCAAGGGAATAGAAACCGTCGATGAACAAATTGCTCTCTGTCTCTCTTGATCTGCCTCGATTTTTCACAGAACAATGTTGCTATTTGTCTTTTTTGATTTGTCTCTCCTTGCTTTAACTACAACTAGTCCTGTGAACTTTGCCTTGAATTCCAAATTGAAAATCACAAATCCTCGATTTTTCGGCAATCAATTGAGCCGAATCTACTGTAATTTAGCCTCCAAAATGATGGGAAGTTTGCTTGGCCTCTGGCCAAAAATGGTGGTGTTGGAGAGGGTGACTTGAACCCTTAGCCTCAGTTTAAAAGCAGTGATACAGAGGTAATCATTTTATCGATTAAGGTTTGTTGAGGTTTTTTTTTAAACAAAAAACTATATCATCTTGTTTTTGCTAATTATTCATGAATTGCTATAGATTTGAGACCCATAAGAGTATGTACAAATAATTTTTGCAATATAATTGCAAATCTTTCAAATGGAATAAGCAATCTGGGTTTTGAGGGCCTCGTGATTTGTATTCGTTTACCCAATTTGTAGATCCTCTAAATCTTGTAATGTCTATATATATGATGGATATATAGATAGCACCCATTCGAAGTTGCGAATTTCTTGTGGTTCCATATCGACTTTTTGAACGCGTTTATATCGTAGTGCAGAAGGCTTATGCATTTTTGCAAAAAAAAAAAATGATTTGGGTTTTGTGGAAGGAATGATGCTCTAATTGGATTAGGGTTTGTTTGTGTGTTATGAGATATATGCATTTAAACTAGATTAGAGTAGATGTCATTTTTGAGGTTCCTGTGTTTTTTGAGGAGGAAGCTTGTCACTAGAAGAGGTAGATTTTGTTTAGGTTGTACAAGAGCTCTGGTAATTTGTTGGAGAAGCACTTGCCCTTTAACTGAAGGCTGTAGGACCGCAAATCATGTTCTATTTCTTCTCTCTATGAAACTATTAAGATGTGTTATTGTAGATATTTTAGGGTAAAGAGGAGTGATGATAATTCAATTGATGCTTATAAGTTAGGGTTTCTTTTGAAGGTAATATGCAATTAGCGATTTAAGTATTAAGCTTAAATTTTACTGTCTGTGAGTATTTGTTGTTTGCTAGGGTTTGTGATATCAACTAAGTTGTGCTAAGCTCACCAATATGTTATCCAAGCTTGTCTGTGTTTGTACTACTTTTGATTTTACAAGTTGTGTTGGGTGCCATAAAAAGATTTCTCGAGTTTGCAAAAGATTCATGATCTTGTCCTACCAAGGGTTTAGGGCATTGGTTATTTGGTTTGGTTTTGATTTGTTTGGTCTTGTAATATGAGGGAATAGTGGAAGCCTTGCCTAAAAGTTCGTACTCAACTATGAATTTTGGTTAGAAGATTGTATGACTCTAAGTTTTTAGTTGGTATTATGCTTAATGCTTTTTGATGGTGTGATGATTATAGTCAATTATATTGTACTCCCCAGCCATGCCTATGCTGGATCGTGAAGTATTCAACATAGGTGTCAGTGTTCTACCCACTAATATTCTAAAGAAAAATGATAAGTGTCTTGCTACAAGACACTTCATAAGTGTCTTGTTTTAACTTAAAAATCACATTATTATATTTTTAAATTGAAAAAAATGGTAGGATCGAATAGCAGAAACATATTACAATTTATACATTATATAAAACTATCTTTTTATCCATAATTTATATGATTTCTAAAATACGCGTATCATATGTACTTGTGAATAAGGTTGATGCAATTAGGGTTTCATTTAATATTTTATCAGCATAGCCGACAAATATTTAATGTTAGCAATTCATAATTAAGAGTAATCATTGAAAAAATTGGGATTTTCAATCATGAAATATGTTAATTATGATGAGGCAAGACACTTAAGAGTGTCTTGCAGCAAGACATACATCACTGCCCTATTTTAAATCTTGTGCCTCATGTAATCATGTTCGAAACATTGTAGTAGGTGTCGTCATTTCATGATCTATGTTAATATCAATTGATCTAACCAAAGGATTCGTTAACAAGTTTGTATGACCCATTCTAGTACATTCATTGAGTTGATTACGTATAAAAGTGGTATCTTTTAATTTTTAAGTATTTGGCAATTTATAATGTTGCTTCTTTTTTAGGTATAAATTTACAATGTTACTTTGGTTATGCCAAATCCCTATATATCTTTATCTTGTTGTCATCAACAACAACAAATTGTGAGGCTGTGCACATAGACTTCTTTGAAGTAAATTGATCGCATTGATTTGATTGAATCAATAGCAGAAATAATGGATTTTGTTCAAAGAGATTAGAAAAAGGTGTGTAGAAATAATCTTATGCCTTTCTATACTGACTTGAAGAACATTGAAATTCAATTGCAGAAATCTTAAAATTGAGTTGACTGTGAATGACTGTCTTTTTTACCATGGTGAGAATTTTACTTAGAGGTCAGGCTGATACATTTGACTCCATATATCATATATAGATGTGATTTTGACACAAGAATTTACTTTATGAAACTATAGATATCACCTAGAAATAAGTAATGCCAGTCTTTAGTTTATTGAAGGTTTTTTTTTTGGGTGTATGTGTGTGTGGAAGCACAAAACAAACAACCTTTTTTACATGAGACAGATGGTTTATGTTTTGTTAATTTTTCAAGGTTATTTGGTAAAGTAGTATTTCTTGTGGGTTTGGATTTGTTCATTAAGTGGTTGCTTGCACTTCATAATAGCATAAAGGAGCGTGATACATTGTTGCTTGCACTTAGATTGTACTGTTATTGAAGTTCCTATTATTAGGTTTTTTTCTCTGAAGGAAGTACTGATTTCTTATCTTCAACAAATCCACTCTTGTATTAGTTTTACTAATAGCTTCTTTCTGTTTTGATCATTTTTTTTTTTCAGATTTAGTTGTGACTAGAGGAAGAGAAACTAAAGACACTGTTGGTTCCAAAGTAGGTAAATAACGTTGAAATTTATATTATTTAATTGATTTATTCATGTCTGGTGGTGTTTATATAAACACAGTCCTATCATATCATCATGTGTTTTTTAATGTATTTTTGTTTTAACAATTCTTTAAGGGATGGATAGGGATTGAAGTTGGATGAACCATAGGAGAATTAGTGATAGAAGAAAACCCGATTATGTAGCAGGTGTTAATGAATTTTTAGAGCTTACCTTTGGTGGCAAGGACAACGGAATAGAGTTGAGGTGTCCATGTGTGAATTGTAATTTGTGTGTGTTTCATAATTGGAGCACGATTCATAATCACTTAATAGTTTAGGGCATATTGAGGAATTATAATCCATGGATACATCATAGATAATATGAAGATCATATCGATAGTAGTGATGATGGGATAGAAGAAGAATCATCAAATAGAGCTGAAAGTTTTGTGGCCTGTGATGATATGAGGCCATTAGTGCATGAAGCGAAGAATGTTATGAACTTTGGTAATTTTGAGTCTATTGAGGACTATACAGAGAATGAGGGTGGTCGAAACGAGGTGTTGAAAGAGTTTCACAAGCTGATGGAAGATGCTGAGGTAGAGTTGTATCCTAGTTATAAGACATTTACTAGGTTGGACTTCATCGTGACATTACTTCATATTAAAGTGAATTGCAAATGGAGTGATAAATAATTTTCTATGTTGCCTAGGTCACTTCAAAGAGCATTTAACAATGACGCGAAATTTTCTAAAAATTCTTATGAGGCAAAAAAGTACACGAAAGCCTTGGGATTGGATTATGTGAAAATTGATGCATGTATCAACAACTGCATTCTATATTGGAAGGAGAATAGAGACGTAGATGAATGTCCAAAATGTTAAGTCTCTTGATGGAAGGAGAAAGTTGATATGGAAGGTGATAATAACATCGACACGAATGATGAAGGGACTTCAAAGGCAGGGAGAGCACCACGCTTAGTCCTTAGGCATTTTCCATTAATACCAAGGCTGCTAAGGATGTTTATGTCCTTAAAGCTAGCTGAACACATCAGATGGCATAAAGAGGGGTGCACTGATGCTGGTAAATTGAGACATCTAGCTGATTCCAAGGCATGGAAGCATTTGAATGGATTATATCCTAAATTTTCTACAGACTCTCGAAATTTAAGGTTGGCCTCAACTACTAATGGGTTTAATGCAGTAGCACAAATGAGTAGTCGATATAGCATATGGTCGGTAATCTTGGTGCCTTACAATTTGCCTCCTTGGATGTGCATGAGTAGCACCAATTTTATGCTTTCTTTGATAATTTTTGGCCCTAAAGCCCCTGGTAATGATATTGATGTGCTTTTACAACCACTTATAGATGAACTTAAGGTGTTGTGGGAGATTGGGGTAAGAACGTACAATGCTCATAGCAAAGAGGTTTTTGATATGTTTGTTGTATTGATGTGGACAGTGCATGACTTTCCATGCAACACCAATGTGTCTTGTTAGATTACGAAAGGATTTCTCACTTGTCCTAATTGCCATAACGACACATGTTCTGAAAGATTGTGTCAAGGAAAGAAGTGGTGTTATATTGGGACATCATAGGTTCTTAGAACCATATCATAAATGGAGGACCAATAGGACATCTTTTAATAAGAGATAAGAAAGAAGACCTCCTCTTATTCCCTAAGTGGGCATGATGTTTGTGAACAACTTAGCAATTGTCAAAATGATTTTGGGAAAGATGCTAAGGGAAAACATAAGAGAGGTGACAGATATTTGGTGCAGCAATGGAAGAAGAGAAGCATCCTTTTTGAACTTGTGTATTTGAGGCATCTATTAATTCAACATAACCTGGAGGTAATGCATATAGAGAAGAATATATGTGATAATATTCTCGGGACATTACTTGACATACTTGGTAAGAATAAGGATTCATTGATGCTGGATTGGATCTTTAAAAAAAAATGAATATACATGATAAATTTGCTAAGTTGATTGGAGACAAGTATAAATATTTGACTCGACGTTAAGTGAAAGAAGACAAGTGGTTGCCTTGTTGTTGAGTTTACGTATCCCAGATGGATATTCTTCTAACATTTCATTATGTGTGACATTAGTGATGGAAGGATGTCAGGAAAGAAAAGTCATAACTATCACGTTTTCATGTAAGACTTACTTTTGCCTGCATTTTGAGGTGTGTTACATGAAAAGGTTCTTGAACCTCTAGTGGACCTTAGCAATTATTTTAAGAAGTTGTGTTCTAGAACCTTAGATATAAACGTTTTAGAGCAAATGGAGACATATATTGCAATTACTCTTTGCAAGCTAGAGCGTATATTTATTCCAGCATTCTTTGATGTAATGGTGCATCTTACTATATGATTCCGGAGATCTTGAAGTGTGCTGAAGGTGATGACGTGGGATGAAAGAACGGGCTTAGCGGACGGCACGTGCGCGACAACTGACGTCCTCTTCCTCTAAGGTCCAACTTGCAAAAAGGGCACCCCCGGGTTGTGGACTCGGGAACGCCTCTCCGATGGTCAAGTCAGTCAAAGGTCCAATTCAAAGGTGAGCAGAAAAGGGGAATGTAGTATGAAGTCAATTACAAGTTAGATTGCCAACCCCTTTCCTGAGGTGGGTAGGTGACTATTTATAGTTCCTGTGGCAAGGCATAAAACAGTAATCTTACCCGAATTGTTCCGGATGGGCTGCCGGTCTAACCAATAGGTTCCCGAGAAGAGCCTCAAGGGGCCCATTTTCTAGAGTATGGGCCTGGTCTGTGGAACAATTGAGATGGGCCCAGCGGGGAGATCTTATTTCCCTAATCATTTAGCCCCTCACATTTTGCCTGCACGCCGAGCCAAGCGAGTAGTTAGGTGAAATGTGGAGCCTGCCCAAGGCCGGCATATATCAGTTGGGCTTCGAAAATTGGGTCCCCGTTGTGGATGGCCCTGTGGACACCGACCATAGACGGAGCGAGTCTCGAGGCTTGGACGGTGGCTTGGAAACCTGCCCTCCTAATGGAGATAAAATGCAATCACTAAGGATGGGAGCTCCATCATTCATCTCCAGTATCGACCTTCCTTGGGCGTTCCTTCCATGACTTTTCCTCATTCCCTCAGCACTGAGGAGATGGCTGAAGATGTGGCCTACCATTTTAAGTGGGGTCGACTATCGCCTCTTCCGAATGATTTTCAGGCCCTGTGCCCAAGCTATAAACTCGCTATGGCCGAGGAAGCTGCTCTGTGCTTCAGACACCTATAACTGCCCCAGGTCACTTTCTATGCAATTCTTCTTAACGAAGCCGAGAGGTCGGGGGTCCAGTATGGGTGGATGCTTCATGTAATGGAGTCGGCCCTTACCGAGCTCCGCTGGAGCACCTTTGAGTCATGGGTGTGGCTGAACGGAGACAGAATTTTCGAGGCCCGGTTCCAGGCAGTGGTTGAGCAAAAAGAACAGAGCTCAGAGGCCTAGCAAGTGGATGAGGGCTCGGAGGCCAAGCGAGAGGAAAAGGGCTCGGCCACCGAGGGGGCGGCCTCCTCTTCGGATGATGACAAGCAGGAATGAAGCAAGTCAAGAGATGCCCTGAGCAGGCGTCCTACTTTTTTTTCCCTTTTGTTCTTTTTCTTCCCTTTGTCTCTCTTTTTTTTTGTATTATCTCCATTGCCAGTAATAAGATGATCGTGTTTTTCTTGCCTTCCTGGAATTTTATCATTTTCTTTGTGTTCATATTAATTTGTGTTGACTGGAGGGCCACGTGGCTGGAGTGGATTGGCCACCGAGCTCCGTGGGTGTCTCTGTGAAACACAACACTCTTTGTGCCTCCTTTATAAATACAAAACTAATACTCATAGAAACATTGCTCAAGCATCTACTCCTTCAGGAGGGAATCGTAGGATAGAACAGGGGGAGTAAGGAGAAAAAGGAGAGCTCTCAGTACGCCCCCTTTGACATGGCATTTCCTCCTCTTTACGACACTAACGAGATGGCCGATTTTATGAGGGAGTCCTTCAGGTGGCACCGGAGGAGGGCCACATGCCCGCCTCGTTTACTTCCGGACAATTATCAAGACTTATGCCTCTGCTTTTCGTTGCTCGAGGCCGAGAGAGCAGCGCTCGACTTCAAACTCCCTAAGATGGTTCAGGTGATATTCTACGCTATGTTGTTGAACAATGCCATAGAACTGGGTATAGTGAGTGGCTTCCTCACCGATGACCTGAATGCGACCCTTGAGGGGTTGAGATGGACGTCCTTTGAGGCCTAGTTGAGTCACACTAGAGGTGACCTGTGAGAAGCGCAACTTCGACAGCGAACCCCGCCGTCAGAAACCCACGGATTAATGGACGACCAGGAGGAGAGCTCAGGATCAACTGGGCCTCTGCCTCCTTCCAGTGACGATGAGTAGTATAAATTTTTTTTTAGTATTTCCCTTATATTGTATCTCTCCCTTACGCCTTCTTCCATGGGGTTTTCAATAAAAAAAATTGTCTTGGGGAACTGGTTCCTCCCCTTAAACCGCTGCGTTCTTACTATGAATGATCTTCTCTGGATGCACATAGTTTTTGTATCTTATTCTAGGTCTTCACCTTAGGGCGCAGGAGCCAATTGGCAAGAACGAAGTGGCTGGTTGCACCCTTAGGAGATGTTTCTCCCCATGGGCCATCTTCCCCTCTTTATAAAAGAGGATGAAGACTCGACAAATTTCCCAATCTTCTTTCGTAGACAGAGAGTCAGAGGAGCAGAGGGATTAGAGAGAGAGAGTGAAAGATGAATCTTTTTCCTAACTTCACCAATACTGAGCAAGCGGCTGAACATGTTCGAGACACATTTTGTTGGACACTGAGAGAGTCCTCCGCTCTCCGCCCAAAGCCGCTCCTTGTGGACTGTCGTGGCCTCTGCCCACATTTTGACCTCGGCGTGGCGACACGGTACTCTCATGACTCCAACATTCCATAAATGGTGCAAGAAATTTTCTATGCCATGGTCGTGGATGACGCAGGTGAGCTAGGACTTTCACATAGGCTCACAATGGATTGTATGTTGTGGGCCATGCGGAAGTTGGATTGGAACCCAATCAAATCCTGGCTTGGAGACATCGACCGTAGCCTCAGGAGAGCCCAAGCTTCTCGACCTACAAACCCGCCAGGGAACCCTGCGCCATCGGGCGACCCTAGGGGAAGAAGGATGACCTTTTTTCCCACCTTCCAGGACACCACACACGTGGCAGAATATGTTAGGGAGAACCTCCGTTGGTCAGTGAGGGAATCCTCGAATCTGCGCCCAAACCTGCTCCCTTTGAATTTCGAGGGCCTCTGCCCCGAATTTGATCATCTCATGGTGATGCAGCTTGCCCATGCCGCCCACATTCCTGAGATGGTGTTAGCCATCTTCTACGCCATGGTGATCCACGATGTGGCGGAGCTAGGAATTTCGAGGAGGGACGCCATGGGACGCATGATGTTGGACCTGCAGAAACTGAAGTGGGATATCGTTGAGGCGTGGTTGCTATCTATTGAGGAAAGGCTCAAGGATACCCAAGTTCCCCGCCTTGTTGAGGTGGTCTATAATCCTCAACCGTAGCCGGAAGTGACTTCAAGGCTGAGGGATGCGGCTCCCGTCCCGAGTGATGAGGAGTAGGTCATAGGGTTCGATTGTACTTTCCTTTTTTTCGTTTATGTAGCTATCCTATATCGATCTGGCTTTTATAATAAAAGATCCTTTTATCACGACTCGTGTCTTTCTTTATACCATTTGTTGTTACGTATGTATGGATGGATGCGACAACGCTTGGTTCTAAAGCTGAGCCAGGCTGGGGGTCAGCCGTAAGGCTGTGCTCTAGGGCCGCTAGCTCCCACTGGGGCTAAGAGTATAGCAACTGGCCACTGGTCATGCTGAGAGACCTCAAGCTCCTACAGGGGCTAAGAGTGTGCTGGTTGGCCATAAGGTTATACTCAACGACCCTTAGCCCCTATTGGAGCTGAGGGACCCTTAGCCCCTACTGGGGTGAAGGGTTTAGCAATCAACCGTAAGGCCGCAGTGAAGGACTCCTAGCCCTCACTGGGACCAAGAGAATAGTGAGCGGCTATAGGGTCGCGCTCCAAGATCTTTAGCCTCTTCCTGGGCTAAGAATGTGGCGATCGACCGTACGACTGTGCTCTAGGATGCGACCCTTAGGCCTTAAGGGGACTAAGACCGTAACGAATGGCCATAAGGCCGTACTTTAAGACCCTTAGCCCCCACTGGGGCTAAAAGTATAGCGACCAAGTGTGAGGCCGCGCTTATGGACCCTTAGCCCCCACTAGGGCTAAGAGCATAGCGATCGTCCATGGGGTCGTGCTTTAGGACCGTTAACCCCCATCGGGGCTAAGAGTGTAGCGACCGACCGGAAGGCCGTGCTTAAGGACCCTTATCCCCCACTGAGGCTAAGGGTATAACGATCGGTTGTGAGGCCGTGCTCAAGGACTCTTAGTCGCTATTGGGGTTGCGCGTATAGCGACCGGCCACAAGGCTGTGCTCTATGACCCTTAGCCCCTACTGGGGCTTAGAGTAGAGCGACTGGCCATAAGGTCGTGCTTAGGACCCTTAGCCCTGATTGGGGCTAAGGGTATAGCGGCTGGCCATAAGGCCGTATTTTCGGACCCTTAGCCCCCATTGGGGCTAAAAGCATATCAACCGGCCACGAAGTTGTGCTCAAGAACCCTTAGACCCCATTGGGCTAGGGGTATAGCGATCGGCCCTAAGGCCGTACTCGAGGACCCTTAGCCCCCTACTGAGGCTAAGAGTACAACAACCGGCTGTAAGGCCGTGCTTAGGGATCCCCAGCCCCCACTGGGGCCAGGAGTAGAGCGGCCGATCATAAGGCCGGGCTCAAGGAACTTTAGCACCTCTTTGGGCGAGTATATCAATCTTGTGCCCCTCCTGGTTGGGGCTTTCATTTCTCTAGAGCTTAAGTTTCCTTGTCTGTGTGGGGGAGGTGATAGCATGGTGCCAAGTGGCTGTGGTTGGGATGAGTTGTGTCCTTTGGGTGTCTCGGGAGGAGCGTTTCCCATCTTTGCTCTATATAAGGTGCTAAAAAGGTCATTTTCTCACCACGTACTAGAGCCGACTAGAGACAGAAATAATTTTAAGAGAGAGAAGCTCTACTCCTTCCTATCATCCCACATTCAAACTCACTGTAGTGCATCATCCTCCTCCCTTGTATCTTCGAAGGATCTGTTTGAGTGTTCATCCTGATCTTCGACCTACACCTTTGAATCTTCATCTCCCATAGGTACATCTTCGTATCTCATTCAAGCTTTCTTTCGTTGTACTTGTATAATTGTGTCTTCTTGTTCATCCAATAGGGACGTTCCTAAAGGATTGTCCGGCCCCTAGGTGGAGGGCTGCCACCCGCAGTTCCCTAACCTTCCGACCTTTATCGATGGCTGGATGGTTGCAGGTGTTCTCCCAAAGAATCAATGTAGGGAACCTAAAAAGATCGCCTATGCGGTGCCTCTTTTTTAGCCTGGTACTCCCTTGTGGTCTAGTTGCGAGTATTCCTCAACCCCTAATATTCTTAGTCCTGAGGTGGAGGTCTCATATCCTTGGGAAATCACTATAGTCGATTTTATGAATGACTTCCAGGTACGACGAATGGCCAAGACAAAGTCCACCCCCCGCATCAGATCCTCAGATGAGTTGCTGGCCGAGGGCACTCAAGGTAATCGCTGTTCTGCCCCAAGTTCTCCAAAGCCGATGGGCGAAGTGGCCACTATTAGCACTAGCTCTTCCTTGAGGGGAACCTCTTCCCCTCCTCAGATGGGTCGTCAAGAAGTTCATCCTTGGAGGGAGCGTTAACAAGCTCCTCGTCTCACGAAGGACCTTCCACTTCTGGAAGGCTGGTTCTTAATAAGAGAGGTCGTTCTACTGTGACCCCAGAAATCGTGGCAAAGAGACCGGAGTTCCTTGGGCCTCCTGCCCGTTCGGACCCATAAGATAGACTGGGTAGTCATTTCCCCAACCCGAAGGTCGTTCCCACCCTGAAGAGGATGGCCCTCAAGAAGCAATACTTATCTTCATAATCCCCGAGGTGGATGCGACCATGAACGAGCCACCCGTAAAATATATAGCGGTCTACCACACGGCTCTCAACTACGGTCTTCGGTTCCCTCTTTACCCGATAATCGAAGAGATTTTGAACAAGTACGAGCTGTCGCCTACGCAGGTTGTGCCTATATCATGGCACAACATTTGCTCTTTTATCGCGATTTACGAGCTGCGCGACCTCACATGTTCGGCATAAGGGTTTAGTGTAGTACATACCGTCCAGAGGGCTCCCAAGGAGACTGGGGACTTGGGATGGTATTGTTTCAATAACAAGCCAGGCTTTATGACAGCCATCGAGAAAAAGTAGAAGGTGAAGCATTGGAAATATGACTTCCTCTTTGTCCGCAGGGAGTTAGGTTGGGGAAACGTTCCCGACTAGAACGAGGGTAAGCCGGTCAGGAATCCCTTCGGGGAACCCACGGCTGAAGAGAAGAAGACGACTCGCTACTTCCATTTCTACATAACGAAGGACTTTAAGCCCCGGCCCATCCCCAAATTTATGCTCAGGCGATAGAATCGATGAAGGGCCCTGAGAAGAGGAAGAGCAAGTCTAGTGACAGGGAACCTTTGAATTGGCTCCCCAAGTTAAAGTTTTTCGGGAACGACTTCTTCCTTGTCGCGGCCTGCCTTCTAATCCTTAAGAACTTTTCTAAGGGTACTTGCCGCTCCTGTTTTGGTCAGCCTGTTTTCTTGGTTCTAACCTGACTCCTTTCTGTTCTTTGTAGAGCAAGCAAGGGTACAATTGACGGTCTTTGAGACTGGGGACGCCACCCCTAAACAAGTGGCGACCGAAGCCAAGCGCCTTCGGAAGAGGAGAGACAGCGCCTTGTGAATCAGCAAGCCAAGAAGGTACACACTTGCGTCTCGTTCGGCCCTGTTCATTGTGGCTTATTATCAGTGTTTAACCAAAGTGTTATCCGTTCCACAGGCACCCACTCTAGTCCGGCGCGGGAAGAAGTCGGCAGTAAGCTTACCCGTACATAAGTGTCAACGCACTGAGGGCCACCCCGATGGAACGACAGCTTCTGTCCCAATCTAGGTTGGGGATGTGGGGGACAATTAGTCCACCCCTCCTTATCATACGAGAATCGGTCTACTGGAAACCGAACCCTCGACCCCCGAGAACCACCTGGCACCCCGAAGACCGTGGGAGCTGCGTCGTAGCCTGCGGGCAGTACGCCTTCAAGTGCCCGTCAGCCGCCCACAAACTTCATCAGGGCCGACCTTGCGGCCAAGTTTTCACTTGTTCAGTACTTGGTTAAGTCCTGGGACTTGGCTGCCTCGGGCACTTCGGAGCCCCACAAGGTCACCGAGGAAGAGGTGACTATGGCTAAGGCTTTTGGCCGAGGGGGAAAGGCCGCGGCGAAGCGCCGAAGTTTGAAGGGGCTGTTGAACCGACACCAGTGGCATTGGGAGAAACTAAAGGAAGAGAAAGATGCTCAGGAGGCCAAGAAGAAGAATCTGCAACGCCAGCTGGAGGAGGCACGTTCTAAGGCTGAGGCGAAGCTGACCGCGAGGCCCGAGAGTGCTACCAAGGGCAGGGAGCAAGGCTATCAACAAACCCTTACGGACACATCGGAGTATCTATGCAAGGTGGTGACATTGGCTCAAGAATTCCAAGAGGACTCCTATTTTGAGGCCTACCTCCATTATGTAGATGAACGCCAGCAGGCTGAGGCCGAGGGTCGGGATCTCGAGGAGGTGGAGTTTATCCCCCCGTCCAATGAGGGTGATGGCCCAGGGGATGAGGCGATCAACCCCTTGGATGCTGAGGCCAGGACTCCTGAAGATGAGGGTCATAAGGATAGTAGAGGACCCGATATGTAACCCCCCTCTTTCTTTTTCTTTTTCTTCTTCTCCTTTTTTTTAGACTGTTTTTGCTCTTTCATCAATAAAAAATGCTCATTTCTGATAACAATGCTCCTTATGTGGATCATTCTTCACTTGCGTACTTGTTCTTTCGCTTTGCCTGTATTTATATGTGCCATAGGGTAGTAGCCCCCAAGCGAAAGAATAAGTGATATAACGCTTGGCTTGGGAACACATAGCTCGCATAGTGATCGGCCATAAGGCCGTGCTTAGGGACCCTTCGCCCCCACTTTGGGCTAAGTATATAGCAACTGGCTGCATGGCCGTGCTCCAGACCCTTAGCCCCTATTGGGGCTAAGAGTATAACGACCGACCATGAAGCCATGCTCAATGACCCTTAGCCCCCATTGGGACTAAGAGTATAGCCACCGGCCGTGGGGCCGTACTCAAGGACCCTTAGCCTCTATTGGGGCCAAGAGTATAGCGACCAGCCATGGGGTCGTGCTCAAGGACCCTTAGCCCCCATTGGGACTATGGGTATAGCGACTGGCCATGAGGCTGTGCTTAAGGACCCTTAGCCCTCATTGGGACTAAGAGTATAGTGACCGGCCATGAGACCGTGCTCGAGGACCCTTAGCCCCTAATGGGAATAAGGGTATAGCGACTGGCCATGAGGTCGTGCTCAATGACCCTTAGCTCCCACCGGGGCTAAGAGTATAGTGACCGGCCATGGGGCTATGCTCAATGGCCCTTAGCCCCCACCGGGACTAAAAATGTAGCAACCGGTCATGGGGTCGTGCTCAAGGACCCTTAGCCCCCATTGGGGCTATGGGTATTGTGCTCGAGAACCCTTAGCCCCCAATAGGACTAATGTTATAACAACCGGCCATGAGGGCGTGCTCAAGGACCCTTAGCCCCCACTGGAGCTAAGAGTATAGTGACCGGCCATGGGCCCGTGCTCAAGGACGCTTAACCCCCACCAGAGCTAAGAGTATAGCGATCGATCATGGGGCAGTGCCCAAGGACCCTTAGCCCTCCATTAGAACTATTGGTATAGCAACTAGCCATGAGGTCATGCTTGAGGACCCTTAGCCCCATGGGGACTAAGGCTATAGCGATCTGCCATGGGGCCGGGCTCAATGAAGTGGAGAACGATATATGGGCACGAAATTTTCCACTGTGGGCGGTGTTTTTATTTGTTGCAAGCGAAGGATACATAATGGTTTGACATAAACAAAAACTTAAGAATAATACTTTCTCAGGTTGCTGTTATGCCAAGTTCACGATATAGAGGAGTCGTTAGTGGTGTCTAGGCGATACGTGCCGGGTCGGGCTTGGGAGGAAACCTTGTATGGGCCTTCCCAGTTGGCGGTGAGTTTGCCATGTTCTCCCACGCGTGCTATGGCTTCCAGCGACGAAGAACAAGATCACTACCCGAATAGGCTGCAACCGCATTGCACGGTCACGGAGGCGTGCGATGCGGAGCTTGAATAAGGCTTCTCGGAGAAGAGCATCCCCACGGACAGAGGGGAGAAGGTCTAGGGCCTCTCGGAGTGTTGCGTTGTTCAGCTCTTCTTGGAAAGTTGTCAGTCAATAAGTGTGGAGCGCGACTTCTACAGGTAGGACAGCTTCAGACCCATAGGCCAACATGAAAGGAGTTTCACCCGTAACGATTTTCTCAATGGTTCGAATGGACCACAAGACGCCATGCAACTCATCAGCACATTTTCCTTTAGCATCGTCAAGCTTCTTCTATAAGCCGTGGAGAATGGATTTGTTGGCCGCCTCTGCTTCGCCATTGGTCTGAGGGTGGGCAACGGTAATGAACCGGGCTTGGCACCCCCAGGTGTCGAGGTAGTCAATAAGCTTGGTGGTGCCGAACTGTTTACCGTTGTCGAAAATCATGGCGCGAGAAATGCCAAAGCCAATGATGATGTCCCTCCATATGAACCTTTGTACTTCGAACGTAGCTATGGAGGCAACGGCCTCGGCCTCTACCTCTATCCACTTGATGAAGTAGTTGACCGCCACAAAGAGATATTTGCGCTGCCCCGTTGCCATGGGAAAAGGGCCAAGGATATCCATACCTCAAGTGGCGAACGGCGGAGGATTGACGATCGGCGTCATGGGGGTAAAGGGTACCCGTTGGATAGGGGAAAACTTTTGCCACTTGTCGCAGGTTCATACCAGTGTCATGTCGTCCTCTCGCAAACTGGGCCAGTAGTAGCCAGTTCGAATGACCTTCATGGCCAAGGCACGGCCTCTGAAATGTGCGTTGCAAATGCCCTCGTGCAGCCCTTATAGTATCTTATTCCCTTCCTCTGGGGTCATGCAAAGCAAAAGAGGTCGGGCAAAAGACCTCTTGTACAGAATCCCCTCATACAGGATGAACCAATTCAATCATTTCTTCACTATGTCGGCTTCTTTTGAATCCGCAGGAAAGGTACCATCAGTGAGGTACGCACGGATGGGATCCATCCATATCGAGCTTCTATCTAACCACAACACTTCATGCGAATCTATGCTCCTTTCTGTCAGGGTCTCCCACTGAATGTTTTTGGGCATGCCATCACCGGAGGAACTTGCTAGTTTATACAGTGCATCAGCCTGCCGATTCTCTGAGCGAGGGACATGGGTGATAGCAAAGTGCTTCAATAGCTTGGTGGCTTCCCCGTACCCGTCGAAAATGTGCCACCATGGTGTTGTTCTTAGCTTCATATACACGGTTGAGCCGGCTGACGACGAGCTGAGAATTAGAGAATGCTTGGACTGAGTCCGCCCCTACTGTATAGCACAGCTCTATTCCTACGATAAGGGCCTCATACTCTGCCTCATTGTTGGATGCCTTGAACATGAACTTCAAGGCATGTTCATGTCGTACCCCGGCAGGACTCTCAATTATGAGGCCAACCCTAATCCAGTCCTTGGTGGATGAGCCATCAACGTATAAAGCTGCAGGGTCATGGGTGTAGTTCGTCCTCTGATACGGGCATGGTACTTTCAGCCAAAAAGTCAGCCAGTGTCTGGGCCTTGATGGCCCTCTGCAGTTCGAACACCAGGTCGTAGCACGACAACTCGACGGCCCACTTCAGGAGCCCTCCTAAGGCATCCAACCACTGAAGGACATTCTTCAGGGGCTGGTCGGTAAGGTTCAGGATCTTGTGAGCCTCAAAGTAGGGTCGCAGCTTCTAGCTGGCCATCAGTAGGGCATATGCGAATTTCTCTATGAGAGGATAGTTAACTTCCACCCCTACCAAGGCGTGGCTCACATAGTACACACGGACTTGCTCCTTAGCCCTCTCCACCATGAGAACCGAGCTGATCGTGTGCTCTGAAACGGCCAAATAAAGGATGAGGGTTTCTCCCGCAAGGGGGTTTGCGATTTTGGGCAGTTATGCCAGGTATGTCTTCAATGCTTAGAAAGCCTCGTCAGCCTGTCGGTCCAAGGTAAAGTTTGCCCACTGCCGTAGGACACGAAACAACGGTGGGCACTTGTCCGCGGATCAAGACATGAACCGGCCCAGGGCGGCTATGCAGTCAGTTAAGCGTTGCACTTCTTTGACGTTTCGCGGCGATTTCATGTGTAACACGGCGCGGATCTTGGCTAGGTTAGCCTCGATTCTGCGGCTGTTGATCATGAACCCCATAAATTTTCCTGACCGTACTCCAAACATGCATTTCTTAGGGTTAAGCTTCATGTTGAAGGCCCGAAGTATATCGAAACTCTTTCTCAAATTGTGGTTGTCGTCATCGTCGGTCTTGCTTTTCACTATCATCTCATCAACGTAGACTTCAATCGTTTTGCCGATAAGGGGCTCGAACAACTTGTTGACAAGACGCTGATAGGTGGCCCCCATGTTTTTTATACCGAAGGGCATCATCTTGTAGCAATGCAGGCCCCGGTCCGTTATAAACGTAGTATTTTCTTGATTGTCGGGGCAGAGGGGTATTTGGTGATACCCGGAGAAGGCGTCCATGAAACTCAACAGGGCGTGTCCAGTTGTAGTGTCCACCAGCTTATCAATCTTTGGCAGTGGGTAGCTATCCTTTGGACAGGCCTTATTTAAATCCATGAAGTCCACACACATTCTCCACGTTCGATTGGGTTTCTTTACTAACACCGCATTTGAGATCCATTCGGGGTACTAGCACTCTTGAATGAACCCGGCTTCCAATGACTTTTATACATTGACATTGGTCGCGGCTGCTCTTTCTGGGGCCATGTGGCGCTTCTTCTGGACGACCGGCCTATGGTGGGGATCCACATTCAATCGGTGCTCCATAACGGTTGGAGCGATGCCGGGCATCTCCTCAGGTCCGAAGGTGAACAAATCTTTATATTCGCACATGAGTAAGAGCAGCGAGAGTCAGTCAACGGTTGTCATATCTCGACCTAGATGGATTGTGCGCTCGGGACGTTTTTCCTCGAGTGGAACGTACTCCACATTGTCCGCGAACTTTGGTCGTGGTCGCGGAGGCTCGGCCAAGGTTAGGGTATGGATAACCAAGGCTTCAGGGGTCGCGGGTGATGGTCTGGCTCTGACCCTTTTCCACGCCTGGGACGGTGCGTCAGGCCCATGTTCATTTGTTCGCTTTACCAGGGGCCGAATGCTCACCAGGTAACACTCCTGGGCAGTTCATTGGTCTCCATGCATGATCCCCACGCTTCCGTCATCTGTTTCAAATTGGAGCTGAAGGAGGGATGGGGCGATGATGACCTTCACCTTGTGAAGTGTAGGGCGCCCTATAATGACGTTGTAGGTCGTGGGTACATCGACCACCAGGAAATCAACCTCCAGATTCTTGGCCTTTAGCTTGTCACCAAAACGCAGCGAGAGACGAATCATACTGGTGGGATTCATCTCCTGCCCTCCGAAGCCTAAGATAGGGTTCACTAATGGGACAATGTCTCATCCTAGGTACATCAACGTATTCAGGCAATCCCAGGTGATGATGTCCACGGAGATTCCCATATCAATCAAGATCCTCCGCACAATTGTGCTGGCTATTTTCATTTCAAGCACAAAGGGATCATTGTGTAGAGAGGCAAAGCGCGGTGCTTCCCTTCCACCGAACACCATGGTGGGCACCATCACGCGAGCCCCCTGCTCAGTCATGAGTACCTGTTGCGCACCTCTGACCTGAGCCTTCCAAGCTGACCGGGTCATACCCTCCGCGTAGCCCCCGACGATGATCGTTACAACCTCCGTAGAGCACTCTTTGTCCCGCGACTGGGGTTGCGTGGGCTCTCGCTCTCCGCGGAGGAAGCACGGGCCCTTCTTTAGGAAGCAGTCGATCTATCCCTTATCTGCCAGTTCATGGAGGGCCTTTTTCAGGTCACGACACTCAGTCGTGGTGTGCCCATTCTATTCATGAAATTCGCAATATTTTCGCGCGTTATGGGGCTTCGGAAGTGCTGTCGTGGGTGGTGGCCTCCGAAGCATGGGATTTCCCCTAACTTCCATGAGAACGCCCCTTGGGTCAGTGGTGAATAGAGGGTCAACTACCTCAAGTTGCAGCCTCCTGTCCCGAGGCCATGATTTCTATCACCACGGTTGGGGTTTTTATCCACAGGGATCCTTACCTTCTTCAAGGCATCCGAGTTGTAGGCGTAAATCTCTGTGGCACGAATGAAGTCTGCGGCCTTCCTCAAGGCCTTGGCCAATGTGGCCTCTTTTTGCTCGGCTAAGGAAAGCTTGAAGCGCTTGACGAATTCCACGAGGGACTCTTGTGGCCCCTGCTTGATCTTAAAGAGGTGGATGCTGGTCCTCATTTCCTTCCGACTCGCGATGAATTGGCTGACGAATTTGTTGGCCAAATCTTGGAAACTTTTGACGCTTCCCGGGGGCAGGCTGTTAAACCATGACTATGCTACCCCTTTCAGGGTAGCTGGGAAATAACGATAATATGTCGCGTCGTCCACATCCTGAATGTACATATGCGCCTTGTAGACCCCTAAGTGCTCTTCAGGATCTATCGTTCCGTTGTATAGATCCACTGTGGGCATGTTGACATTTCCATAATGTGGAGAGTTGATTATCTTCGTGCTGAACCGGGCGGAAAAGGGGAGAGCAATTGGTCGAGTGACGGTTTCGACCTCAACAGTTGAGGGACCTCTCCTACCCAGGCCGTGCCTTAAAGTTTCAGGCAGAGACCAGCCGCCTTTGTGTGGTTCTGGGCCGCGACCACCCCGTAGAGGAGGACTTCGAGTACTCTCGCGACGGGAGCGGCACTCTGGGGTAAATTGCTGCTAGCCCAAAGCTTCCCCTCTGGGTCGGGAAGTCTGCTCCTGTTCTTCAAGCCAGGCAGTCCGCCGGGAGTGAGTCGCATATGGGGTGGAAGCCATAGTGGACTTTGCCGTCTGCCCCTGAACTGGGTGACCGTTCGGTGGCTTGGCAGCGGCGGCTGCGCACCGATCAAGGTTTCCCGTGTATAGTCAACCACTCTGGTTCGATCGAGATACCTCCCGCCCCCTTTCAGTACGACGGGGAGATGGTACATGTGCACACCGGTAGGAAGGCTCGCAACCAATAGTGGGCACGTAGTTAAAATGAGGAAGTGGCCTTGCCGAGTTCGCAACTTCCATTGCCCTTTGGACCTACTCTGAGACCTGTCGTGTGATGGTATCTGTCATAACAGACATGAAGTTCTTCAGGGCGTCCACGGTAACATAAGCCTATCTCTCCGGAAAGTGCCCACCCGACTGGGGATTAGCCCGCGAGCTCTCTGAGGCATCTTGAACCTCAGGAGGTGCCGAGGTATTGATCGCAAGGGCCTTGTCCTTCCGAGTATGTGCTCATGTAGCTTCACTTACAACCATCATTATTGCTCTTTCCCCACATACGGCGCCAATCTGATTCCGGAGATCTTAAAGTGTGCTGAAGGTGATGACGTGGGACCAAATAACTGGCTTAGCAGACGGCACGTGAGCGACACCTGACGTCCTCTTCCTCCAATGTCCAACCTGCAAAAAGGGCACCCTCGGGCTGCGGACCAGGGAACGCCTCTCCGACGGTCAAGTTAGTCAAGGGCCCAATTCAAAGGTGAGCAGAAAAGGGGAATGTAGTATGAAGCCAATGACAAGTCATATTACCAACCCCTTTCCCGAGGTGGGTAGGTGACTATTTATAGTCCCTGTGGCAAGGGGTAAAATAGTAATCTTAACTGGATTGTTCTAGATGGGCCACCAGTTTGACCAACAGGTTCCCGGGAAGAGCCTCCAGGATCTCGCTTGGGGACCCATTTTCTAGAGTATGGGCCTGGACTGGGGAACAATTGAGATGGGCCCAGCGGCGATATCTTATTTCCCCAATCACTGTACATTTGGCAACCGAAGCTAAGTTGGCCGACCTTGTTCCTTTTCGGTGGATGTATTGTTAAGTCAAAAATAATGCATTATTTTTATAATTATTTTGAGTATATTATATATATTATTCTGTTTAATTTGTCTTGTGTTAAATATTTTTCAGTGTTAGTATTAATTTAATAAAGAGGAGAAGAGAGGATGTAGAGGCTCGCGTTTTACACACTTGGCTATAAGACGGTCCAAAAATAATAATTATGAAAATTATTATTTTCACAATTATTATATTGGGTTAGGGTTTCAAGAGTTAGTGAAAAGGTAGAAGTCTTGAGGAGGAAGAAACCTAAGGTGGAAGGAGAAGAAAACCCTAGAAGCTAAACCCTCACCCTATTAAACCACCCCACCACGCCTAAACACCATCATCATGTCTAATCACCTCCACGATCTTCTTCCTCACCTCATGCCCAACCCCCCTCTCCTCTTACAACACCATCATCTTCTTCATCTCCTTCCCCACCATAGCATCTCCTTCTCTTCTTCTCATCATCACGCAAACCCCCTCTCCTTCATCATCATTACCTTCACGCCTAACCCACAAAGCCACGACCCCATTCCCCCCTCAACATCTTCTCATCATCATCTTGATCCCATCATCATATTGCATCACAAAATCAAGTCACGGAAAATCTCCATCAAGCATCCAAGTAGTGTTTTTTTTTCTTTTCTTTTATTTTCTTTCATTACTATAATTTATTTTGTTAGTTTAGATTATTGTGAAAACATGGTGTATTTGGGTGAATTTTGTGATGTTATTTTTAATATGATTGAGTAATTTTTTTGTGCTTAGTATAATCTTCTTGAAGCCATGCTAAATTAACTATTTTGAAACAAGTTTTATGCTTTAATGCCTAGTTGATTTCTATTCATGATTCGTTAGCGATTAGTGTTCATCGCTTATGAAATTTGTGTTAAATCGATTAGAATGCATGCTAGTTGATTAAATACAATTTCGATTGATAGTTTAGAAGATTATAATACGTAAAAGTTATCATCTTTTAGGCCTAGGTATCACCCTAATTAATCATGGATGGCTCAAACCCATCTCTTTTAATTAGGTAATCACTTTAGATCTTTGTTAAATCGATTTGCTGGTAAATTGGTTACAAAGTGTTAAATGATGTTTTTCTAATTCGTAATGCTCTAATTTGGTTAAATTTTTGCGCTGGTGTAAAGATTATCAAATTAGTAGGGTTTATATTAGAGCTGGACCTAAGTAAACTAAAATCTAAGGAAAAACGGGGAAGAACCGCTGGTGGATATCTTCTAAAGTTTAACTTATGAATGAAATTAACTTGTGTGTTAATGATAAATATTAATTTTCATGGTGGATTGAGATTATACTAAGTATATTTCATAAATTTGATAATTTTTGAGTATTATTTGTTTATTAGAATAAATTTGATTAGTTAGTTGAATTTTGTTCTAGTTTTATTAGCCTCAATATAATTTCAATCGACCCCCCCCCCCAAAGTATAGTCTTTGAGGAGTGTCTAGGTATTTTTAGATAGCTTAGATTTTGATTTTTGGAGTGGTTATAATTTTATATTGATTTATATTCAGTTTTAGTATTTAATTACCGGTTTGTTCAAACTTAGACTAAAAATAGTTATTTTCATTATTTTTCGATTTTAATTCATTCCTAGGGTTTATATAGTGTCCTAATCTTCCCATATTCAGTTTCGTAATGTTTGGAAATTATTTGATAATTTTTCAGATTTATTTTGTGAAATTGGTATGTGCAGGTTTTTAGGTAATTAATTCTGAAATTTCGATTTTCAATTTTAATTTACGATTATTAGGTTTTTTTAATTCCAGAAAATTGTGTCCTAGGATTAGGGTAATTGTATTTATTATTTTCGTATTTATATTTATGCAGAATATTCTATTTTCAATTTCAGATTTAATATTCTGTTTAATTATTCTGCAGTAATTGACTGATTTAATTTTCCTGAAATCAATCAGAAATTATTCTGGAGATATATGCTTATAAAGTTTAAGAATATTAGTTTAGGTTACTGTTTTTTATTTTTAATATTTATTTTCTGATTATTATCTGCTGTTTTGATTTTTAATTAGAATTTCAGTTAATATTCTGATTTTATTTTTCTGGGTTATTTAGGAAATCCTTTTACTGTTTTATTTCTAGAATATGATTCATAATATTTAGGAGCATTATTGGGTATTTTTCTAGATTTTTATTCATTAGATTATAATTATTTTAGAATTATTAAGATTAGATTTAGTAAATTGGATTAATAAAATCATTTAGGATTAAGCTAGCAATTTACAACAATCTTTCCTCGTGGATCAATCCCTACTTCCCTATGCTATAAAAATTATTTAATAACCGAAGTAGTAGTTAAATTTGTAGCTCTTGACAGGCTTTACAGTATCATGTTGAAAGGTAATAAGATTCCTAAATTTCTAAAGTGTCTTATCATTATATTTTGAAAGCATGGATAACTAAAGTTCCTTATTCTTTCTTAGGGGAATGTGCACATATCAAACATATGTGCACAACATAAATTGTCCTGAAGGATGTGTTGCAGAGGGATATATTCAAAATGAATGTCTAACCTTTTGTTATAGATATTTGTCTATGACGGAGACAAAATTCAACTGTGTAGACTACAATGATACTTTGGAAATAGACCAACCCCATCATTTGTCCATATTTTCCAAGGCGGGAAAGCCAATAGGGAAGGTCAATTTTAAGCAACTAAGCTATGAAGATTAGAAGTTGGCTTGACTTCACGTCTTCAAAAATTGCAAAGAGGCAGAACCTTTCTATGAGTAAGTGTCCTTATATAGTGTGCTAATATATAGTTACAAATTAATGGATATGTTATTAATTATATGAGTTTTTTCATATTATCAGTGAATATGACAGCGCCACTGATGTGCAAAAGCCTAACTTCTCTAATTGGTTTGAGAGTAGAGTAAGATAATCTTTATGTTACCAAATACTTCCACTATGAATTCTTCTTTGTGTCTTTGTCGTAGTTGATTGTATGTATACATAGGTGGTACAACTTTGGCATAAAGGGGATCAAATAGTGACAGAAGAATTGTTGTGTTTGACCCAAGGTCCAATGAAAGGTGTTACTAGTTATGAAGGATATGTAATTAACAGATTCAGGTTTCACACAAGAAGGCGTCAAAGAAATCGAAAAACACAAAACAGTGGTGTGGTAGCTAAGGGGGGAACAAAAAATGGTAATAAATATTTTTTATGGTGTATTAATGGAGGCCATTGTGTTGGAATATGATGCCCTTAAAAATCGTACAAGTTCCAAAGTTGTGTTGTTCAAGTGTAGATGGTTTGATGTATATAATGAGGGGAGAGGCATTAAAATGGATAAGTTTAGGGAAACACTTATTAATGTGACTAGTAACTTATAGACAAATGAACCCTTTGCTTTAGCTTGTCAAATCTGTCAAGTATTTTATATTGTAGCTCACAATGAACCCCAACGGAAATGGGTTATAAAAATGAACCTGCTTAACTATTTCGATTTCCCTAATGTTGAGAATGTTAATTACTGTAATGAATCATTATGGGAAAATATGGAGGTTGAGATAACTAATCCTATAGAGATTCAAGACGACGATGATGAGGAAATTCCTCTCGTTAGAAATGATGTGGAGCCTAACATTGTTGATGCGGACATAGTTGATGCAAAACTAGTGGATGCTAATTTCATGAGGATAATAATGATGAAAATGATGAGGATGTGGTGAGCGAAGATTATGAGGATGATTTCTCTGATAGTGAATCAGATATAGATTCATTTGATAGGGGCCTTGAAGACGATGAATCAGATGATGATAGTGGTAGTGAATAGTGGTAAGAAATATATTTGTACATTTGTTAATATATTTTGATTGTTTTACATTTATCATATTTTTTTTGTTGTTGATATTGTCACTCTTATATGCAAGAATATGGCAGTACACACATCTTCCAAAGTTGTAGTGTCACAGAACCAGCCACAGAAAGTGACATTAGACAAAATGATGTTGTTATCGTTTTAATTACCGCAAGTGCACGGCGCAGTTGTAGCCAGCAACCGGCAAGTACAAGTCGAATCCACAGGGAACTTGGCTTCAACTACCAGAACTAATTAGACTACTCAAGCTAGGCCGTCACAATTAAGGTTGTGGAGACTAAACTAAGAGAGACGATAGCAACTAAAGAGCGTGATAAACAGCAGAATAGAAAACACCTAGGTTGGAATTAACAGCACGATTATGCTAGTGAATCAGTCACTAACCCAATCAAACATTCCCAAACATGCATCACAAATGGATAGATTGTCAATTAAGCCCATCGCCTCCCTCTCTCAAGGGTCGAAGACTAATCCTAGAACTATAGTCGCCTATTCTCATGGGACTAAAGGTTGAATGATTACAAGATTCACAATCTCAAATCCCAATTAGAATTTTAACTATTTTCATGTTAAAACCCTAACTGTCTACTAAGACGCACTAGGTAAAGGTTTCGTCTCTCAACGCTCCCTTAAACCCCAATAAAAAGGATGAATGTTCTTTCGAGCATTTCATCGAGCAGTTGGCATGCATAGCAGAATTCATAATTGCAAAACAAAGGGGAAACATGGATTGGGCCAGTACAAGATTCAACTACACATATTCGGCGTCAATCCCAACCTAAGTTGAAGGATTTAGCCTATAATCATGTTTCTAACAACAACCACAATATTTGATTCAATAAACATCTCAACCAAAACCTAAATAATCAAGAACAAGAGGAGAGAGAACTAGAACCAAAAACCTGGAATTAATCGAATCGATGAAAGGTAGAATCAACGTCCAATTCAATAGCCAATTCAAAAGCGTGAGAAATAAAACTAAATATTGAAACCTAAAAATCACCTAGAAGCGTTTTGGGGCGAGAGGAAACTGAAACTAAAACTGAATGTCTTCAAAACAGCCCCGAAGGAAGATTTAAGTCGCGACGCGGAACGGGGGTGGCACAGTCGTGCCCATAGGCACGGTGGCACCGTGCCAAAACGCTGCCTGAAACACCCCCCACAACGGCACAAGTGGCACGGGAGTGCCACATGGCATGGCCAGGCCGTGCCACTTGGCTGTCTGACCAAGTGTGCCGGTCTTGGGGGTGGTCGTGCTCTGTGGGTCCGGTTTCATGGGACTTCCGTGCGATGATTTTTCACGGCTTTTCTCGCCTTCTTGGCACCTCTTTCTGCCAAATATTAACTATCTTTCAATTCCTTCAACAAAGTTCCTGAAATTACAGAAAGACGTCATATGAGTGAAATATATGCTTAAGCGGTCGATTTGACCCTTCTTTGACGTGATAAAGCATGCAAATATAGGAGAGATCGAGTCAAATACAGGCTAAAATATGGTACAAATAGAGGTTCATCAGATGCGCAACCTCCTTTGACTTATATGCAGAAAACAAGAGCCCTGCAAGCACTTCGAAATGGTATTTCTTTTTTTCTGCTTTGGGGTGGAATATGTATGTAATAAGTTAAACTTACCATGATCTTGATGATTACTTGTTTATATGGAAATTTGAAGCTTGCAAGCGTGGGCTAACTAGATGCTTGAATTCACTACGTGGGAGGAACCAAAACCCTAATGTTAAGCCTTTTGCAAAGATCACACCAGACATGGAACGTGCTACTGGTAAAAATGTTAACCGCTTCATTGGTGAATGTAGCAAGTGGGTGAAGGAATTCTGCCAACTAGATTCAAGGTAATTTTTTTCAATCTTTTCAGAAGATGTTTGGCCAAGCTAACAGAGGTGCTTTTAAAATTTAAAACACAAATTAGGCAGTAGCCTATTAAGTAATCATAATTAAGTTCTTTGGCCAAGCTGTGCAGCAAGCAGCTTAACGATCTAGATAGAAGCTGGGGACATTATTTTCTTTAATTGACTTAAACTCTTGCACTACCCCATTAAGTAATCATAATAATGTTTCTTGTAAGTTGTTTAACATAATCCTTCCCTTGCAGGAATTGGATTAGGATGGATAAAGATGCCAAGACAAGATTGTTTGACAAAATCAAAGTAAAGTTACAATTATATAGCCTATGATGCTGAATGCAGGAAATCCAACAATAAGGTGTTGTCTATGTGATTCGTTTTTGTTCCACTAAGTTTATCTAGCAAGGCTAAATAAAATGAAATCAAGTCATGAGGTTCACTTTCAATTTTTATTTGTCTTTTTATTTGCCTCAATCTAGGCATAATGAAATTTGCCTACAGAAGCCGATGGAGTTAATGTCGCTCGTGCATTAGAGCTATAATGTATGCTATTGTTACAAGCTAATGGAAGAACATTTTGCAAGAAAAACTATTACTCAGGCTATTAGCAATAGGCCTCCAAAAGTGCACAAAGACAAGTGGAATTGACTAGTTAACAATAGGGCAGATCCGAAGCAGTAGGTATCTTATGACCACTCTTCATCTAAATGCTCACATTAGGTTGGTTGTTTGATTATGGTTTGTTGCATTCATATTTACCTAATTATCATCTTGTAGCATATAAGTGAAAAAAATCGCGCAAATAGGTTGAGGCAAAAGATAAAACCAGTGAACGGTGCCAAGTCAACTGCCAGAATTTATCATGATGAGGTAAGTTAGTGAAAGTAGCTTCATAAAGTCATATATTAGTATTTAACTATTTTTTTAAACTGTGTTCTTTATTTTATAGATACTTCCATCACTAATGCAACCCCAAGACTCTACTCAAGATCCCAACCAAGATGGTGCACAAGATCCTACCCAACAAATTGATTAAGTTCCTCCATATGCCCAATTATGGAAGAGGACGAAAGGATGTATTCGTATTCCACTTTTGTATACTAAGTCTCTTTGAATATACGAATCAACGAATCTTATTTTATACAACCTTACCTCTACCGGCAATCCTGCCCGTAGAGAGGCTGATTCTAAGAGACCCACAAAAACCAGATTTTGTGAAAGCATTGTATAGAAGAAGGATTTTGTGAAAACATTTTATGGAGAAAAACTAAGGGTAAGTTACAGTGAATCAATTAAGAAATACCGAAAAAAAATGAAAAAATCATAAGTGCAATAAGGCAAACAGACGGAGATATTGTACCTTAACAAACAAAGGTAGGCAAACAATGTCTCTTCCCAGATGCATAAACTACCTGCATGCAAACAAAACATACTAAAAACCACAACCAAACCCACTCTACTACAACCGAGTGACCAACTATGAGGCTAACTCTCTGCGATCTAAGATCAATGAATCTTATTTTATAATGTTTGCTATATATATGTTGTAAACAGGCATAACGATGGATCCCAGGATCCTAGAGCCGCGGCAAAGTATGAAGATTTTGAGGAACTCCATAAGAGCCAAATCGAAAAGGAAGGTGCCGATAACTTGTCTCTTAAAGAGGCTTATCTCTTGGTTATGAAAGAAAAGCCAAGTTACCACAGAGGGCTTGGGCCTAGTCCACAACTGCCTAGAAAAGGTAGAGGACAATCTGCTGAGGTGAGGGTGGAAGTCACTACTGAAATCCAACAATTGCAGTAAAAAGCATCTACTATGAAAGGTCAAGTCGGGGAGCCACAACAGCCTAGAAAAGGTAGAGGACAATCTGCTGAGGTGAGGGTGGAAGTCACTGCTGAAATCCAACAATTGCAGCAAAAAGCAGCTACTCTGAAAGGTCAAGTCGGGGAGCTCCAATCAGCCAACTCAGAGCTCAAAGTTGAAATTAAGCAAATGAAATCTGAAGCAATAGACAGATCGAATAAACTCAAGCTGGAATTGATAAAGAGAGAGCTCAAATATAAAAAGCAATAGAGAGAAACAAGAAAATTATAGCAGAGCTGATGGAGATGCTGCATAATCTGAACCGTGGCATATAAATCGCTAAGGTGCATTACTTTTTCAGTATATCTCAGTTTCTGCTCCCCCCCCCCCCCCCTAGTGAAGTGATACCTGGAGTTATTGTCCTATTAGGTTGCTATATGCCAAGTCATGTTGCTCACTTGTTGGATATTTATGGCCACTTGATCAGTGTTGGTGGTGTGTTATGATTTTAGGTCCCCATTGATGGACTCGTAATTGTCATGGCTACAGCTATTGGAATTTTCTTCATGGATTGTTTGAGATTTTTGTTATAATTATTGTGAAATTTGATAAATATACAGGAAACTGACCATTTCATTTGAGTTAGACTTGGGTTTTTGTTCTTTGGCTATTAACGGGAAAGAGAGGCAGTGTTTTTTTCAAATGTTTCACACATATACCCCTTTAGCCTTTTCCTTTTGAGCTTGGTGGTCGTTTTTGAATCTCTATATCCATCTTTAGTTATATCTCAATACATGTTCCCCCCCTCCCCGCTCCACAAAAGGCACATATTACTTGGTTAGTGTTGGTGATGTTTTAAAATTTTAGTTCTCTGTTGATGGGGCTTGACATTTTCATGGTTGCAACTATTGGGAATAATCTTTATTGATTGTTCGAGTTTTTGGTTGTAATTATTGTGAAATTTGACTTGAAGTTCCCTATTGGAAGTTGATAAATATGTTGCCCTGTTGTGTTGCTGCTGTGTATTGTGTTGCTGTTGTGTCTATGGCTATTGCTATATCTGTAGCTATTTGCTATGTCTGTAGTGTTGTTGTCTCCACCCCCCCCCCCAAAAAATAGTAGCAGGGTTGGTCTTAAAAGAGTGATATTAATGATAAGACCTTTGATCATCCTCATGATGATCAGATTGAGTTACTGCTCGGCTACATAATTTACTCCATTGAACATAGAGTTGTAATCTAAGGTCTGCATTTACAAGCAGTTGCAAGGTTTAGGCTCAGTATTGCTGAATATTAGTATCCCTTGGAAGGGCACATATGCTATGACATTGCTTTTTGGCCAGTTGCTTTTGTGTCATTCCTAGCAATTTTCCATTATGTAAATGCCCCTAGATAATGCATTTCAATTTAGTCAGCTTTTAATTTTAAGAACGGATTTGGAGAATTTTACTTTAAAGTGTTACGCCAATTATTAGGCATTTGTCGATTATCCCATCTCTTAGTCAACATAATAGAAAGACATGATGTGAGATTTGTTTGTTGATATGAGCATGGTGAAGTTTAGCCTAATTGCTCCTTCTAGCCTATTCATTTCTTCTTTCTTTTTGCTCAAATAGTGAAAGAATTAGGAATCTTTGGTGTCTTTGCTTTATTATGACATTATTGATGTCGCTCTTAGTTTTGACAAGCTCCTCTTGACGTTGACCCATTTTGTCATCCAAATGTAGAAATGTCAAGGTATTACTATGCTCTTTTCGAAACTTCTTCAATGCTGACATACCTCTGAGTAGAGGTGGGATACGGAGCGGGTTGGGTCAACCCGTCCCGTTGAACCGCGGACCGACGGGCTTGTTACCCTGAACCGCACCGTGAAAGTAACGGGGCGAGGTGAGTCGCGGGGCGAATCGAGGCAGTTCGCGGGTTCAATACGGGGCGAGGCGGGTTGACCCGTTTTAGGTAAAACAAAAAAAAGGTAAATGGGAGACACTGTCTGTGACAACACGAGAGAAAGAGATAGAGGGACATGCAAACAATAAAAGCGAGGATTTTGATGTGATGGATTCTGAAGGAGTAACATTCAAATGTTGACACAAACATGATAAGAGCAAAATAAGGAGATCGTGCAAGGGAAACAACTTATGTGGGGGGGAAAATAGTACAACAAACTCCCAAAAACAATAACAAACAGATGATTTGATTTGAATTTAAAATTTTGAGCTCAAACATGTAGCTCTAAAAATGACTACTAAGTTACGGCATGATTTGAATTTTATTAAAAATTAGTACTAACTAACAACATGATTTAAAATTAGCAGTCAACTTTATTAAAAATGAGTACTAACTAACGACATGATTTAAAATTAGCATTTAATTTTATTAAAAATGAGTACTAACTAAAGGCATTATGAGTAAACTAAAGGTTGTAATTATTAAATTAGCAAATAATAACTTATATCTATAGTAGAAGATATTTAAGCATAATTTTTTTTTCCCTTCTTACCTTGCGATGGGGAGGGGGGAAGGGAAATTAAAAGGGCTTGATCCTAATATGATCATTTAATTAAAATATTTCATATTCCAAAGGTTATGAAATAATTAATTAAAGTATTTCATATTAAGATGCCTACGTATCCCCATATATTTCAAAGAATATTTGTTATTCTGCATAACATACGAATAATCAAAGCCCATGTAGGTCTTATACTTACCTGACTTACCTGGACGATCAAATGTAGAATATGGCAAATATAGGAGAACATCACTCATCATCATCGAGAGCTTCATCTACAGAGCTACCACCTGACGATTTTGAACCAGATGAGAAGCTAAGTTGTACAAATTGATCAATCTCATCTTCATCGTCCTCTGGTCGAGGTTGATCTTGATATCAGTTGTATACCATTTGCCAATCCTTCAAGCATATTAGAACCTTGATCGTGCTTGGGGTTAGGGCCGCTCATTTATCACCAAGGATCTGTCTCCCAGCACTGAATGCTAACTCAATTGCTACAATAGAAGGAGGACAAGCAAGAATATCTTTTGCAATTTTGTGTAAAATTGGATATTTTTTCCTGTTTTCTTTGCACCATAATAATATATCAAAAGATTCATCTGGTTGTGCATAACCAGAACAATGCAAATATTCATTTAACTCAGTATACCTACCTTTTGGACCTAATGTGGTAGAAACCCCTGGTCCCCTCACAAGCGTATCATATAAAAATTGACTCACAGGAACAGAAGACATAGGTTGTGGGGGGGTTTGTGGGGTAGCTGGTTGGGCATCTTCTGAATATTTATCATACAAAAATTGTAACAAGTTATTGCTATCATTCATAATTCTACTGACATCGTAAGGGACATCTAATTTTTAGAAATAATATTGTAGATAGTTTGATACACAGGTCTTATATCTAGGATCAAGTATAGCAGAAATTAGAAACAATTTGGGCATATCAAAAAAATATTTAAGCAATTTCAATTTCATGCTACGAACACAATCAAGTAAAGGATGGGATGGTGTATAAGATGACAGTTCACCAACAACCTCTACTATTTTAACAATAACATCATTTATAGTGGGTTGATATACATAAGAAAAATGTGTTGTGGCCTTATCAAATATACCAAGAAGGCTGCAAAAAGGCTTGTGCTATGTCCCATAGGGCTTGTGTCATAATATCCTCACTCATAGCATTGTTGTACAAATCAGATATTATTTCTTTACATATGTATGTGTCCCTCAATAACTTATATGTAGAGCCCCACCTAACAGGCACATCAAGGTTGAAAGATTTATATGGGACAGATTTATTCCTACAAGCCCCTTTAAAAGATCGCCTGTTCTGGTCGGCACTACGAATCCACCTAATAGCCTTTCTAACAGGGCTAACTATGTAAGATAATGTTTCAATACCATCCTGAACACACAAGTTGAGTACATGACATACACATCGAACATGGAAAAAATCTTTAACAAGAAAATCAAGACATCTGCTCTCAAACATGTAATCAATGCATTTAGTATTGCTAGAGGCATTGTCAACACCAAGAGAAAGTATTTTGTTTTGAATACCAAAATTCGTAAAAACAGTCATCAAAGCATTTTTAGTAAATATTCATTTTTCTCGCTTTCGATAACTTCAAAGCCAATAATTCTTTTTTGCATGTTCCATTTTTCATATATCCAATGGCAAGTTACACCAAGAAAATTTTCTTGAAATGAAGATCTCCACAAATCACACGTCACACTAACACATCCTTTAAAAGCAGTCAAGTAATTCAATAATTCAATGTAAGTATTAGTGAAGCAAGAATTAATCATTTTCTTAAGTGCACCTCGTGACACCAGGTGATATGCCGGTTGTAGTGAACTACACACAAAATGGTCAAATGCTTGACTTTCACCCATCACAAAAGGTTTTTTGTCAAGGACAACATACCTACTAAATTTATCAATCACTTTTTTTGGTCATAGAAAAACATACCTGGGCCAGGGTTTGCCCTGGGGAACCCGAAAATTTGTGCTTGATTAAGTGATATGCCACTGTCCTTTAAAATGTCGTGGGTCTCCAAGTGTCGTGCTATTGTTCCAGTTCCCCATCCGGTGTGCATTTCATACTCCGTCTTACAAACCCCGCTAACAGTTTTAAACTCCCCTAGCTCATTTGGAACGGGAACTGTTGTAAAGAAGTTCCACACCCAAGATGTTTGTTTCTATTTTCCTTTATTACTACCAGTCTCATCTCTATTTGGATGAAGAGGGGGTCGTGTAGGTTGGGGTCCAATTGTATGGCAGATGGGTTGCGAATTGGGTTGTCGCTGCTCAACTTGATGCTCAGTATTCGGTTGGGTAGCATCGCGATCAACTTCACCATCATGTTGACTTTGAACCGATTCATAGCCTGCTAATTGCTCAAAATGCCGCATCTCTTCTTGTAATCTTAGCATATTCACATATTTAGCCAAGTTAGATAATTTTTTCAATGTCTACACGAATTACAAATATATAAAATTATAATTAATATTGGAAATATCAAAATTTAAGAATCACAAATTATATTTTTTTCTTCAAAATATACAAACATATTTCTAAAAATCATAGTTATGAAACTTATAAAATACACAAAAATGAACATGAAACTTCTAAATGACATTAATAGATAAATGTAAAATTAAATACAAATTTTATGATTAAATTAAATTTGTATTTTATGATTAATACACATAAAATAAATTGGCACTTATCAACTTGTCATAATTAATAACAAATTAACAAAATAAATAATACAAAAGAACGTATTTAAAAAAATGTATGGAGTTGTATATGAATTAATAACAAAACAAACAATTATATCATATTTGTAAACAACAACTAACCAAAATAAATTTAACTTCTAAATTGGCACTTATCAACTTGTCATAATTAACAACAAATTAACAAAAACAATAATAGAAAAACATATTAAAAAGACAAGCATTGACTAGTATATGAACTAATAACAAAATAAATAATTATACCATACTTGTAAACAACAACTAACCAAAATACACTTACCTTCTAAATTGATCTTGAGTTTCGGTGCCCATAACCATCTTCTCCTTTTCTTTTCTTGATCTTGATCCAGTTGCCATATTTTTAAGTAGATATTATATTTTAATTTTATCCAACTAGATTTAGCACAAAATTAATATTAGAAGAAGAATTTAGACTTTAGATCCTAATATAATTAGAGAAAACTTCACAGAGTTATAGGTTTTGAAAGCGGCATAAACAACTGTGAAATAGAGAGAGATAGCAGGAGAAATTGAATTGTGAATTCTTTCACCGCCACGATTTGAATTTATAATAAAATTAACCACTTTTTTTTTTTTCAAAAAATAGCAACAGAACTTTGTCTTCATGTAATTATATCGTCAAATTTTTGCAACATTCACTGAAAAGTTTCTCCAACAATCACATGCCATCACAAGCTTGTATTGTCAATTATCACTAAAAAGCTTCTACAAAAAGTAGTGATGGAAAAGAGAGACATGCATAGTATCTCCTTGGGCAGCACTCCAACAATCACAAATTTTAGTGTGAAGGCCACACTTTATTCTGGACGGCCAGTGGTCATTCAACCACAAACTACAACTAGGGAGTGGACCCCCCCAAAAAAACTTTAAAAAAAAAAAGAAACAGCTTCCTCTCCCTGTTTTTATGGATTTGATTGCCGCTACTATAAACTAGGGAAAACAGTCATTAAGATTTTCGGTCCCTAGGAGCATTGACGGATTGGCCGGTTCACGGGTCGGGTATGGGTCGGTTCACGGGCCGGGTACAGGGCGGTTCGCGGGCGGGGTATGGAGCAGTTATTTGGGCTGGTCCGAGAGGTTACATAAACGCGTTTTCCTCGACCCATGTCCAACACGAGTACGGGTCGGATTGACCAGTACCTCGTTCACCACTAGCCTGGGCCGGTTCAAAAGTGGGTCAGGTGGGGGTGGGCCCGGGTTGAACCGGCCCACATCCCACCTCTACCTCTGAGTGTTGTATTTATATGAACAAATTAGCAAGCATTGGTTGATTTTTTTTCTTTTACTTATTCTTGGTCAAGGCTGGCTTTATTTATGCAAAACCATGGACATCAATTTTTTAGGTATATAGAACAAGGCATGGAAGTAAGGAGTAGGTACATGTTCTTATTAAAGAATGGAAGAGGTCAATTGGGAGCCTTGGAGACAAGTGAAAAACCATTTTGCACATATCACATTGTAATATGTACAGTTCCCATATTTCGCTTGTCTAGTATGTATCTGCTTCTGATTTCCTTTTTTGGACATAAAACTATCATTACTTGTTCCGTTTCCATATTTTGGGTGCTGTAAAAAGTATATACATGTATGAATATTTCCATGGTAATTAGTAGCAAGCAAAGTACTTGAATTTTGTTAATATTGATGCATTATTTAACATGTTTGTATAGGTGAGATTATGATGTATTGAAGAAATTGAACATCCCAAAAAATCACATGTTGGGTTATACGAAAAAAATTCAATGCCCTAAAATTACAAAGCCAATGTTCCCAGTGAGCATTAGGGCCACGAAAACACCAAACTAAGCACTAGTAGACAATGGGTCACAAAAATTTCATGGTCCTATATACATATAGGCCTACAAAACTAAAAACAAAGGCCCTCGACAAAGATGGGCCACAAAAAATTTGGAGGTCCTATACATAGTAAGGGCCACAAAAACTGAAAACTGAGGCCCCATACACAAATGGGCCACAAAAACATTCGTGGTCCTATTGAGTAGGGAGGCCATAAAAGTCGAAAGCAAGGTCATATGAAACACAGGGCGGCAAAGTTATTTGTGGCCCATAGCCTCTACATGCGCATCGAATAAAAAATATCGTCGCCCTATCAGTGGGCCTCGAGTTTCAAACGTCGAACTCACAATGAAAATTATTTCGTCGCCCAATTAAAAGCACATCAAATTTTACACATTGGGCGACAAAATTGCCCCTCGCCCAGCATCAATTTTATTGTAGTGATTACACAATGATACCTCAACTTTTGGTAGAACTATTTAAAGCACCTTCACTTTTTGAAAATATTTTGTAGGTATCTTAATTTTTCTTGAAATAATATTGTATGTCCTTTTTACTTAAAATGGTGTAATCTCCCTTTTGTATGAAGAAAATCATGTATAAACACTTTGAAAAAATTGAATACATAATAAATCTTGTAAAACAAATACAAAAAAAGATACATATTGAAAGTTCATATCGAATATAAATTATACAAGTTATGATATAATTTAAACAATAAACCTAAAATTTCAAATAAAACAACCTGTATTTTTATATAAAACAATAATTTTTAAAAAGAATGTAAAAATTATAAATTATTTAGAAAACTTCTCAAAAAGTAAGGAAATTTTTTTTTTTAAAAAAGGAACTTCTCTTTCGGTTGGACCGTTCTACCGCTCGATCCCAGCTACAAATTTAATTGTTCTTTGTCATATATATCTGCAACATCCATCCTTGATTTAACATTATCCTTTGTTTTCTCGGGAACATCCATAATAGTTTCATGTTTTCAAAGAAGTTATTTTCTATATGCATCACATCTAAGTTATGACGAAACAACAGGTCCTTACAATAGGTCCCATAATATACTCTTTTTCGTCCAATTTTGTTCATTTTCTTTAAATCTTTCAATCTGAAAGTCACCATCTGTCATAAGGTAATTATTGACCTCTGCAGAAATTTGGTCACCAAATAACCAACAAAGAGGACCACTCATATCGGTTTTGCCTTTTCAAAATGTAGTTATGTTTCTTTAGAAGGTATGACTGACTGTCAAGAAACACCAGTGATAATTTAAACATGAGAATTTGCTCCCCATTTTTTAACAGTGATGCTTTTTCTTGTCTCACATACATTGGGCATGTCAATTGGCCACAGTTGCTTCAATCAAGTAACATTTCATATGTGAAGAAATCATTTATAATCCACATAATTACAACCTTCATCTGAAAAGTTTGACCTATAGATATCTCATACATTTCAATTCCAACATCCCATGGTTCTCTCAACTCAACGTTAAGAGAGTTGTAAATATATATCTATTTTGTTATTTGCATTTGAAGGGCCAGGGATTACATATATTAGGAACATGAATGGTGTTGTCACATATAATTCAAGGGGAAGGTTGGATAAGACCTTGAAGACAAGATGCAAGATTGAATCCATCAGCGCACAAAAGTCAAGCCTAACATATCAAGGCTCTGCGGCACTGAGACGGGTACATGTTATCAAAATATTTCTATGTTGTCCTATCTGATGGATGACATAAAACACTATCCTTACACCGATGGTCATAATGTGATCGCATATGCTCATCTCATAATTGTACAAAAGTATGTAGTGCTTCTTGATGCATACAACCTCTAAAACCAAGGTTTCAAAGGCAAGTACTACATCCTTGCATATAGAATTGGATTTTGGTTCCCATGCTAAGACTTTTACCTTTTCTATCTCATATGCCTGCAAACTTGCAAGCATCAAGGTTAGGATATTCTTTGTAAAAGAGCATACAACTTTTACGACAACAATTAATGTGTATCACATCATTGTCAAGGTTTTCAACAACCTTGTTGGCCTTCACATAGTTATTTGACATATGATTGTTAGGAGGATATATCTCTTTACTTAATTGGACAATTTCATTGAAATAATTGTGTGACATGCTATAATCAGACTTGATACTCATCTTGGTTGTTATGTAGCTTGAACCATATTATAAAAGGGTTCTTTACAAGTGTTTAGTTCTAAATCCCTTATGTTTTGATTTACTAATAAGGTATCATTAACCACATACTCCATGTGATTAACATAGGTATCATCGTATTCATGACTAATGTGATATGAACCACTACCATGATGAATGTCATTGGTAGAGTACCCACCATCATATTGCTAAGCTTCCACTTCCCATTGACTTATCCAATACTAATACTCTCCCACAAAATCCTTTGTATATGAGATGCAACTTTACCTCATCGGGTGTTAAGCGCACTGAATTTTTACATTTAGCACATGGACATCTATACTTCACCCTACGTTGAAAGTCTAGCTGTTTATACGCAAATTCATCAAATTTTCTAACTTCGTTCAAAATTCTTGTGTATATCCATTATGAATTTGCAACAGTCTATTATACATTCAACAATGGTATTGTGGCCCATCCATCTTTTGCTCATAAATCAATATTATGTAAGTTATTACATTACTCTTCATTTGGATTATGCACTTATAATTGTCAAACATTAATCAATTATGCCCAATATTTTCATCTCTAACATTTCAATTTGAATCATATAACATATACAAATATATACATAAACGTACAAAGTATAAATAAATGAATATATACTTAACATTTTATTTTCTATTCTATAAGAAAAATAAATAAATCTACAAACATGTAAATTAATGTACATTACGTTTCTTTATAATATGTTTCATTAACTAAATATTTTTACGTTATTCACCTATATATTCAATATTATAATTACCACAAGGAAATTCTATTTCTCTAATTATTCTAACTAATTCAACACCGGACATTCAAATTAAAAGGTCACATCACATTTTCATGTGGCGTGGATTTTGAAAAAGTGTATGCTAACAAATTCAATACACACATACATAATTCAAGATAAACAGCTATAAAATTTAAGGCATACCAAATCACACATTGGTAATCTCTTCCATTCTAAATCTATAATGTGCAACATCTACATACCCATTTCTAATGAACCAAAATTATAAATACAATGAATTCACCACAATTTTCATCAATTAAGCGAAAATTTATAAACAATTTCATAAATTAGAACTTCACAACTCAAAGATTACATCACTAAACCGTAGAATAAAATGACAGAGAGGAGAAAGCAAACTGGAGCAAACCATTTCACACAAATTTCACCCATCCAACAATTTAGACTGAACACTTTAATTTCATAAACTACAACTGAAAACTACAAGAGAGCAGAGGGGAAATTTAACACACTTGAAAAAGAAGGGGAGAAAAGGGCTAGAGGTCAACGGTGAGGAATGGTGAACAATGATAAGGAATGGCCAGTCGATGGCGGAACAACGGCCGGTGGCGTCATCGGCGTTGGTGGGTGCAGCAGCAGTCGTGTTTCATTTCTCCGTACTGTCGATCAAACTTTGCTACTGCTTTTCTGTGGATTGAAGAGTCTGAGAGTGAAAAACCAGATCTAGGTTTTTATAAAACTTGGGGATGCACAACCGAGTGTGTTGCTAACTACTGAAAATTATTTTTTCACAGTAAGCAACGGACATGTCCGTTATTGATTTTTAAAAATTAACTTTTTATTAATTAGCAGTAGAGGATTCAACGCTGATTCCTGAAAAATAAATTTTTAAATAGTCAGTGAAGGACTACCCCATCGCTAGCTGTTTTACCCCAGCTGCTTTTATGCGATTGACACTGATTCCTTTGCTAATTCCAACACTTGCTTTCACTTTTTACATTTATGATAAATTCCATCATTATTTCCATCACTCATGGAGACGGATGTCTAGTTCGTCGTCATCACTAAAAGTTGAAGCACCAATGGGTAAGTTTTGCTCTAGAAGGATTTGCACCCACACCTTCGATACCTATTATATTACTCCTTTCACTTATATTATTTATGATGTTCAGACTGAGAACAGAAGTGAGTAGAAAATTTAGCACATATATACACGCACATCAACATATCAAGGGAACCCAATCAATTTAACATAAAAAATCCCTCCACATTGAGGGATAGCCCGTCAACAATTCACACACCCGCTATTATAGAAAAGATATATTACAACTAGGTACAATTATAATAGTACGCCGTTGACTCTTATTTGGCTAGTGTTTGGTCTCTTCACACACTTTCCCTTGCTCAATAATGTTTAGGGTGCTACTGACATATCTTACAAATACCCAATCTCACATCATGAGATTCATCACTCACAACCCCTTTCTTGGATTAAGAGGATCCCTTCTCACACTCTCACCTAGGGGGATTTGGGGTGATTTTAGGTCAAAGCCAAGGCACCCCCTTTTATGTTCATGACACCTTCCAAAACTAGCTCAGGTCAGTGAACACTAGATTTCACGTATACCATCACATACTCATTTTGCATAATTTAGCAAACTCATTGAAATCATGGAATAGGCTTTTCTCCTAGTTTGGTGTACTTTAAATTCTTTAATCCTTCCCCCTTTGGTTTTAGTAGAATTTCATTTGAAGATTTCACAAGTTCTGCTAAGCTTAGAAGCATAAATGCTATTGATGATTAATTCTTGTTAATGTATTAGGGGATTAATTCCCCTTTTGCACCAAGAAAAAAGCTATGTGCATAAGCCACAAATTGGAAACTTCCCTTTCTTCTTTTTTCCCCTTTTTATTATTTTCAAAGATTCTTCCCTAATTGAAATTTTTTTCAATTATCATAATTAAAAATCAAAACAGCTTTCAGATTTATACTCAAAAATCTCAACCGTTGATTTCATTAAGTAGAAACCTAGTGTAGCCGGCAAAAGCAACCAACTTCTCCATTTAGCCTCATTTGTATGCCACATGATCTGTATAATTGAGTCCCTTCCCCTTTTATGTCTTATTTTCTCTCTCCACCGCTGCTTCTCTATTGCACCTCAAGGCATGAAAAAAGACGTGCTATTGCTTCTTCTACCATGTTTTTCGACCAAGGTGGCACATTTCTCCTTTAGCGTGCAGCTGCTTCTTCCTCCTCTCTCTCTCCTTCCCCTCTCTCCTCCGTAGCTAGGGGCTCATGTTTCCACCATTAAACATATTGTCCATGGATTAGTCACTACAATGCATCTCGATTACTTTCTAAAAGCATTTCAAACAACAATTTCACGATAAATTATGAAATTACATCATAAAGAAGATGTAAGTTGGACAACATTTTACATAAAATGAAAGGTTTTGAACTCTGTAACCCCTGTTTTGGGTCTTTTACGTATGAAAAAGTGGGTAGCAATATCAGTTTTTATCCTTTTTTATTTACGTGGAAGAATGTTGTTTGTTCAACTATCAAAATAAGAGATTTAAGGTCTCGAATCTCAGTCTGGGTAGGGGTACCCAAGTATGTCAATTTGACTCTTATGGAAAGTAATGGAGGTTATTGAGTGTTAGAGTGTGCAATTGACGTGGTTTTTAGGGGGGTGGAAGAAGGTGATAATCAACCAATTATGTGGACTTCACAGAAGAATGATCCCGAGAGATTATGTCGTTCAATCAGCCAAAAAAAAATAAAATTAAAGAAGTTTCAATACTTTTGATATATTTTGTTGCTTGAAATTACGACCTTTGGCCAACTACAGAGGAGCCATGTCCATCGTGGCCTGCAAGCCTGGGGACTAGGAAGTGGGGAGCTGTAGGAGGGAGCCGAGTTAACCTGTCATATTAGTTGACGGTAACAATATTCAATGGTTTAGATTTGTGCAATTTTGATCAATAGTCTAGATTTGTCAACTATCATAATCGGAAAAAATTCAATTATGGTAGAATTTTCACTTTTTATTTCGTCCCTTTTTTGTTTTTTCATTTCTTCTTTTGTTTCTTCTTTTTTCTCTTTTTTCTTTTCTTTGTTTTTGCTAGGTACGTTAACAATAGCTAATTAATACAATTATGAGCTGTACTCATTCTCACAGTTTAGATTTGCAATTCCTACAATAACATCGGTACTAGATTCATTGATGATAAAATGTAGGCTCACTGTGTTGATATGACTTTTAATTTCGGGAAAGGAAGTTTCATTAATTAAGCAATATACTTATTCATAATTTATAGTTTTCTCAATTATAAAGTAAGGTTCAATATTGCGCTAAAATACTGGTCCATCGATTGTAGAAGTTCGTTAACCAGAGCGTTACCATTCATAGAAGGCATTGTTGGTGGTAAGCTATGCTATTACTGGTTGGTCTGAAATTTTGGCAAGCACATCAAAAAAATTCGGACTTCGCATTACACTATTTCATCATGGAGAGTTATATAATTCTGTCATTGTCCCTAAATCATTGTGGACAATACTTGGTCCAGCAGGTATCGTGCATTACATTAAACTACCAAACTTAACTAACTCTCCTTGATCCAAAAACACAGTTTACATTCTAACAAGCCTACCTACCAGGTCTAACGAACACAGTTCGTGACGCCTGCGGAGTAAAGGGCTACATCAGCCCATTGGCTGACTGAACAACCTTTGACTTCCGAGCATTTGGGCACTGTCACAATAGTGGATAATTTTCAACTACAAATTTCAGGATATTGAACAAAATTTTTCAAGCACAACATGCAATTTAGCCTGATTTTCTGGTTGTTTGAGGGCAGTTCTCACTAAGGTTGATGCAGTAAACACGTGATCCAAGATGCTGAACCTCTAGACCAGCGTCCTCGCACCCCTTGAAGAATAGGGATTCATCGTCTTTTCCTATTCTCCGTCTCCAACTCATCAGAAAGGCAGGGTAAGGCAATCCTGATCATGGTTTTGGACAGGGAAGATCAGAACAAGAAATTTCTTAACTGAAATCATCAGATTAATCAAAAGAGGAAAAGAAAAATGATTAATAAGAAAGAAGATTGCACCATCTTGTTCATTCTGAGAAGATGTATTCGCATTCCCTGCTGGCTGGTAGGACCTTAGTAGAAAGGAAAGGGTCTTTATCAACTTTGGATACTGCTTTACATCTACATAGAGAGAAAAAGGACATGGACTTACTACCAATAAAACTGAGTTTACGACAATATTGGGCTATTTCTAACTCCGATGCCTTCAAGGCAGGACCCTGTTTATGCAATAAAGTTGGCCCAGAGAATAGAACCGAACAATTGTATCACATAAATCCTAAAACCACATGATACAACCAGGAGATGAAATGAATAAAGTTAGTCGCAATCTAGCCATGCATTTTTCCACACTTTGACAGTTAAATAGGAGGCCTTTTTTGCAAATAATTTTGAATAATCAGTTAAGGAACCAGAAAGTTGAAGCCTGTCAACGAACTTGGTTTTATTCCGTAACTTTTTGCTACAAAGTTCAATTTACTTGATGCATACTTAACCCTTCAGGCTTATTCACACCATTTCAAGATGGCCTTATATTTGCTATTTCTCTGTTTCTGATAAAACAAAAGTCACTATTCCCAGTTTCAGATCATAACATAAAAACTCTCAGTTCATTGTCCTCTATTTTGCAGTTGAGGTGAAGCAGCGGGCTAATCAATCCCTTTTCAATGCACAATCAATGAAACAGCCATTCCCCCACACCTCACAAAGATAAGGCAGGCTGCAAACATCTACATGCCCGTACTCTGCCTTATGGAATAGCATAACGAGAGACAACGGATTGGACATGTTAGTCATGTTTCCGTAGCTTTTTTGACCCAGGGGTTTAAGCAATAGGAACTAGGGTTGTCGATGAGCCAAGCCGACTCACGAGCCGGGCCCTGGCGAATCGGCTCACTTTTTGGCTTGCCAAGCTTGACTCTTGGCGAGCTTGAGTCTTATGACTCCAGGCTCGTGAGCTCTTGCCGGGCTTAAAGGAGTCAAGCTAACGAGTCTAGCAAACTTCTGTGAGCCTTCTTAAGAAATAAATATTAGAGTTTGAATAATTAAATTTTCCGTGTAAGGTATACTTTGATTAAGAACTATAGTTGACACACTGTCATACTAATATAGTGTGCGTTTGCGTCCTAATCCAAATTTTCTCACTTCTCCTGCCCCCACCTCTTTACAATTTAGACTTTTCACCTCCTTATATCATATGCTCATGTAAAGGTAAAGTGAGAGTACTTGCACCACTTATGTAAGCTGAAACTCATAGCTCTATTACCTATTAACTAATGATGCTAGCAACCCATGAACTACTAATGACGAAAAAATAACGATTGTTATAGGGCTACACAATTAGGTATGTTCACCAATCCTTTTGTATTCATTTGAGAGCCTCATTATCCATATTAACTTTAAGTAGCAAGATTCATATCTAATTCCTAAAAGGCAAGCTTTTATCCGAGTCCTAAAGAAGAGAAGCTTAGGTTTAAAGCGGTAAAGCCTGAATATCTAAGATCAGACTTGGGTCTCAAACGAGCCATGGATGAGCCGAACCCAAGCTCGAGCCTTAGATGACCCGAGCTCAAACTTCATTTTACCCTGCTAGGAACTAATCTCCAAGACACGACAATTGCATGTTTCCCACATACAAAATCCAAATTAAAATCCTCATCATACTTCAGTTTTCACATTAACTGTTCTAGTTACCGTCAAAATGGGGTCAAGCGCATAATTTACCTTTGACAATCACTTTCTCTGACATGATCATGTCACAGTCACAGACTCTGACCAACTTGAAAACTTCCATTACACCTTCAACATAAAGGTTTTGCAGATCTATGACTAATAATCAAAACTTGCCCTCCATTTAGCCTCATTAGCAAGTTCGTAATTCACTTTTACCTAGCAGGTGACCAAAAAAGTCTCACGCAAACTTCCTGAATTTTCTTTTGAGATCACACATTAAGTAAATGAACAATTGGGAATTTAAGAAAATGACCGTTCGCAATGAATTGAGGAACACATATGCAGATACAAACACCCTCCAAAAAGGGGGAGGGGGAAAAAAGGTCACTACCTGGAGACCTCTAGGCATCCTAATCCAAGATGTTAATGATGCTTAACACCACTTACATATTCTCTCCATTAGAATATTTCATTGGCAGTGCAAAAAATGGCACACAAAATCATAAATTCTGAATTACTCCTGTGGGACTTGAGATTCTAAAAGCCATATTTGTGGCTGATAAGGTTAAAAGGTTGATAAATTTCAATGAAGGTTCATCTGCTCCCTTCTTTTATTCGCATAAATTAAGAGACATATAAGATCACAACGGGAGGCAACAGATGACGGAAGAATTTACAATGAAATATACTTACATAACAAGATATCACTAGCAATCACCAAATCCCAGTTCGGATTGGCAATTGGAAAGGCATCTCCCCATGTATCTGGAAAAATCATGCACAACTTTCTTATCAGTAAAAGACCCAAGTCTAGCATTAAACAAATGTCAGAATTCAAAAAGTTGAAGACTGAGATGAATGTCCTCTACACAAGATCAACTGTCTGTATGACACGTGGTAAAATTATTCTCGCCCCCATTTCTTGGACATAAACCATATTTCTAGACAATAGAATTCTTCAGGAACAGTGTGCCTACTAAACTGCCTCAACTGATACACCTTTAAGGGGACCTATAACCTTAAGCTTCAGGGACTTGATTGACAAAGCAAAAATAGTCCGAGAAACTTGTACACAGACAACTAAATCAGAAGACTAAGAAGAAAACCACAAATTACTCACGCTTGGCATGTGGTAGAGGAGGAATGATTCCATTAATCTTGCAGTTATAAGCTATGTTGTCCTCAATTTCTTGATCATCATAGTCTGAAGTTGTAATGTCAAGTTGAAGGAATCTTTTCAAAAAGATAGCAAGAGCTCCAGTGCCGCTGCATCAAAGATTGGAAACACAATTTCCTCAATGTTAAGCCATCAACAATGCAATAAGTTCAGACCACGCAACAAGGAAAATAAGACTCATTCAAGGGTGCACCAGTGATCCAGATTTGCCTTATCACTCTAGTCCAGATGGAAATACCACGCTCTCAGATGTACAGCTAGTCTACTCCTCAGCAATGGCTGGTAACCATCTATCTAGTAGTCTTTTATGGTTTCACATGGGTATTCCTTCCGCACAGAGACAAAAGATATGAAAAAGGTGAAGAGTACAGAGATTAAGGGTGTGTTCACTTTCAAAAGGGAAAACATGTAATCTTATCCTTCACTAACAAATGGATCAGTTAAACCAGGTCTTGCATATGAGCTAAAGCTAAGGACTGGGCCTGCATGTTTGTGAATCATTTCAAGCCAATTGAAAAGCAAGCAGTTGCTAGGAAGGACACATGACAATTGTGTAATGTTTGGTTGGACGTAATCAACCTTGTAATTGTGTTTTCATTACCTTATTTGGTTGTATGATAGTATTATAATAAAATAACTATCTTGTAATTATGATTATTACAAACTAAGTAATAAGGACTGCATTGCAAAGTTGATTGCATTACATTAGTATTACATTACATCCAACCAAACATCTTATTGGTGTCACAGAAAATGGAAGCCAGAAGTACATGAATATAAATATTTAAGTCAGTGCTGCAATGACCATCCCACAGTCTTCTGCACGGGTAAGTATACCATGTGGAGTTCTGCGACAGCCACTTCTACATGAAACTGGTAACAGCCCGGACGCAGAGACTAAGGTCAACACGAACCTCAATAACCAGTCCCAAAGGAAAGATTTGAGTGCCTAAGGGCTAATCCTTTGGGAAAGGGGCACAGTTTAACACTTGAAATTGTGCTAAAGTCAAACAGAAAAACCACAACAAGGGCGACTCTGCCCCACAAGAATTATCTATAAGCTCATCAGTGGAAGATGAGGGAGCTACTTCTCTATAAAAACTATCCCCACAGCGGAACCAAAGACTAAAACATTCTCTAGGATCTTAGACAAAATGTCAGTACAAAGAATAAAAACAAGTCGTCAGCAGGTACAAGATTTAGTAAAATTCAAGCTATCCAACAATGGACCAGCCTCACTTGCTAAGTTGCCATATTCTTGATTATGCAACGTTTGTTAGTTTCTAACCTCAGCCTCAAGGGCTAGAACTTCCTTAAATACTCTTCTGTTTTCTGTCATTTTTCTTTTTTGGGGAGGGGGTTCCATGAATATTCAATCTAGGCTTTCCCTTTTCATTCTTGAGGGTCAACTAGCTACGTTACTGAGATTTAAAAATGGTGATAGCTGAAATTTACAAGCAGATAGCTGGACAGGAATTGGCAAACGTTAGGTGTTCCAACTACAAGCCTACCAAAATGTAGCTAAAACTAGCTGAAACAAATGAACTAACTGCTACCGGAACAAATTCTCAAAGAATAACTTCTAGTTACTCAGGAAATATTCTTCTTCAAAAGACAAAAGGACATTACATGCCTCCCCAATTCAAGGACGCATCTTCCTTCTACCCAAGACCTGTGTTGGACCAACCATTCTGAGAAAGCAAATGTTCCAGGCCAAAGCAAATTAGCATTCAGCTGGTGGAAAGAGAATTCACGCACAACCAACTCCTGCAATTGCAAGGAAATGAAATAGTAAAAATACTTTATATGTGAAACAGATGGAGATCCTTTTCCTAAATGCAAGAGCTATCAACTCAAGTATGCTCAACAGCTCCACTCAACAGTGCCTCGAAAAGTGAAACAGTAGGATTGTTATCAATCAACATCTAGAAACATAAAATGCCTCCAATATGCCTCTCCAATGCCTAAACAACTAACAAGCAATTCATCCACCAGAAAACATTGGAAGCGCAATACGCACTTTTGCTAGGATCCCAGAAGGAGGGGGCAGCTTCATTGGGAGCTCTAATTTGGATCATAATTTGCCGCAAAAGTTTTTCCGCATCGCCGATTGCTTTCCTTAAAAATAAAATAAAGGGGACTACTAATAGGTGCCAAATGCCTTGAGAACACATAATCAATTAATTAAATAAAAAATTATCTCATTAATTATATCATGTATGATATCTAGATTGCCTTCTTTTTCTTCCAGTATCACAACTAACCCCTTTGTCATTCCCTATGTTCCCAATTGCCCATAACTTTTTGCTATGTTCCGCATTGCCTAAATTAATTCTCCTTTCACTCTCAACCCCTCTCTCTCACTACCCTAGTAGCCTATTTGTCTCTCTCACCTCCATTCCCAAATTAAATTTATTGCACACAGTTCCCCTTCCCCATCTATTTTCCATTACTTAAAAACCCTAGCAGCCTATTCTGTCTCTTCATCTCCTTGTCAGAGTCTACCTAAGTCAGCAGCCGCCATTGAAGTCGATCATGATGTTGAAGGAATGGCACAAAGCCCATCAACTGAAATCCACTGTGAACAACTGTTCCACCATTACAAAAATCATCATCAACCTCGCTCACTTGGGATCGATAACCATGGCGAATTGGATCCTGACCCATCGCGTTTCAGATCCCCGGTGAATTGCGATCCGGAACGAGGATCTCGGATCGCAGATCGAGGGGGGTGCAGCAAATTAGGTAACTAAGTAGCATACCAACAGCCTGCTGCATCCTTTCTGACAGACTCTGCCTATGGTCTAGCTTTAGAGGAACAAACCCCTGCTTCTTTCAGGCCCTTGATAGAAAACCACTGACTCACCTAACTCTAGTCAACAAGTTGGATTGTACAGTTAACCCACAGATTTGCTATAGTCATCATAACCTAAGAAGCGTTGCAGCTAATGAGAAGCAGGTAATTTAGAAGTGTGATAAAATCAACTACAATTCTATCCTCCATTCCTCTTCACCCCAAAAAGGCATTAACAGTAATGACTACATCAGTTTAAAATGGATACCACCACTTTCTCCAAAAACTGCAGCATAAAATAAGAAAGGGACCCCAGCTGGGTGCATACAAGCTACTGAATTGTATATGAATTACTGCTTCGACAATGTTCTATAACGATACAATTCAGGAGCTCATCAGAAATAAGCAGTCATTGATTCTGATGCCATATGTCTTTTATTGTGATTTAATGCTGACTTATATGATTTAGTTTCCCACTGAACTGTTATGTGCTTTGCACATGACTTCTCAAAATATATCAGGTTTTGATTAGGGTTCTGCAACCATAATAGTACTTGGACTTCGAAGTTATTTCCTATAGCTTTGACCTATATTCTCTTAAGTACCGATGGTCCTCCCTTGTCAAGAGTATATTTATGAGTTTCTTGCCAGCATTCATATAGTTTCTGCCTATCCACTTGATTTACTGCTCTATAAAACATCATGCTGGAGGGAAGGGATTAACAATCTACCAGCCCATTTTAGCTCTCTGTCAGTAAGGGTCTATTCTTTTGGTTGAGAATATGGGTTGGTAAATGTGTAAAGTTGGTTGAGATTGGTAGAAGTGTATTGAAGTTGGTTGAAGTTGGTATTTTTTTGTTGAAGTAGGTTGAAGTGTGTTGAAGTTGGTTGAATTTTTTTTTTTTTATGATGGGTCGAAGTTGGTTAAAATAGTGAGAAGTGGGTTGAATTGGGTTGAAGTGTGTTGAAGTGGGTATTTTTTTAATTGAAATTGGTGAAATGGGTTTAAGTAGATTGAAGTGGGTTTAAGTTGGTTAAGGTTGGTAAATTGGGATCGACCAACAAAAGAACAGGGCCTAATACCCCACTCAATTCTCCTAACCGTTTGATAAATACATAGTTTATCTGTTGAATTCATAATCAACTTCTCCATTATTAGGGTTCCCGGAAAGTACACAAAGTCCATCAAAAAAGTCACTTTCAGATTAGTAAAAATATCCCCATAGCAATTAGTAATTGCTAAATTGAAGGGTGAAGAAAATCAAGGACCCTATCAACTAATACCCACTCAATTATCCCAATTACTTGATAAATGCATAGATTACAGCGAACCCACCAGGAACTTGATTGTGAATTAGGGTTCTTAACATGCATTAAAAGTCAACCAGAACAAACATTTTTGACAGCGACAGAACACTACAGCAACTACCAATTAATGTGAAGAAACCACAGCACCCAATTAACTAAAACTGCCAATTAAGGAGTGTGTAGTATTTGATTTAAGCTAACTGACCATTCCGGGAAATTGGTGGGTCCTCTCAACAAAATTTTCCTGGGCATTCGTCTCCTCATCTGCGAAGCATGAATTAGTAATTGTATGCATCAATTATTTGACAATAGAGTTGAAGAAGAGAGAGAAAAGAAAAAAGTGATACCGGAAGACTTGTCAGAAGCATCGCCAAAAAGGGAAGACGCGGAGAAGAGGGCAGTCTCCATTTTCTACAGCGGAGAGCACAATGTGGGATGCTGGATGCACAAGCAGACGAGGCGCTCCTTATGCAATCAGCCTTAGAGCTTTTCCAACTAGAATTTCAATTTTTGAAACTCTAATATGTCACGTCAATAAAAGTTTTATAGTTCTATAATTTACATTCTTTTATTTTTTCATCCAATGAAACTCATTTTAAGACAAATAATTTAATATTTATTGATGGAGCTCACTACTAAACATATATTATTTATTTTATGTTGTCAAATTTGTTTTTGCATATTGGGTTTTGTATAAGTTAAAAATAATTTTTATTTCCCGAATGAAGGCGTATGTAATTGATGTTTCTGGAAAATGTATTAATTTATTTTAAAGACTCTAAAAATTGATGAGTTAAATTGTATTGGTTGAACGATTGAAAGCATATGGAATATAATGTAGAATTCAATTGATACAAACTCAAATATGAGGATTGACATTAAAGAAAATTACAACCCGAGTGTTCGATATTTAAAACTCTAATTTAGATGATGAAGAAAAAATACAACACAAGTGAATGACGAATAGCCCTTGATACCTATGGCTGTGAGCTTTGTCGCTCCCTATGTCAATTCCATATTTCCTTAACAAGGTCTGATTGGAGACGTGCATATAGTGTTGGGTCATGAATTTATGCTACTCTACGGAGGTAGGCAGCAGAGCACAGAAGATGGCCTTGTTGGACATTTGGTTTGGGGGTATTGTCATCCACATCATCTTAGTCGAAAGCAAGTTCATACAAATCTCATTTGTCCTCGACGATTATGTTATGGAGTATAACACATGCCTTCATTATCATACCCAACGTACCTTTGTCCATGCTTCAAGTTGGACAGCAAATGATAGCGAAGTCGGCTTGTAGAATCCCAAATGCTCTTTCCACATTCTTCCTAACAGACTCCTGACGTTCGGCGAACAATCTTGCCTTAGGTCATTGAGGAAGAGGGATAGTTTTAACGAATGTTGCCCATTTTGGATAAATACCGTCGGACAAAAAGTATCCAATATTGAACTCGCGACTGTTCACGACGTACTCACATTTTGAAGCCCGACTCTCATACACCTCTTGGAAAACATCTTATCAGTGAATAACATTTAAGTCATTGAGGCTACCCGGACACCCAAAGAAGGCGTGCCATATCCAAAGGTCATATGAAGTAACGACTTCAAGAATCAAGGTGGGGACTCTATAAATCCCTTTTGCGAACATTCCTTTCCAAGCCGATGGACAGTTCTTCCATTCCCAATGCACACAATCTACACTTCCTAACATGCCGAGGAAATCACGGGTCTCGACAACTTGCAATAGCCAATCAACATCAGCTTATGCTGGTTTTCTCAAATACTCATCCCCAAACACTTGAATGACACCGACAGCAAAGTTTTTCATGCACTCCATAGCCGTGCTTCTTCCAATCTTCAAGTACTCATCGACACAATCTGTCGATACCCCATAGGCGAGCATACGCATCGCTGCGGTGCACTTGGTGAGCAGCGACAACCCACATCTACCAATGCCATCGTACCTAAACTGGAAGTACTCAAATCGACTACTGATGGCCTCAACAATGCGGAGGAAAAAGTGTTTTCGCATCCGAAATCTACGCCGAAAGTGGTTTTCGTTGTAGATGGAATCATCTGCAAAGTAGTCTCTGTGGAGGCGATCATGTGCTTCTTTTCGATCTCTCCGAATGAATATTTTCTTCTTTCTTGGTCGTTGGGATGATGAAGCTTTGCCCTCTTGTCTAAGTTTCAGAGCTAATTCTAATGACTTCAGGTGAGATTGAATGTTGAGTATGGTTTCAAGTATCGGTGAGTCATCACTAGAAGATGATTATTCTAGTATGAAGCTGAGATCATCTGTTGACTCTGTGGAAGATGAAAAAGATGGGTCACTCATTTTGTAGCACCTGTGACAGAAGTTTACAAATATTAGGAAAATTTACAAATTAATAAAGCAAATTAAGAGAGTATCGTAGTTAAAACTGAACATATTAAAATTGAACTCATTAAAATGAAATTAAACATCGTAGCTACAATCCAACATATTAAAAATCCAACATTATGATATGAAATTAAAATTGAACTCATTAAAATGACATTAAACATTTCATTCCACAATAGAAAGCGGTTCAATTACAACAAATACTGCGGAAAAGAAAGAACAACAAAAGCACAAAGTGAACAACATATTATTCCTAAGACATGGGTGTCAATCTAAAAAAGGGCTAGCATTAGACGAGGAAGATATTTGGCAGTATCGGCTCCTAATTTCTTCTTGAAGTGGACCATATCATGCTTGATCCTCAGGGCACATGTTAGCGATGTTCATTCTCAATATCTTGTCCTCATACTTCATCCGCTGCAGGCGCTGGTGAAAGTCTCTTAGTTCAACAACTTTCTTAGTTGTATCTGTCTTCACCTTAGCAGCCTCCGCCTTCTTCTCTTGTGCGATGACATATCTTTCCCACATGGTGTTGTTCTTCACATTTGTTATCCCCAAGGTTGATAGCTCCTTGGTCACAACATCAAGCACCAAGTCATGTGCTTTCTCTTTCGCCTTTCTCTTGGCGACTTTTCTTCCTATGAGGCGGATTAACTCGCTAACTTCCTCTGTTGGTGTTTCTTCATTAGCAGGAGTTGTTGGTGTGCCGGGGGTGTTGGGTGAGCCGGATGTCTCACTCTCAGTGTACCCGCCCACCTCATTGATCCTCAAGCGTTTAGAAGCGACATCTGCAGATTGATCGCAGTTGACCTCCCATTTTGGTTGGTCCTTCAGTAGCACCCGCCAATGCATCAGGTCGAACTGTTTGCCCACCATATCAACGTATATATCTTGGGCTTTCTGCATAATATCATCCTCATTCTCCCCAGTTCGGTTCACCCGATAAGCCTGACCCACACAAGCGGTCCACTTGGACACAAGTGGAGCTGCTCGGTTCCAGCGGGCGTTACAAACTTTCGTCGTTCTCTTTGTAGCTCCATTGGGAGCGTGCTGGTTGTAGGCACTTGCGACTTTGTCCATAACCCCATTTTCTTTTGGTCAGCCCTAATTAGGGGGTTGGTGCTGACATTGAGTTATGATGTGACAAATCGACGATCTTCTTCCAGTGTCCACTTCGAAGTCACACTGACACTCTCATTGTGGGTGGAGTTGGGTGGAGGACGGGGTGTTGATGAAGTCGTATTATTAGGTAGGGATAGCTGATAAGGAGGGGGCATTGAACCGTAGTTGAAATTTGGAATTGAGGGGACATTTTGGCCTTGAAGAGGAATGTTTGATGGTGGTTGAGGACATTGTGGATGTGGGTATTGTTGAGGGTATTATGGATGGTATTGCTAATTTGGAGGGTTCGGGACAATGTTCATGTTGTTCATGGGATCTCCCTGTGAATTATCCACTGTAAGTAAGTTCATGAAAGATTGTGGGTAATTATGATCCATTTTTGTGCGGACACCTATAAGTTAATCAAGAATGTTTGGATTTAAATTTTCAATTATATCATACATGTTTACACATGCTAACTAAATTTTCAATTTCACATTTCCAATTTACTCATCAAATGAACTAAATCTTCACACAAATTCTTAATTTCTAAAACATCAAAGTGCACAT
>JACYFF010010365.1:95719738-95733182 GCA_017589665.1 Selenicereus undatus | reverse complement strand
TGTTAATGAACATTTAAACTCTAATTCACATTTAAAATTTAATTTCTGTACATCTTCTTATACTTTCTAAAACATTAAACTTCCATTAAAAATTCAATATCATCTTCTAATTTCTATTTTGTACAAAATACTTAATTTCAACTAAATGTCAAATTGCACATATTCTACACTAAGGAAGTTGTCAAATTTAATTTGTAACACACATATATAATCTCCAATTTATATTTAAATTTTAATTCTAAACATCTTCCTCTAATTTCTAGAATATTAAACTTCCATACATATCTAATTTTACTTTTGTGAAACATATGAATACTTTCAATTACACACTTAATTTCAAAAAAAAAAATCACACACTAAATTTTTCTTACAATTTTCTTCACTTTTCAATCTTGATTCTTCAACTTTGTGAGAGTAGCTCCAAACAAATTCTACAAAAAGTCACAAACTAAAATTTATTAGTTCAAATTTATAAGTCAAAATATTTACTTAAAATAACTAAATATAATTAGATAATAACAATTACTTACACAATGTTTTTCCTCTTGGAACTTCAACTTCTTTCAACACTCACACAACTCAGAATTAATTCAGGAATGGGAAATTAGAAATGGGAGAGAGAGTGAAATTGAGATAAATTTTTTAAGATTACCCACGCGTATTTATAGATGAACAAAATGATATAAAAAAAAATTGTTCCCATGCCAAAACAGCCGTTGGACACCTTCCCCTATGTCCAACGGCTACTTTTGGCCCCAAAACCCGAAAACAGCAGCCCAGCCCCACACTGTCAGCTTCCTTTCTTCTTCTTTTTTCCACGCATCAAAACACAGCGCCTCAAGTTTCTGGCCTCATCAAAACGCTACACTTCAACCCAGAAACGAACAAAAAAAATAGCAACGCGGGGCAGAACGCACAGGCGTTCTCCCACGCATTGCCTCCCAACATTTCCCTGGCTGCCAGCAGACCCCTCCCACACGTGTCACTTGCGGACCCCACCCATGCCACGCGAGTCGCCTAGCTGCTAATGCTCTTAGGAATTTAGCCTGGAGCCCTAGACTCACTTCCTCCTTATTTTCCTTTTTTCTATTTTTTTTTTGTGTATGTAGGAACACAAATGCCAATATTATAGTCGGATGTAGAGCACTTACATTGCCAATCCATGATTTTGAATGATAGGTGAGGGTATACTCTCTCTACATTCCTCTGGCAAATATGTCATCCATCTCTTCCTACTCGAGGAAATTTGCTCATCAGAGGTATGGATATTAATCCAATTTGCCCTCATTGCAATGTAGCTATTGAGGATGCAGAGCATCTGTTTTTAGGGTGTTAGAATGCTCAACAACTTTGCCAATTAGCAAATGATCATAAGTTGATCACTATTGACCAAGCAGATAATCCTTAGTTAAAAATTGATAATTGTCTTTCTAATTTAAAGTAATCTACACCATCCGTTAAGATGGATAGAATTGCTGCACCCCTTTGGAGCATCTGGAAAATGCGGAAAAAATAAGATATTTCATAATGAAACATCTGTTCGGGTATCTCTCTTTTAAGAACAAAATGAGCTAGCACAGAATGGCGCATTAGACACAAACACTTTTTCCATCCAAACCACACCACATATCCGGTAGCTATAAGCAGACGAGGTGGATAACATGGAGTAAACCTAAAGGAGGATTCGTCAAGATCAAATTTGACGAGTCTAAAAATTCTCAAGGAGTAGCAGGAGGACTCATCATCCGTGATTGGCAAGGGAGATTCATACAAGCTGCAACATTCAACCTAGGAGCAGCTTCCGTATTAGTAGGAGAAGCAATAGCTATGCGTAATGGGATCAAATAAGTCATTCAAGCAGGTTTTACTGACATTCATGTTGAAGGTGACAACAAAATTCTCATCCCAGCAATGCAAGGAGAAATTCAAATTCCTTGGGAAATTCAAGTGCTAGTTCATGATATCACTACTTACTTTGATATGTTCAACAATGTTGTTATTAATCATATTTTTAGGCAAGGTAACAGTGCAGCCAACTGACTGGCTAAATTGGGATTGTCACTTCATTCCACAAATATGTGGGATGTGGTCCCTCATAGGAACCTTGGTCGTATCGTCTTCGAGGATAATTTAGGAAGAGCCCTTGAGAGAGGGGCTTCCTAGATTGTACTTCTTACCTTTCTTAAGGATACTCTTTCTACATTATCTTACAATTTAACTTTTGCTCACGTTTTTATTTGTGGTAGATTACCAACTTGAGTCATTAAATAAAATATTTCTCATTGACTCTACTACTAAATATATTTAATTATTTTTAGTCTTTTATTTTGTATTAGTATTATTTGTGTGAATAAGTTGCAGAAAAATAGTTCGTATATTTTCTGAAACAATGAATAATTAATATATAAGAGGAAACCTTTTTCTTTTAAAAGTATAATAGCAAACTCAATATGAAAAGTACAAAGCATCAATACAGTAATTTTCGTTAATAACAGTAGTTTATTGTACAAAAGTTCAACTTGAACAAAAATACAATAGTTCACCTTATAAAAAAAGAATAAAATAAGAGTTCAACTTAAAATGAATACAATCGGTGAGTTCAATATAAAAAACACACACAAGAGTTCGACTTAATACAATAAAATAGTTCAATTGAAAAAACTACGCTACAAAATTTCATTATCACCTACGTCTTTGACATGCCAGATTTCGCTCTTATATTTCTTCAACCAAGTCCGCCTAGTGGTGCACGTGGTGTGGGGTCTCGAACTTCTGTTGATATATCAAGTAAGTCGCATAGCATAGATGAAGGTCACGTCAAATATTAGGCTTTGGGTTAGTACCCTCCACATGGTCATAATCACGAGTAAGGTCATAAGAATCTCACTCATCCTTAATGATCATGTTATGGAATATTACACATTCTTCCTCATCAGTGCCATGACTCCACCCTTCATGTATCAATTGGGGCCAAACTTATGGCAAAGCGAGCTTGTTGCACACCAAGGGCTCGCTTAACATTCTTCCTAACCACCTCTTACCATACAACGAATAATTTTGCCTTTACAACTTGCAGAAGAGGGATAGTTATTAGAAATGTCATCCATTTTAAATAAATACCATTTGGTAGATAATATCATATTTTATACTCATGACAATTGATGACACACTTGCATTTTGGAGCTCAGTACAACTCATTGAACACCAAGAAATGGTCAAGGACATTTATATCATTAACACTTTCTGGCATCTCGAAGAAGGCATGCCATATCCAAAGGTAATATGATACAACTACCTCAATAATGATAGTTGGGACTCTATAAAGTCTTTTAGCAAATGATTCGTTCTAAATTGTTGGGCAATTCTTCCATTCTTGATTAGGGATGGCAGCGGATCCTGGATCCGATTCAAATCCATCAGACCCGCTCCATTTTTAAGGATCTGGATCCTAAAAATATAGACCTGTTAGATTTTTAGAGGATTCGGGTCCTATTGGATCTGGGTCGAACCTGGATCTAGATCTGAGACTTTGAGACCCAGACCTGACCCTGGACCCATATACAAACCTGTTTATTTTTTTTTTGACGGTGCGTTGTTATTTTGCCAAGGGCTTTTTGCCCATATGTGTTTTGAGTCTTTGGAGTCTCTCAAACCCTACTCTTCCTCTTCATCTACCTCTGTCAGAATTCTCAGCTGACTGTTCATATCTGTCGTCTCCCCTCCACGGCTCCACCGGTCGTCGTCCTCTGGCACCGGTCGTCGTCATACACCTTCACAGTCGGCGCTACAGCTTCGTCATGTTTTGAGCCTTTGGTATTATTGACTTTGTAATTTATTTTCTGCTTGTGGACCGAGGTTTGGTAATTGATAGGGTATGTATGGATATTAGACAACTTATTTGGCTTATGTTTAGTGACTTAATGGAGGATAGTGGGCCACTATCAGTAATTTCTACTTATAATTCAGTATTTTGCTATGTGTTATGACGGTGAAGTTAATTATATGGCAAAATTTTATGTATGTACTTTTATTTTGTTGTGACAAATAAGAAAGTGAAAAAAAGCGACTCAAACTAGCAGGACCTGTTAAGGACCCGCTAAACCCTTTAAATCCAGAGGATCCGGGTTTGGGTCCAAATTTTATAGACCCTGCAAATTTGGATCGGATCTGGATCCAGGTCTGAAAAATGGATCTAGATCTGGATCTTGGTGGACCCGAACCAGATTTGATCCATTGCCATCCCTATTCCCGATGCATACAGTCGATATTTCCCAACATATGTGGGAAATCATGCTCGTGCCTTACTTACAATATATAATCAACATCAATCAGTTTTCTTAAATACATTTCCCCAAATATTGCAATGACACCTTGTGTAAACTTTTTCAAGCCTTACAGTGTTGTACTTTCACCAATCTTCAAGTATTCATTAACAAAGTATACAAATATACCACAGATGAGCATTCACAAGGCTACAGTGCACTTAGTGACTAGCTTCAACTCACGCTTCCCAGTTGCATCATATCTCACCTGAAAGTACTCACAATGATTTCCAAAGGCCTCCACTATGTGGATGAATAAGTGCTTCCGCATTGTACATCTATGGCGAAAATGTTCATTTTAAATTGAATCTTCATGAAGTAGTATCCATATAAGCACTTATAAGCTTCTTCTTGATCTCTACGTATAAATCTTTTCTTCACTCGAAGCTTGGAAGACAAAGGTCTCATCTCTTGTGGAGCTTCCCTAACCTTTAGAAGGAATATCATTTCTTGGGATGAGTTTCATCATCAAGTAATTCTTCCACAAGGCATATAATACTGTTATTGGATCTTCATTATGAAGCTCAAATCATCTGATCATGGTGAAGAGGAAGACGAGGACAACGATGAGTCTTCCACAAGGGGTGTAATAACACTATTAGGATTTTCCATTGTTACGTACCTATGTAATATATCATGATTTAAAAACTGCAATGTCATTGCAACATAAAGGTTTAATACACCACATGCGGGTAAAAGTTACAATAAGCTATTACAATCTAAATGGACACAAGTTAGACGTATTGTAATTTATTGGAACTTTTACTAACGTGCCAAGCGGCACTTGGCATTACTCTAATCGAGGGGGGGGGGGGGACATATTACTCATTTGATGGAGGTTGTCCCAGTCTCTGGCATGTAATCTCTTCCTTCTTCATTCCAAAATAAGCAGCATCTTTTGGAGACTAAATTGTGAGTTCATCATCGTTTATCTTGTCTCCATACTGTTTCTCCTGAAGTTATTGCTTCCTCATCTTCAACTCTGTTGTCTTCCCCTTGTACTTATGAGCCTCGTCTCTCAAGCAAAATACTATCCAAGCTGCAACTTTCTTCTTGTCAACCATGGTTATCAAGTCGCAGAAGATTTGTATATTCTCAGTAGCCATTGTGTCCAACATAGAAAAATGACCAGTCACCAAATCAACCACAGTGTTGTTTGCATTTTCCTTAACCTTTCTCTTAGTGGCTTTTTCTCCCAATGTAGCAAATAACCCAATCGACTTCTTCATCACCAAGCGCTTCATTGCCAAGGATAGAGGTATCAAAGTATCCTTCATCTCATTTATTTTGGATTGTTTTGACGATCCTTCATTTGCAGATGAACTACAATAGGTCATCCATTTCATCTGTTTTTTAGCAAATAGTACTATGTTTCAGATCAAACTGATTTCCTGTCCATGCAAGAAATGTCTCATGAGCACGGTTCATAATTTCTTCCATGCTTGACCCACTTACATTGTGACATAACGTCCATAATATTGGGTTCATTTATTCACCAATGGGTGGCACTAATTCCAACTAGTGTTGTAAGTTTTTCCTGTTATCCATATAGCTCCTTTTGGGGCAAGCGTGTTGAAGTTGTGGTTACCTTACCTCAAAATGATGCTTTCTTTTAGTCGGCCTAGACAATGGGGTTCATGCTTATATTAATCCAAGCAATAACAAGTCATTTATCCTTTTCCACCATTTTCTTCCCCCTACAATGCCCCCCACCACTTTATCCCCTTCTAACTCATAGTTATTCGAATCATTATTAGCTCCAGAGTGCCCTAAGGAGGCAACTCTTCCTCTTGGCGTCAATGAGGGTGTTGAGTTACTTGCCCTCGGAGTTGTAGTTAGGCAGATACGGGGATAATAATGTAGGGGAAATATGGGGGCAAGGTAGGGGCATTTTGGGTTGCACCATTCCGACCACTTGGCATACTCAGGTAATATGGGATAAGGATAGTTTGGTGGTGGCCGGAGGATATGGGGCATAAGGTATATGAGGATTAAGAGGCACATTTGGTTTTCTACATCCCACAACTTTGTGGTTCATCGTCTCCGTTGAGTAAACTCACTACTGAACGTGGGTTATTGGGATCCATATGTCCACAAATGACACTACATACATAGAAATTTTTTTTGGTTATAACTTACAATATTTCCTAATGTTTATTGACATAATTTAATCACATATTTTGCATATGAAAGTAATCGCATAATTTACATAATTTCCTAATAAATCATTCATATAATCTCCTACCGTACCCACTTATATCCTAACGTAGTAAATTATATAAGAATTATCATAGTATTTTAATCATATTAACTCATACATATCTTCTAAGTTCTAACCATAAATTAAACTTAATAAAAATGTGCTAAGAACATATTAAAAGGACGTCATATTATTTTTAATTATATTAACTCGTGCATTTAACCTTAATCTCCTAAGAACATCTTTTGAAAGTTTACAATTGCATATTAATACAAGCATAATAAAGTTCATCTTAATATAAACATAGCGTAGCATTAGGTCAACATTTAGTGCAGCATAACAACACGTGACCATAAATTATTTAAACACGGCATTATTTTACAATAAGTTTCACAACATGTGACTAAAAAAATATTTAAGCATGACTTATAATACTAACACATAATAATTTAACAACAAATTTAAAAACTCGTAACTTAAAGATTCACGTATAAATTAGCATGGTAACTAAAAAATTTAGTTAAACATATATGATTGCTAAACTTAATTAAATTAACGTCAAACTAGTTTAAGAATACCTTATTATAACTTGACATTCAAATATTATTTTAAAAATTTTATTTGATCATTCTCTAAGCATCCTTAAGCATGACATTATTTATTAACACATAAAAATAACACTAGCATTAACATTTTAACTTACAATTATAAGAATAACTTCTGAAGAATCAAAGGCTATAAGATCACCCTAGAGGGGGGTGAATAGGGTGATAACTAAGGTTGCTAAACAATCGAAATGTAAATGTGGAAAAGTAAATCGGGACAAAACACAATCGACTGTTAACGAGGTTGGGCCTCAAAAGGCTTAATCTCCGCCTAGAGTTCCCTAACTCTAGGATTAACCCGAACTTTTATTAGGAGGATTGATTACACAACTCTAGAGTACACCTACTCTAAGTTTCACGTCTCAAGTTGAACCATTCAACTAGGTTTGGTAGAGTTGACCCTTCAACTCTATAATCTTACCCAAGTACACAATGAACAGTACAACTCAAATGTAAAGGAAAGCAAATTTAAGCTCAATGAATGCCAATATATGCTTGAGGAAGTAGTATGCCAATTGAGTGCTAGCTCTCATTGTTGTCTTTCTCTGTTTTTCAGCTCTTATATTTATAGTCAAGCCTTGAAGGAGCTGTTGGAACTAGTCGTTGGACTTTCCCAAAAAAACTGTTTCAGTTCAAGGCCTTGAGCTTCAGTGCAGGGTCCCTGAAAAATCTTCCATTTTTATTTTCCAACGTTCTCTTGCTATTTTTGCTGATTCTGTATTGTGACAACGGTTGCTTGGCTGGATTTCCTTCAGCTGTTGATTTCCAACGGCTACTTCCCATACTCATGAGGATTTTCAATTGTTTTTCCATAATTCAAGGCAAGCGATAGCTTAGTTAGAGAAAATTAAGCGATCATCCCTAAAAAGGTGGGATGTACATAATCAGATTCATATTATTTCGATATAATCAGAATATTATTATCAAGACTAATTTCATTAATCATATTTATGGCAACCAAATAAGTTTGCTCAATATAACCATATTGGATAAAATCAAATTTAAAACAATAAACAATATTAATATCTAAGCTTCCTTTTTGTCTTTCATCAAAACAAACATAACAATATCATATTAAGGGATAAAGAGAAAGTTAACAACTCTAGTATGCTTACTTGGGTTGTGTTCGATAATAGAGCTTGAAATAGAGGTTAGTGGTTTGTAGTGATCAAAATGTTATGGACCACTACTTAAAAGTTTTCCGTAAAGTAGTAGAAGAGGTCGTGGTTAAATGTTTATGTAGTGTTTTCAAAAGTTAATGAAAGTACTTTTTAAAAACCTCTACCTAGTGATTGCATTGCAAGTAACAAAATTCTTTTTTTTTTATTTACTAAAAACCTTTATTTATTGAGCCCTTGTTAGTCATTTTACATAAATATGCTACTTTAACAGCTACATTTACCAAATGCATTTATTTTAAATCGCTAGTTGAATAGCTAAACACTAACTACTAGCGGGTCACAACTAATCACTACTAAAATCGCTAACAACTAATAAAATAGCTAACCATGACTAAAATAGTTAATTTTACCAAACACGACCTCAGTGGATTAGTTAAAATTGGCCTTCAAACGTATCTACAACAATAAAATCAACAACAATTAATTAAAATATATCATTAGAAATGACATAGGGTCTGTTCTATTTCGCGTTTTCGATAGATAGATAGATATAAGGAGTTGTAAGAAGCTGTAAGGAGTTATAAGGAGATGTAAGGAGCTGTAAGGAGATGTAAGGAGCTGTAAGAAGATGTAAGAAGCTGTAAGAAGCTGTAAGAAGCTGTAAGGAGCTGTAAGGATAGATATAAAGAGTTGTTTAATTGTAGAAGAGTTGTATAGTATAATTTGTTTTACAATGAACGTTTTGGGTGAAAAATAATAATATTAAAATAATATACTTATTGAAAATAAATAATTAATTAAGTTAATTATACAACAATAAAATATATTAATCCCCATAAATTTGGTGAATAAAATTTCATCCACTTGAGGTGATTTTTTTATATGAACATTAGTTTGATCGAATAAGCAAAGTATAACAAAAAAAAAATTTTTTTTTTGACAAAATTGAATACAACTCTTCAAATAAATTCCTATTTTAAGTTAATAATGTTTAATATAAATAAATATATGGTCATCTATAATAATATACATTTTATGTTGAAACTCAAATATAATTTACGTTGTTATATTATGTTTTTACATTTATGTAAATATTGTGTTCATAAGATATTTATAAATTTTATATATTGGTAGTATCATTAAAAAATATACATATTTCTGTAACTAAAATAAATTAATGTTATGGAACATCTATGAGATGTAAGAAGATGTATGAAGATGTAAGAAGATGTAAGGAGCTGTAAGGAGATGTAAGAAGCTGTAAGGAGATGTAAGCTTGTCAAGATATCTCACAGCATAACAGAATGTTGAAGAATATTGGGTTGTTACAGTTCTGTTCTTGGATAGTTTGTTTGTTAGTTAGTTTGTTAGCAAGATAGCTATGGATGTATATATATTCCTACACATTACTTCTTACAATAATAAGCAATTACTAAATTCTTTTCTCTCTTCCTCTCTCTTAACATGGTATTAGAGGAGGAGCAATCCTATTTTTTCTTCCAGCTTCGATCATACTGATTCAAATCCACCAACAAATCCAGCTGACATTATTTTTTCTCTACACATTTGTTTCTTCTATCATTTGGTCTGATTCACCAAATGAACTAGCCTGATTATCTCAAAATCAGGATCTATCAAGATTTTTGGGTTCTTGATTTTAATCTTCATCAATCACAATGACAACTGCAGGTAATTGTGACCCACATTAGATGAATTACAATTGTGATCCTCTTCTTTTGCAAAGTTCAGATCATCCTGGCCTGCAATTGGTTAATATGAAGCTCAATGGCGCCAATTTTCAGCCATGGAGTTGTTCAGTTCGAATAGCTCTTAACACTAGAGCTAAACTTAGATTCATTGATGGCTCGTGTACAAGACCAGATTCAGATTCCCCAAACCTGGTTCAATGGATATGATGTGATAATTTGGGTGGTGAGTTGGCTATTGAATTCCATTGTGCCTGAGTTGTCTGATGCTTTCCTCTATGCTAATTCTGCTAGGGATTTATGGCAAGAATTGTGTGATAGATTTGGCCAAAGCAATGGTCCTTTGCTTTTCCAAATTGAGAAAGAAATCACTGAATTACAGCAAGGAACGGATAGTATAGCTGTTTACTACACTAAACTAAAGACACTCTGGGATGAATTGCAAAATCTCAGTGAGATACCAGTGTGTAAATGTCCAACTTCTTGCACTACCATGAAAGAATACAAGGCCCTTGGTCAAAGACAAAAGTTAATCAAGTTCTTAATGCATCTTGATGACAAATATAATGCTATAAGGGGACAACTTTTATTGATGGATCCCTTACCTAATCTCAACAAAGCTTATTCCATGGTTGTTAGAGTGGAAAAACAAAAGCAACTCACGAGTCACATCAATGCTGGAAATGAGATAGCAGCTTATGCTCACCAAATAGGCACTAGCAGTGAAATCACCAATGTCACTGCTAGTGGTCTTCTTGCTAGAGAAACATCAAGAGGGAGAAGAGATAACAACAAGAAGATTAGGAGCAACAGGTACTGTGACCATTGTCACAAGATAGGACTCACACAATATTAGTGTTTCTTATTAGTTGGATACCCATATTGGTATGAGGGTCCTAAGGATGGGCTCAAAAACAAGAAACAACCACAAAAAATGGTTGCAAATGTCTCCACTACTCTGTCTTACCAGACACCAGAGTCTCCTCTTGATGATTCACCAACTGGAGGTTCGAAAACTCAGTTTGATGGCAAATTTATGCAAGCATTAGCACAAGAGATGATGAAATTCCTGAAAAAGATAGGAGGTGATCATCAGCATGACTCTGTAAATTCCTTTGCACACTTTGCAGGTAAAGCTTCTGTTTCCATTAGCTCTCATTTAAGTGCTTGCAATGCTGTACTTAGTGATGGAGCAGGTTCATGGATCATAGACACAGGTGCATTTGACCACATGACACATGACTCTTCTTTTTTTACCTCAACAAAACTGCTATCTACACCTATCCATGTCACCTTACCTGATGGCACTTTGAAAAAGGTCACACAAGTTGGCCAAATGCCCTTAAATGAACACATTATCCTTCATGAAGTTCTCTTTGTGCCAGAATTTAAATTCAATCTGCTATCAATTCACAAGTTAATCAAAGATTACCCTTTCTGTGCCATCTTCTTCCCTGATAAGTGTTTCTTTCAGGACCTTACCACTAAGCTGGTCATGGACACTAGGTTTAAATTTGATGGACTTTATCAGCTAAAGATACCAAAGGCTGACAAGGCTCTTAGTTCTCTTGATATTTCTAAAGGCAAAACAACATCTACAGAGAAATCCAAGCTTCACAACATACCTAGTTTTGTTTCTGTTACATCTAATAGTCCTCATTGTAACAAGCAACCCCTTGACATTTTACATACAAGGTTTGGTCATGCTTTTGTTTCAAAGATGAAACACATACCTCTGTGTAAACAACTTATATCAGATTCTTTCTTTTGTGAAACCTCTGTACTAGCAAAATTTGCTAGATTACCTTTCAATGATAGTTCTATCAAAACTACACATTGCTTTCAGCTTGTACACATGGATTTATGGGGTCCTTATAGAGTTGCAAACATCACTGGTGCAAAATATTTCCTAACCTTGGCAGATGATTTTAGTAGGTCTACCTGGACATAGCTTTTGCAAAGTAAAGACCAAGTTTTTTTTGCCATCTTGCAATTTTACCATATGATTGAAACTCAATTTTCAACCAAAATTGCCATAATCAGAAGTGATAATGGCACAGAGTTTATCAACTCTTCTTATGGTAGTTTCTTTGTTGAAAAAGGCATTTTACATCAAAGGAGTGTTGTCAAAACTCAGCAAAATGGAGTAGCAGAAAGAAAACATAGACACCTCTTAGACACTGCTAGAGCACTAAGAATTCAAGCTGGTTTTCCTAAATCTTTTTAAGGGGAGTGTGTTCTTTCTGCCACACACATCATAAATCAATTACCCATGGTAAATCTACTGTGGAAAAGCCCTTCTAAAATTCTTTATGGCCAACCACCAACTAATAAGGATTTAAGGGCCATTGGTTGTCTGTGCTATGTAGCCAACATAGGGAAAATAGACAAGTTTGAGCCTAGAGCACATAAATCTGTCATACTTGGGTATTCTTTTGGCATCAAAGGCTGCAAACTCTATGATTTGACAAGCAAGAAAATATTTCACAGCAGAGATATTATTTTTAAAGAAGATATTTTTCCTTTTAAAACCAAATCTAATGATGTTTGCAACATTTATAATGAACCTGTTTTACCATGCATTCTACCTGATTCTGATGCTATTAAATCCCCTCCCTTTTACACCTCATGTTTCATTTAATGAGCACAATTCCTTTTCACCCTTGCTTCCCAATCATACTCATCATACTGTTTCAGACACTGGTTCCAATCACTCTAACACAGTCCCTTCACCCTAAAATCAGTCTCCAACCTCCAGAAACTTGGGTTCTCTTCAACATACTGATGTTGTTGCCCCTAGAAGGTCATACAGAACTAAGCAGACACCTGTCTGGTTATAGGATTTTATTTGTCCCACAACCAAGTCCATGCCAGCACTTGTGGTATCAAATACCCTAGACACATCTCCTTCCCATTCTTTACACACCACTACATACCCTCTATTTCAAACCCATGATTTGGCACATTTGTCCAGTGCTTATATGGCTTCTCTTATATCTGTGTTGAATACTCCTGAATCCCATTGCTATGCACAAGCTAAGTAGCACCCAGAATGGGTAATGGCAATGGAACAGGAACTTAATGCATTGCATAAGAATGACACTTGGGTACTTACTACATTGCCTCCTGACAAAAAGGCCCTCAACTCTAAATGGGTCTTCAAAACCAAGTATAAAGCTGATGGTTCAGTTGAAAGGCACAAAGCCAGATTGGTAATAAGAGGTTTTGAACAAGTCAAGGACAAAGATTACAAGCATACTTTCTCCCCTGTAGTAAAAATCACTACTGTTAGAGTTTTCATTGCCTTAGCTGCTGCTAGGGGTTGGACTCTCCATCAACTTGATATCAACAATGCATTCCTTCATGGTTTTTGGAAGAAGAAGTTTACATGTTACCTCCTGAAGGTTACTCTCAGGTGCAGCCATGACAGGTGTGCAGGCTACAAAATCTCTTTATGGTCTAAAGCAAGCCTCAAGGCAATGGAATCTGG
>JACYFF010010365.1:95698277-95719338 GCA_017589665.1 Selenicereus undatus | reverse complement strand
TATATACATACATACATACATATACACACACACACACACACACACACACACACACACACACACACACACATATATATATATATATATATATATATATATATATATATATATATGTATGTATATTGCTTTCAGCTTTTCCTCCCTATGCTTCATCCAACCATCTTTCTCCTCACCATATTTTTTGGAAAATATAATGTAACGCCCATCATATGGTTAAATTTGTAGTTTTAAAACATTGAAATGACTACTTATATTACCAAAGATGCACTTTCCTATTTAGAAGACTTATGTTTAAGCACTCCATTAAGCATGTTTGTTATGGATCACTTGAATGTCTTCCGGGAAAGTTTTTCTCTAGTAGAGTTTGAATAAGGACAAACACATCGGAAAAACTTATGGTGATTTGCAAGTCCAATTATTGATCCTAAAATCCATTTTAGGCAACTATTTGTAGTCAAGAGGGGATAGGGGGTTAATGATGATATCAAAGTTGTGCCATGACTATGAACTATTCTAGGAAAGAGAGGGCCTTGAGGAGTCATGTAGCAAAGGATGGATTAATGGATAAGATTGCAAATCCTAAGGATGTAGAAGAGTGATGTACATCAACTCGCCAAAAGCGAACCGTTTATAATACTTCGGTTTGTGGTTAAATTGTGAGTTAAAGGATTTGAAGCGACTACTTGTATCACCAAATATGCATTTGTTTTTAAGAAAACCTACTCCTAAGGATTAGATAGTTAAACATGGTTGGCTTAGAGCACTTTGAGGATGGGTGGCCTCCTAGAAAATTTTCTCAAATAGCATGTAAGTGAGGACAAAACACGCATACTAAAAAGGCTAGTGGTGATTTAAAGGCCAATTAATAATCCTTTAAGCTGTTACGAGCAGAGTCTGTGACCTAGGAGGGCCCAAAGCCTTACATATAAGCTCTAAATGCTTTAATGTGAGTTCCTACTCACTCATTATGATCATCTTTCCTAACAATTACATCAGAACTTTAGATGGTTGTGTATTTAAGGGAATGAAGGAGAAGATCAGAGAATAAATGACAATATAAAGAATTACTTTATGCTTGGTATGAGTGGTCACTACGTCATTGCTTGGGAGTATGTAAGAGTTATATTGTTGGCAAAGATCAATCCTCATATGGGACAAGTGATAAATTATGATGTTGTTTAGCAACACAATGGCTACCTTTCCCTTTTTTACATTTCAAGGTTTTATTTTTATTTTATCTACTAACCTTGTTAAGATTGCTCATCAAAAGCACCAAATATGTTACAATTGTCAATTAGAATTTGTATGGATAATAATTCGCAAGAGTAAGTTCAAGTTATCTCTTAGAGATGTTTGGTTTAGACTAGTTTTAGCAACTAATGTTTATAGGTTGTCTTTTTTTTTTCACCAGCTAGCCTTATGCACGATCAATCCAAAATAAGAAGCTTTTACCATTTGAATAAATTAACGTGCAATTTTAAATCTTTGAAATACTTTTTTTTGAAAAGAGATTTGAAGCTAGATAGTTACACATGGCAAAGTTATATCACAAGAAATTGACACATGCAATTATCCCTTTTGAACTTATTAGTTCAAATCCAATTGCTTAAAGATAGTAATCAATTTTTGCTCAATTAAAAATAATATGTCACATCCTCAAATTATGCTTTTATGCCAAGTATTTCTTTTACAGTACCTTGTGTCTATCCAAATTAAAGTTAAATATAATTTTAAATTTATATGGGGTTCTTGAAATTGGCCTCTCTAAATGTAGGGATGCCTGAAGAAGTAAAGCTGCGTATATTTAAATATCCCCAAACCATGTGAAAGTGATATCTGCACTACAAGTTGTTTTCATATGTCATATCCTCAAATATCCAAATTAATTGACTAAGATATTATCTTAGATCAATCAAATTTTTAATTAAGTCTAGTCAAATAATCTATATGCTCTTTTAATATAGTTCAAAAATATCTTCAAGATATTATGTTTTTAAGTCACATAATATCTTAGTGCATAATCAAATATTCTTCGTGGCTCCTCAGTCAATCATAATTAGTTGATATCATATCAACTAAGATCGATGGAGAGCAATCTTCTAACATAAGACCTATAATAACAATAAAACAATGCCCTTATAAAATCAATATAATATAAATTGCAATAATATCTTTATGTGTCAATTAGTGTTTTTGTCAATCAACATATCAATATAATTATTGCAATATTTTATTTGGGTCTATCTAGCTCAGTTTGAAACTTTCCATTTCTTGATTGTTCCGAGGCAAGTATATCTGAATAGCTCGATTATTGACAAGACCTAATTAATTCTTAAAGAACCCACTTAGCTGATTGCTCATATCATAAAGATTTTTATTTTGTGTTTTATCAAAATAATGTACAACATGTAAGCGCGCACAAGAGAGAGTCAACAATCTTCCCCTTTTTGATGAAAGACAAAACTAGAATAATGAACATAATAGGTCAAGTAAAGAATGTTGATTACATAATAGCTGCAGTAATAAGAGTGGGCATATCAAACCATGAGTAAGCAGAGATTAAGATCATGTAATAGAAATTGGAGCTTAAGATCATAGACAAGATTATTATATCCAAGTGTATTGTCTGCTTATATAACAAACTTGACAACTTGCCAACAAAATATGCAAGCATTGCATTTGATATCAATTCTAAATTTCATGCCGCGTTTTCATCAAAAAGGAGAGAATTAGGGATAAGAAATGTATGAATTATGCCAGCGCGAGTTTTGAAAAACATAGTTAAAAATAGTTTGAAAATTATTAGACTACTATGGAAAGACAGTGGGAGCCATGAAGAAAGGGTTAGTGCTAAAGGCTTGGTGGATTTCCGGGCATTAGAGATAACATGGTTGGCAAATGCGATACTATGAACTTCATCTTCACTTGTTAAAGGAACAACCTTGAAAGCACATGTCTAAGTGAGGCTGCTAATCAGATGAGATCATTTACTTCGTGATGCATAATCGAGAACTAATGGTAGAGATGTTTGCGTAAGCCATTGACATTGTTGTCCGTTATTGTCTGATTATAGATGATGCCATCCAACATATCATGTTCTTCTAATAAAATGCTTTCAACCTTACTTGCTATCTCTGACAAGTCAAAGATTCTCTCTTCTAGGTAATGAAATTGATTAGGATAGGATTATGGCGGAATATGTTGGATTCCCAAAGGGTGGTCTCATATGCAAACCATAAACCGTATAAGCATATCTAAGCTCATCCTCAACCATTTCATCAATGAACTTTTATATATCCTCCTAGTCCTGTAAAAATGAATTTGTTTGAGGAGTCACAAGTAATGACTAGGGTAGGTTTAGTTTCCCTTATCTTCAATTTTAAGGACATCCCAAAGTGCTTAAATATCAATGTCAACATATTTGCATATTGGAGAAGAGTCAGACGGTCGATGGAACTGAATTTAGACATAAACCCAAGAATGAATAATCAACTCACTTCTTAGAAGATAGATAACCTATAATGTTTTCTCGTTGACTTTTTCTGTGGAGTGACATTTGAAAAGGAAGGCTCAAGCGATGGCATAATACAGTAAGGGACATTTATGGTTAAGACAAGGTAAGACAACTAATTAGATATTACATTAAAGTTAATGCTGTGGATTAGTAAATTCATTTAGACATTTGTTTCTAGCATCTTGTCTGGCTAGGTTAAGCTGAGTAACATATGGTAAGCCAAGAATTTTGTTTAGTATACTCCCAACGAGAGCGAACATAGCATATTTTACTTACATTCTAGAGAAAGCTCACCACCAGTCTGGATAGTTTTTAACAAAGAGAGAGAATATGCAAACTAATTGATGGTAGACTTATCCCTTCATGTAACAAGATTCCACAATTGTTCCTTAAAATTTTTCAATAAACCTAAGTTTCTCTTGCAATAGGGACATGACATTCACTCTTTTATAGCCAGACATATAATGGTTAGCAAATTTGATCAAGTGTTTTTCTCTTTCAAGGGCAAAGTGGAATCCAAAAAGGGGAATTACCTTAGATATTAGTGTACCTTAGATATTAGTGAATGATGAATGGGTGAGGGCAGCAAGGAGGGTGATGTAGTGGTAGTGATTGAAGGCTCTCTAGAAGGTGATTGTGGGAGGTACAACCTCCATGTGAAGCAGAAGGTTTGACTTCGAGCTCAGAGTCTGGGGTCTCGTAATGGGCAAGGTGGGCATGAGTCATAGGGCTATTGTCGACTAGTTTGATAGACATTAAACATGTTGGGAAAAATTCAATTTTTAATATTTATAACCCCAAGTCCAAGGTCTTATCGTCAAGTACTCGGGGTGTCGCCCACAAGAAGTAGGGTTTCAAGCACCAGGATTTGTTCATGTGTTCAATCTAGGCCAAGTGAAAGGCAAAGAAGGATAAATTAAACTAAGCTAACAACCATACAAAAAGAGGCTTGTAATTGTAACTGGGCCAATTGACGAACCAAGTAATTAAGGTGAGTCCAAACCTACCCAACCTCTACTAAAAACAAGAGATGGTTGGTTGCGTCGTCCAAGACCACCTAAGCCCTCTCTCAAGGGTTATGAGCTAGTTTAATTAGTCTAACCTCCTATTTTCATGGGGTTAGCCCAATTAGACCACAAAATTAGCAACCCTTAGACCTAGCTAAGATCGAGACTAATTTCATGTCCCGAACCCGGCAATCCCCTCTCCCACACAAGTTAATTGACCTCACCTCTCCGCATAAGTTAATCGCCCAAAAATAAAGATGAAATCTCTCTCAAGCATTTCATCGAAGACTTGGCGGGTTTGAGAGGAAACTCTAAGTTCTGAGGATAAGTTGGGTATGGTTAGGCCTAATAGTAGACTAGTTAGCCATCAAAGGGCTAATCACAATCCAAGCCAACAAAACTAACCACTAATCATCATCAAAACACAAAAACCCCAAACTAAACCTAAACTAACAAATATGAAAGCAAACATGAACTAGAGAGGAAAGAGAATGAAACTAATCTAATCTAATCAATCTAACTAAATATGGATTAGCAATGAAAACTAAACATTTAAACTAAACAAATCAAATACAAGAATTAAACTAACAAAACCTAAACAAGAATAAAAACATGAAATAAAGAGAGATAGAAGAAGAGAAACTTATGCTTGATTAAATGAATGAACTTGAAATCTACAAGCTTGAACCCAAAATACAATCTAATATGCTAATGTAATCCTCCTATTGAGGGTTTTATTGGCTAAAACCTAACTTAAAACTAGCCAAAAAATCACCGGAAGAATCCCCAAAAGAAAGCTTTACATAAGAAACAAGTTGAGCCGGAAAAAGGGGTTGCCAAGCCAAAGGGGCGACGACCGTCACCTTGGTGACGTGTAGCTGTCGCCAGCCGCGACAGGCCATCGGGATCAAGACATTCGGCCGTCGCCACACACCCTAGATGTTGCTGCTGTAAGGTGGCGACAACTGTCGACTCCCCCAGGTTGCCCGTCGCCTGCTGCTTGTTTCTTCTTTTGTTCCTTCTTTGATCCTTTTCGCGGCACTTGCTTGGTTAATCTTATTTAGACCTGGCAAAACTGACCCGAGACCCGAGACCCGAACCGAATGACCCGGACCCATACCCGACTCGACACCCGAAATATGCTCACCCGAAAGTGGACCCGAAACCCGAATTGACCCGACCCGAACCATACTCGAACCGAAATTTTCAGCAAAGTTGCTTGTTTTGGCATGACGAGCGTATTTCATAAAAAATTGGTTGACCCGAAATCGACCCGACCCAAACCATACCCGACCCAAACCGAAACGACTTGAAATGTCACTTAACCCAAACATGACCCGACCCGAACTTGACCCGACCCGTACCCGAACCGAATGACCCATTTGCCAGGTCTAATCTTATTACCTACAAAAGTAAATAAAATAAGTAAAAATCTTAAAGATTATATTATTATAGGAGCTAAAATTAGGTGAGAGAGGCACATAAAATACGGTAAATTGGCACCCAACAAATGCCCCTACACCTATCTTTTGCTCTTTTTGCTCTTTTTTGCTCTTTATTTTGCTCCCTTGGCTTATGACTCCCTTTATTTTGCTCTTTTTTTTCTTTCTTTCTTCTTTTTTTCCCTTCTTTTCTCCTTCTGCTCCTTAGCCCAGGTGGGTAGTTCTTGTCTTATTAGGCCTTGAGCTCCCGGAGGAACAACTTAGCACATACTGAGGCTTCTTCCCTATTTAAGGGTTTTATTTGGATGTGCAAAGCACTTATTTAAGCCCACATAGAGGTACCGGAGTTAAGTTGACTTTTGCATAATACTTTTTCTCATTTTTTCCTTTTACTCATAGTGAAGCCAAAATTAGAAGTCAATTAACCAAGTAGAATGCCCCCAAACCCAAATTTCAACGACTTACACCATAAGTTAATGATTAAGTGTACAAGGTAGGCACAAAGCCGCACATGTGAAATGAGGTTATTATGAGAGATCGGACATCACATTATAGACAAGTGTTCCATCATGCATATTCAACCTATATACAAGCTAGCAATCAAGCTATCAAAAATCAAAAACCAATCACAACGGCATAAAAGTCCCCCAAAGCTAAGAAGAAAAATTATACAAAAATTGAAAAATTAAAAAAATTTCACAAAAAATATACACAAAAGGGTATCTGACTTCCTATCCCCACACTTAAGTCTTACAATGTCCTCATTGGGAGCTGAGGAGTCGCAACAACCACAAAAAAAAGCACAAAATACAAAACAGAACAAAACATACAAGAACACTAAACCTACGCACATATACACAAGTTAATACACTCACCCAAAAACACAGCCGCATCCAATCGATAACAGGACCACACATATAGACAAAACTAACACCACCAAAAATGAATACATACCAATCTAACAACACCACCAATAATAAGACACAAGTATGAACAAAAGGCACACAAAGGAGATCATGGGCATCAATCGGCTCCATAATTTCCCAAATTTCACCTTAATATTGATCACCAACAAATATACAACCTAATATCCACAAGTAAAGAAAGGAAAAAGAAAGAAAATAAAAAGGAAAATAAACACAACCTAATATCCACAACTAAACAAAAAGAAAAAGAAAGAAAGTAAAAAGAAAAAAGAAGAGTTAAAACGAGTATACCAGGTCGAGTACCGAATGTACCCAAATTATGCCACAGGGGTGCAAGGAGCATCAACCACTTCTTGTCTCTCAAGGTTGGAGCTTTCAACTCGGATGTGGTTAAAGCTCGCAAGAGCTTGTCATGTGCCTGTGCATGCATTTTATAACGATGTAAGCAAGAGAACACTAGTAAAGATCTAACAAATATAGTTAGTGCACCCTTAAACTTATCAAATGCCATCGAAAAATCGAAAGTGTGATCAAAGAAGATACTCCACATGATTTTCCTAGGCACGTCCTTTAGGAATACACAGTAAGGGCCCAAGGAGGGATTATACGCTCTAATGTTGCCTCAGGACTCGTGAAATGCATGCAATTGAGAGGGTTGGTGGGAAGGTAGGGGGATGAAATGGGGACTAGGTCAACTGGATCGGTGCAAATGGGGTCAATATGCTCAATGCTAGGAGTGGCACCAGCCCTCACATCATCACTATATAACTCCTCAAAAGAAGGCTCTAGCAATGTAATACTGCCCAACCAATCAAGCGAATCAGCCTTTATAAAACTAGCATCACCCCTAAGAGACTAACGCATCTCTAGCCCTGTGCATTGAGCTAAAGAGAAGGGAGAACAAAGTGAGCGCAAGAAACCCTCAGTAGTGTCTCTAGGAGTGCTAGACAAGAATGGAGTGACAAATGGTAAAGATATCAAGGGAGGATCAATCACTTCCTCTAGGCCAGTCAAAGGTAAATCAACCATAAAATTAGGCTCCAAGGGAAGGGAAGACTCATAATCATTATAGAGACTAACCTCAAGTCTAAGAGAAGATGGACTAGGGTCAGTCTCATGCAATAGGTCATACTCCCTTATCTTACCAACAAAACACTCCTGTCACTCATTCATTGTCTCTATTACGACATTAAGTCTAGCATGGCATGCATCGGAAATATCATAATAGGAACAAGAATTTGCATCATGGTCCAAAGATTGACAATAAGTGCACACAATAGGAGAATAAGCGAGCAAATCATAGGAAATGAGGGAAGGGCACACAAAAGACTCACTAGCATTCTAGTGGTGCCATTAATACCAAGCCAAAGACTCAAACAAATCCCACATATCGTCAACGTCTAAAAAGCACATACTACCATAACACATAGACTCAAGTGTGGTTCAGGTCTCATGTGTTATTCTCTCAATCACAACTTTGCATATTTCCCATTTTTCATATATGAAATAAACATATTGAGCACAGTAATCATTCAGTCTAGACAAGTATTGCCAAAAACGTTTATGCTAAAATTGAGGTAAATGGAAAATAGACATTTCGATTTTTTTTTTTCAAATTTTTAATTTTTTAATTTTTTTGGATTTTCTAAAGGACTAGCCTCGAATACTCAAGTAAGCCCCGATATTGAAAAGTGCCAACTCCTTAGCAATGGCGCCCAAAACATGTTGGAAAAATTTCGAGTTTTAATATTTATAACCCCAAGTGCAAGGTCTTATCGTCGAGTACTCGGAGTGTCATCCACAAGGAATTGGGTTTCAAGTACCAAGATTCGTTCAAGTGTTCAATCTAGGCCAAGTGAAAGGGACAGAAAGATAAACCAAACTAAGGTAACAACCATACAAAAAGAGGCTTCTAATTGTAATTGAGCCAATGGACGAACCAAGTAATTGAGGTGAGTTATAACCTACTCAACCTGTCCTAAAAATAAGAAATGGTCGGTTGCGCCATCGAAGACTACCCAAGTCGTCTCTCAAGGGTCATGAACTAGTCTAATTAGTCTAACCACCTATTTTCATGGGGTTAGCCCAATTAGACCATAAAATTAGCAACATTCGGACCTAGCTAAGATCGAGACTATTTTCATGTCCCGAGCCCGGCAATCCCCTCTCCCACACCAGTTCATGACCCTTGAGAGACAACTTGGGTAGTCTTCAAGAATCAATAGAATGGATGCAATTCAAGAATCGGTAGAATCGGTAGAATGGATGCAAGCGGTATTTCAAGGGTTAATTAAAATTGATGGGATAGACACTTTTACAATTAGACTAAACTTGCATTCATAAAATATTTTAAATAATCATTTACATAGCACAACTAAAGTTACATTTTACATGAATTATATTCTATAGCGACATATTTTTCACTTTCTATATTTCATTTGTTGACTTAAAATTATATTGGGGTTCTAGACTATTGCTTATTAAAATAATTAATTTGTTTTGGTGGGCAGCAATAAGGGTTTTGCCCATAACTTATTTATTATAGATATACTGGCTTGTAAGATATTGATCGGTTCAAATAAAAAACTATACCAATCCATGCGAAGAATGGGTTTAATACTAGTTTGGTTCCTATAACTGGATGATCCTTCGTTCGGCAAGTAAGTGTCTTTACTTGTCCACTTTCGAATTGATTGAGTTCATCTTAAATGGCGATTATCCAATTTGGTTCATTAAGGCATCTAAATGATTTTTTTGTTCTATGTGAGACAAATAAAGCAAAGAAGGCACAGTAATTATGTAGGGATGACCAAGTTCTTAGACCTATAGATATATATGTTAATAGATTTTCCATAGGTAGATATGATTTATATTTATATCCTCTTCAAGGTTCTTGGGTTACCTCTTCTTGTACTTCATTTGATGTGGGACCTTCTTCATTTGTATTTTGTTCTACCTCTTGATGTGGAGGTGTCTCATCTAGATTTTAGTATGTTTAGTGCAAATCACATTAAGATCTAATATGCTTCTTTATTATCTCTTCTTCTTCATTGTAAATTCTCCTACATCACATTAAGATCTATTTTCTCTTCTTCTTCATTACCACCATATTTTCCTAGTATGTCTATTACATTAGGTTCTCTTGTCTCTTCTTCTTTATTATCACCATATTGGACTCATAAAAAATTACGTGAATATTTTTTTTTTGTTCTCTACTCGTAGTATGTTTATTGCAAATCTAATATGCTTGGCTATGCATGGAATATCCTAGAAAAAATCTTTCATTGCTTCTAGCATCAAATTTTCCTAAATTTATCCTTTCCATTATTATGAGCAAGCATTTACACCCATTAGGGTGAAAATAAAATACATTTGGTTTATGACCTTTGAAGAGTTCATAGGAGGTCTTTTTGAGATAAGGTAGCTTAAACAATAGTTTAAAACATAATTAGTGATGTTAACTGACTTTGCCCAAAAAATTGTGATAAATCATTTTTGTGTAACATAGTATGTGTCATGTCTTCTAAAGTAATATATTTCCTTTCTACCTTTCCATTTTGCTGAGGTGTACATGGTGCTGAAAAATTGTACATTCTTTAATTATTACCTTAATTAGAACTGATAAACCCAATGGTTGGGGTTTTACCGTCGTCCAGAAGGACACGACTTTAAGTATATGCACTAGATGTAACATAGTTAAGCATAGATTATAACCATACATATTCAAACATTACCAAAACCATATACAAATAGTTGCTAAATATCATAAGGTTTACACACCAGAATAGAGCAATTCTCCATTAACTTTACGACTCCAACAACTGAATATCCCAAAATATAGTTTCCAAAATATTCATGAACTAACATCACTACTGATCCATCTATATTCCCATGCTCACTTATTCTCTTCAGCTGGTTTTCTAGCATGAGGGCGATTCACTGAGCATTTGCCTAAAACAAAACATGACAAATACTTCGAAATGTGAGCCAAAGCTCAATGCATGTATTCCTATATTGTTAAAAATTCACCGAAAAATTGGTTGGGCCCGCTTTGCAATTCATTTGAGTTTAAAACAGTGAATAAGATGAATGTAAAACTACATTGCTAGTTATTATTTGATAGTGAACCCCTAGTAACTGATACGATCTATGGATAGGTGTACACCTGCCAAGTCGATCGGGGGACCTGACTTTTAGGTTGTGCTGGTGACTACAGGGCGAATGCCCTATCAATGATAACTGATAGGGTCACTAATTAGGTGGTAAATCATTGAATAAACTAATTCATTGATATACTTACCAAAACATTATAACCTTGATAAATACATTCTTATTTCTAAAGATACTGGTAATGGAAGTACATGAGATTTTTAAAATGCAATCTCGCTTGATAATATTTATGCACAATAGGGAATGATAGACTAGGCCTCGATTATGCTTCAGAAATGTAATTATAGGTATACGTAGTTAGTAAACAACACTCACTCTCATAATTTGTAACTTTAATAGAAATTCATTAATTAAAAGGCATCCATAACTCAAACAATTCAACATAAGAAAAGTTACACTATGATGATTTGAAAACTAAATAAATTAAGGTGCTTTAACTTGAGGTAAAATAATTTGGAGTAAAATAGGCCAAGGTAGAATAATTGAGGTTATAATGGAAAGGCTTTGATGGTTATGAATAGAACATGAATTTTTGATATTTTTGAGATGAATAATAAGGGTTTAAGGCCAAGAGAGGTATAGTTAGGTTCTGGATAGCTTACATTACCCTAACTTGGCCGACAAGCACTGTTGTTGAGTTATTACTCTCCCCACTTCTCCAATTTCATTTACATGTCCATTTAGTTAAATTTTCCAACCCAAGTATGTTTGTAAATACAATCAAATTTGTTAAACTTAGCAACATTAATAATCATACAAAGCTCCTAATAATACTTTCATTTTTTTTCATGGTACATTCGTTTTCTCATAAAACCAAGCTAAATGCCCTTTTACCAGTAACCTTTGTTTCCTTCATATAGTTACCTTATTCTAGCCAAACAATAAAAAATTACTTCATGATCAACCTGACCTATTTTTCAATACATTTCTTCACATAATCACTCAAAATGCTCCCATAAACTCACTTACATTATTAAACCAAACAACCTCTTTTGATCACTTATGGGATTTTCCATAATCCACTAATTTTGGCAAAACTCACACAACATCATTTTTCAAGCCAATAGCACATCCAACCTTTAAATTCCATCTAATTCCATCCAAATGAACAGACTTGATTCAAAAATCAAATGAAATCATGCATGGTCATGAAACTCTAGGTTATACTCAATCGAAATTTACATTCAAACTCATCCAAAATCACCTACAGCATCATTTTCACTCTTTATGCTAAAGGTTACAAACTTAGTACACAAAACCCATAATCCATCAACCTTATAAATAAAGCTTGCATGATCATGCATGGATTCAAACTTATACATGACTCACGCACTTCCAAACTTAACCAAACACAATAAAACAACAAACTAGCATTCATTCTAACTCATACAACATGATCAATAATCAATTCCATCATAAAACCAAAAATTAAACAAAGTTGGGTTTGGCTTTTACCTCACTTGAAGGCTAAAGAGAGAGAGAGAGAGAGAGAGATGAATGTGGCGTTTGGTGGTTGTGGGGGTTGTGGGTGGTGGCTGGTGGTGCTGGTGTGGTGGCTAGTGGTCAGTGGCAACCCAAGCTAGCGGCAGGAGGTGGCGGCGGCAGCAGGGCAAAAATAGGGGGGTAGTCGTGGAGAAGAGGGGAAGAAGAAGAAGAAGAAGAAGAGAAAGAGAAATTGATTTTGGCTGGTCTATTTTTTATTTTTTTTACTTATCTAGATAATTTGTCTGATTTTATATAAACATAAAGTAGCTTTGTGCTAATTGAAATTTAGCATAAATGATGGTAATTAGCTTAACTCAATTGCATCAACTTTTTGGACCTCTAATTAGGCTCATTGGGCTCAGGAAAATAGCATTCCATGGTCGATAAAATTTTTACGCAGCTCGAAATTAAATTATTATAATGTTATGGAAAATAATTTATCGATTGATCATATTTACCAGGGCCTACTATTGATTCACCCGAAATTTTATGATAATTAAAACCCGAATTGTAAAGTGGGACCCAAAATGAATTTTTTCCAACTGGAATGCTTAAATGCGATAAATAAATGTGAGAAAATTAATAACATGGATTAACTAAATAAATAAACATGATTTAGGGTCGAACTACTATAAAAATTATGAGTAATTCCATGATTATTAGTAAATTTATTAAACTCATTTTGACCAAATTACCTGCAATGATAACTTCTAATAAAAACAATGGATGACTTTTTAGAAACTTGCATTTGTTTACATTGAAGAAATGCTGCATCCATCCACACCTAAAATCGCTTCCTTCCCCACTTATGTGTGTGGCAGGGTCTGTTCGCCATGCTTAAGGTAAGCATGCATAGGGTATCAGTGGAGAAATATTCGTCACGCTTAAGAAGCATGATAGACAGTACAATACTCATCCTTATATTTGTGGAAGATGACAACATCTGCCACGCTTATAGGTGTAAGCAGATTCTCCTCACTTGGAATAATGTACTTTTTGGTGCACTTAGGTTTGTTATGATGATTTTTAAAACTCACTTTTTTAGATGAATATTTTTGGGAATATGTAGGTTTGGGTAATTATTTTTCAGGGTACAAATGTTTAGGTTATAAAATTTTTGGGGGATAAACATTTCTATTTCTGACCCTCAACTTTCTAAAATTGTGAATTGGTCCAAATATCCAAATATGATTATTTTTAGTGTTTTTTTCTTCTTATACTAGCTTTACTGGTACTAGTTATCACAATCTATTACTAATATCAAAGAAATTATATTTTCTGTGATTAGCGGCCCACCATGCTTAGAAAAATAATTAAAGCTTAATTAGAGAGTTTCGACTATTACTTGAACTTAGTCGGCGTTAGACTCCGGCGTTCCGCTAGCTTCCCATTTACAGAGATTGCTAATCTCAACCCCATCTTCCTTAGATCAGGCACAACACAGATCCGTTTCGTTTCCTACCTCGGACCGTAGCCACTAATTAAGTTTTATATATATTTTAAAGGATAATGAGACTTTAATCAAGAAATTATAATATTTAAGGTTCAATTGAATAGCGTTCCCTTCTGGGAAACTTCTTTTATTGAAAGCTTGAAAATGGAAATATTACAATGGAAAGATTTGAAGAAGGACTAAAACTACTAAGATCATTAGAGATCTTGCTCATAGAGAAATGGAGAATCCCAACTTCTCTTTTGCTCAAGAATGCTCAAATGACTGTGTCCCTTCTCAGTACTCGACCTTTCCTTTTATAGAGGGTTGGGGGTACATTGGATGCCCTAATGACTACAGTACACACTGATTTTCATATGGCTAAAATACATTCTTTATTTTACAAACCTGACACCTGTCAAAATAGTACAATAATGAAACAACCACTTTTCAGAGCTTTTAATGATGACAAGTCAAGTCATTATTGAGAATCTGCATGCCTTTATCTCCAATTATCTCTTCCAGACCATCATTATCAGGATAATCATCAAAATCTTCATCTAATTGAAGATGCTCTAGGTCCTATTTCTTAAATAATTCAAGAAGATATTTCTTTCCTTTTTCTGATAAGAACTTTCCAACTCCAACATCAAAGAGATAATCAAAAACATCTTCTGAGGTAGTTCCTTCCACCTTCATGTATTCTTTAAACTCATTATCATAGGCGAAAGTAGTGTTTTCATAATACATTAACGTTTTTCCTTGTTCAATTAATGCCCAACTTTGATGATAAATATTGTAAAAACCGATGGCTCTTGCTAAAGTAAGATCAGTAATTAATTCTCGTCGTTCTGGAAACTATTCTTGTCGTTGATCATAGGGGTCGTTGTAATCAACGATATGAACAAGATAGTTGGCAGTTTTGGCTTTTCCATTTTCATATTCGATCAGTGCACAATGTACCTCCAAATATAGACATCTGTTATATGGAATTTTTGTTGGACCATCAGGAGATGTTAGAATTCAATGGATCCTTCTGAACATGCATTGTTGAAATTTAGTTAGTCTTGAGAAAAATAGGAAATTTGGATTCGGGATTTCCATGAAGTAAATTATCATCCCATGCATATTCCCAGGCTTTAATGATGGGGTCATTTGGAGAGATTGAATTTGCTAGGAAACTAACACCACTAACTCCAAACTTATCAGGAAAGTAGATTATTGTACTCCAAGATTTCCAAATATCATAGGAATAATTATGATAATAGTCGATGCATACTACATACCACTCATTGAACCATTTTTCTAGAACATGGGAACTTATTTTTTCTTGGATATCATAAGGACATTTAAGGTAATTAACTTGTAACACTAGAAGGGAAAATCTTTGGGCTATTAGGTAGGCTGAAGATAGTAGACCAAAATGTGATTTACTTTTTGTATGAAATTCCAAATTATCAATAAGGACTTTACTAGATTGAGAAACCCGTTCTAGTAATAATCGCACCTCATTATGGATTTCCTCCTTTTCTGGCAGGAGTTCTGCTCTGATGATCACCATTGGCGAGTTCTCGAGTTAAACTGTCTGCCAGAGAGTTCTTCGATCCTTATATATGTTCAATAGGGAAGGAAAATTAGTTAAGCCATAATTGCCAATGTAGGAGTTGCCCTTACGCTTGTATATTTGATAAATTCTTTTTCGCAAAACTAAGTATTCCTTTGCAATCAATTCGAATGAGAAAAGGTTTTGGGGCTAAAAAGATTAAAAACTTTTCGATTCCCCTTATGACTGCAAGGATTTCTTTTTTATCGTGGGATAGTTGCATTCTACCTTATTAGAACTTCCGCTGCAATATTTGTAGAGTTTTTTGCCTTCTTTGATTTTGAGTACAATCCTAGAGTACTCATTGCCGGCCTTTGTCTCAAGAACTAAATTATCTCCTTCATTAGGCAAATTAAGAACATGAAGATTCTTACACATAGTTTTGAAGTTTTGAACAATCTTTGTATCATTGGTGGTCCACGTCAAACTTCTTTCTTGAGTTTTTACCGCAATGGCTTTCTTAGTTTAGCTAAATTTCTAATGAAATATGAAGTATAGGTAAGGCATCCCAGAAATCTTTCTAGCTGTTTCCTATCTTCAATTTTTTCAGAGAAATTTTCTTTTTTTCTTTTTCAGAATACGCTTTTGTAGAATGATTTGTCCAGCTTTTATCTCTAAGCTTAAGAACTCAACTTCTTGTTCAGCATAAATGCACTTGTTCTTACCAAGTATGATACCATGGCCAATGCATCTTTGGGTGACAGCTAAGATATCATCTTTGTGCTGTCCTATGGTTTTGGAAAGGATAATGATATCATCAATATAAATCAAACAATAGTGATTAAGATCTTTGAAGATGTTATTCATTTTTATTTGAAATATTTGAGGTGCATTTTTAATACCAAATGGCCTTACTATCCATTCATAATGTCCTTGTGGGGCACTAAATGCAGTTAAAGGAAAACTTTCCTCATCCATTTTTATCTGTCAATAATCGCTTTTGCAATCCATTTTTGAGAACCAAGAGGCTCTTTGAATTCTATTAAAAAGGACAGCTTTTTTAGGAATATAATAACCATAAAAGACAGTATTATCATTAAGCTTTTTATAATTGATTACCATTCTTGCTTTTCCTCTTTTTTCTTCTGCATGGTTTCTTACCATGAAAGCGGGACTGGTGTGAGGACTCTTGCTGTTTCTGATTAGTTCTTTATCCAGAAGTTCTTTAATTTATTTATCAAATTCCTAGATATCCTAGTGTGTATACACCATATGCTTGACTCGAATAATAGTATTAGGATTTAACGGAGTAATTTTTGCAAACGTCTTATCTTTGTCCTAAAATTTTAGTGAATTATCAAAGTAGAGTTCTTTGCATAATTTTTCTTATGGCTCAACAATATGCTCTTTAATAGATAACTCAAGTAGTGAGATTGTCAATGCTATCTCAAGTTGTGCAGGCATTACCTTTTCACCACGCTGGTTGTGTGTAAACTCAATTTTCAAATGAGTGTAAGCCTTACTTAATTTTTCAATAGGAACTGAGTGGGTTGAGAGGGTTGATCAGTAGCCCATGGAGCTGGTATTATGAGATGGTTGATCAGTAGCCCATAGAACTGGTATAATGCATTGGACTGGTGTATAATCTCTGAAAATTATTTCCAATAATCATGAGAGGGTTGATAAGTGTGCATGGAGAATATAATCTTTGAAAATTATTTCCAATAATCATATCATGAGAGGGTTGATCAGTAGCCAATAGAACTGATATAATGCATTGGACTCCTCCTAATTCTATTGATAACCCTTCTATTGCCTCATTATGGCTCATAATGCTATATCAGCTATCCTTGTAAAGGATTCTTAGCTCTTTTCCACATAAATTATGAAAATAATGATCTTTTCCCAAAGCATACAGAGCAACCACTATCTACGTAGGCACACAACTCATATTTATTATATCCCTCTAAGCATATGTTTATTGGGATATAGATGCTATTAGGATTTGTGTTAGTGACTTCATAGCATATTTTCATAGTCATTTTTTGACCAATTCATCCTCATAAATTGGGTCACTAACAGTTCTTGTTTTGTATCCAATGACTTTTTTTTTATCTAGACTCATACTTCTATCTACACTGTGTTTTGCAGGTTCAAAACTCATTCTACTCATCTCACTGGTCATGCTAATTGTATCATCTTCTTTAAGCTCTTCTTTAGCTGATGAAGATTCTTCTGCCCATTCTGACCTTGCACTCATGCTTCTTAATAATTAGGGTCTAATGTCTAATGGTAATTTTACCATTCTCATCAATTTTTATCACATTTTTCTTATTGATTTTAGTAGGGTTTGCAAAGTTAGATATCCATGAACGATCAATTTTTTTCTCATGTGGACTGGATTTAATCCTCTGAATCTTCTGAATAGGGGTAGGACTTTCAAATTTTTCTGCCTCTATCATTTTGACATTAGTCTTTGGATCTATAGTATTATCTAGTTTGTAGATAATTTTTTAAAATATCCTTAATGGATATTCTCCTCTTTTCACATCCACCCCAATTGTTTTTGTTTTAAGGAATATAAATTTTTTAGCAAATTCATCTTTTAGATTCTCATAATATCCAGGTCAACAATTGAATTCAACCGATCCATTACATAAATTAGTCTTAATCCCTTTGATGATTTGATTATTAAATTTGGTGTGTCTAATATCACAGAGCAAAGGATAAAGATCAATATCTTTGCCATAATATTATAATTGAGTGATTTGAACTTGAACACTTTCAATATGGATATACCTATACTTTCTATCCTTGTTATACTTAAGGATGTTTTCCCAGTTAGTGAGATTAACTTCTCTCATATCATATTCACAATCTTTGATTTCTAGATCTCCTTCCATCATCTCACATACATATTTGCTTTTCAATTGACGGATGGACTTTTTACAGATCACGTCCTTCTGGATTATGGGAAGAACTCAATCTCCTTTGACTTCTTCATTATCATTGTCTACAACAAACTCCTCTCCTTGAAGATCACCAAGACTAATTGAGCCACTTTCCATTATATGACTTGTTTCTTCATAATCGCTTTCTTCATATTCATTGTCCAAGATAATTTCAACTATACCTTTGTTGTTACTTAGGGCTATGTCTAAGGCTTCATCTTCACTAAGCTTAACATAATCTAGGCTTCCCCAGTTTCAATAAGATTGTTATTCTTCCTATTTTTGCATTCATTAGCATAATGTCTTACTTCTCTACATGCCCAACATTTGCAGTGGTTTTTCCCTACAGGACAATAAGCTAGTTTCCGAAAAAATATTCCTTTTTTAGGACTTGATTTGTTATAATATTTTCTTCTATATTTCTCTCCCCTTTGCTTATTAAAGCTCCTTTTCTTATAAAATTCTCTTATTCGTCTCCTTTTAGGTTCTTTTCCACATTGGTGAGGCGAATCCTACCAAGTTAGGAATTATTTCTTAATTTTCTTTTACTTTTGTAGATCAAGGTATTGATCATTGACCAATTTTCTTAAATAAGAGATTCTTGATCCAAGGGCACCAATGACATTTTCTCGTTCAAGCCATGCAATATACTTTTCATTAATTATGGAATTTATCGGATATGGCAATTTGTCATAGAAAATACCAAGATTAGTTTCATTATGCCCAATTTTTTAATAATATTGACTAAATTTAGCAATATAATTTTTCAGACATCTCATATCCCATAATTCTATATTATTGATCTTTCTTTGCCATTCTCTTGCCTTTTCTTCATAATCAAGTTTAGCACCGATAAATTCAGTTTCAATTTCCTTACGTAAATTTTTGAACATTGCAGCTGGTGTTTCCATCATTCTTAATGTATTTTTACCATGTTCATTTAATGAATCACACCAGTCAGCTACAGTGCCAGAAAAACTGTGTTCGATGTAATTTAGGAAATTTGCAAGAGTCTAGGTAGTATTTATATGTAAGACACTAGTCATGCCTTTTTTCTAATGTTCAAATATTTTTTCTCTATGACGGACTCCATTTATGTTTAAGATGTATCTTGTCTGACTCATTGGAGTAAGACAACCTTCTTCAAAGGTGGTAGTTTTCCTTGGAATGAACCCGAAGGAAAAATTGATTGTACGTCATGTTGGAACGTACCTAGGTCTTATGAAATGAGTATTTGTTCTAGAAGGTTCACCAAATTCTTCCGGTTTAGGAACAAAATTGTTAACTCGATTGGTCTTTATTTGTCCTAAGTCGAGTTCTTTTCCAATTTTATTAATCTCATTTTCAATAACCATTTTACCATATTTTTTTATCTAATTTTCTTCTAATTTCTGCCAAAGCTAAGGCATTAAGATCCTTTAATTTAATAAGGTTCATCTTCTAAAATATTTCTTTTTCTAGTTGGACATTATTAGTCTCTTCATTATCTCAGATAATATATCATATTTATCACTAATTGCGCTCATAATCTTGTTTAATTCTTCTGAATTTTGTTCTTTTTCGATCATATTCAGTAGTTTTTCACAAGTATACTGCTTATACTCCATCGTCTTCTTCTTTATCTGCTAATTTTTCCCCTAATTTTTCTCCTACTTCTTTTTGGATTTTTATATCATGCACAGGAAATGGATTTCTATTTTTTGGGTTTTGAAAATGATATTTATGCTGAAATGGAATACTAATACTGGAAGTGGATTTTCCAATATACCTAACTTCTCTAATTAGAGAAAGGTGAATTACAGATAATTGCTTCTTCAGCTCCTTAACCTCAGTCTTAATTTTAACTCATTCTACTTTTAATTCTAAAATTATATCACTAATATAGTTTAGTTGAGGTGCTACTAGAGAAAGACCTTCTGGTGAGTGAACAATATGTGAATAATTGGATCCAGGACAAGCAGGTGATGATTCAAGCATTGATCACAGTTAATTAGCTTAATTAATCATTAATGAGCTTAGCAATCTTCATTATTTTTGGTAACGTGGATTTGACACCAATTGAAAGAGGCCTTCGAGTAGTACTTATGAGTAAAAAACCACATGCACAAATTTTGGTTTTTCGAAAGTAAGTTTTTAAGGATTTGGATCAGATGTACAAATATAAGAAACTTAGGGTCCTTGGTACAATTTTAAAAAGAAAAGTTTGGTCGACTTTGGTCCCAAAAAATATTTACCCAAAGTTGAATGGACTAATACATATTCATCAGAAAATGTGGGTCTGGAAAATTATTTGCCCTAATCTCGATGATCTAAAAGATAATTTTTTTTTCCTTGCTTGTATTCATGGCTAGACTACCCTTTTGAGTGAAAAGTTACTCCCTCCACAGCGTCGCCTATAAGTGTGGCATCATGTATTTCATAACTAAAATTAACTTTCAAACAATTTTTAGGAAAAAATAATTTTGGCAGGAAAATTTTTCTATAAAAGAAATAACATGTCCTTGTTTTAAAAGTTACATATAACTTATATTTAATAACTCATTGCAATTATATATATATATATATATGTGTGTGTGTGTGTGTGTGTGTGT
>JACYFF010010365.1:95678756-95697877 GCA_017589665.1 Selenicereus undatus | reverse complement strand
CATATATATATATATATATATGTATGTATATATATATATACACACACACACACACACACACACACGCACACACACATATGTATGTATGTATGTATGTATATATGTATGTAGAGAGAGAGAGAGAGAGAGAGAGAGGGAAAGAGAGAGAGCGAGTACATAATTGAGCAAAATTTAATTGATGCAAAAATTACAATAACTTTATAACCATAAACCAATTAATTGTCATCATTTAAGTCAAAAAAATTGTGCTAGTACTCACCCACATAATGAAAAGTACGAGATCTATACAATCAACTATTACTAAATAGATTTCAACATGCCTATAAAGTACGCATCCAATACCCAAAAGCTAAGTTTCTTTACAATACACATATATAAGATTGAAGCTAAACAAAATAAATGAGATGGTGTGGAACTCCATAGTTCCAAGTGAACAGTTCACGAACCCGAACTTTATATCTGATTTTGTGACATGCTAACCTTGGTTTAAATTAGAGGTTAAGTACAACAAAAAAAAGGCTACAAATTTTGATGAAAAGATCTGAATATCTTAAGTGAGATGCAGGAAAATACAATGAGATAAATATCTAGTGGCTTGATGACAAAAACTTCTAAGAAGATTGCAAGATGCAATATCCACGTTATCATTCAAACTAGGTACATTGGCTCTACAAATATTATGTAACATCCCCATGCCTAAGCTAGTCTTTTTAGTAAGTTCTTGATTTTGAAATAAAATGAGCAAAGTTATGTGTAAAATTTGGCTATATGTTTTTTTTAACAACCTGTCATAAATACCATAAGAAATAAAAATATCTCAACAGGCCACATGCCCAAAATATTCAACCTGTAATTCTAAAAATGTAAATATAAGGAAAACATAACTCGATAGGCCACACGCCCAGAGCATCCATACAAAAGCAAATTCAAGAAACACATAATTTTGACTCCAACATAATATGTGATTCCCTTTAGAGAAAAACAATATGTTTCACTATTTTTGACTCCAAGTGCAAATTCAAGACACACACACTTCATTCAAAGGTGTACTTGAGGTATTCAACAAACCTAGTCATTAAGCCATTTGGTACCATCCAACTCAAGCCATATGACTACGTGACCAAATTAGAAGAGAAATGTAATAGAAGCTATTTCAACAACAAATAAAGGAAGAATAGCTAAGTGGATAAGCAACCCATGCTAACCAAACAACAAATCAAATTGTTCGTCAGACAAGTTAGTCCACTTCATCAAAATCTAATTGTAACTTTCACACAAGCTTAGTTGCGCAGGTTGAGGATCTCATATCCTTCCTTGGCATCGTATTATTCACTTTTTTATTTTATTTTATTTTAAGATGCAATAGTAGCCTACTGCCCAATTCAATGAGTCGATTTAGAACAAAACTGGGATGCTAAACTAGCCAACAATCAGCCCGCTATGCTGCTATTCTCGTGCACAACGTAGGTTTCACAGGTAGCCCCTACTGCCTCTTCTTTTCCTCACCCCCTGCTTTAGGGCTTTTACTCTTTTTTCTCTTTTTTTTCCAAGTGCAAGCAGTCAAGCAAAGATGCAATCCCATTAAATAATTAATACTCAAACAATCCCAAATACTCATTCACAATCCCGAACTAGTCAAGCATGTCTATGTTATGTTGATCTCTATTGTGGGACACTCAAAATGCAACTACAACAAAGTATCCAGGCAATTATTTAGCTACAGGGGTTCAAGAAAATTGAAATTAAATAGGTAAAAGAGTGTGCATATACCCATAAACTAAAATTGAACTTCACACACACAGACACACATGAAATTGTGTACCTCATTTTTAGAGAAATGGCAATCAAGTTATAGAAGCTAGTCGCAATACTTTTTCAAGCTTATCTGTTCGCTCATTGGAATGTCTGACCTCGGCCTAACCCATCCACATCAAGTCACCAAAAGGAAACAAAGATGAAAGGTAATGCACTTCAAAGGCAAGGAAAATGAAAAAATTCATGATAACTCTAACAAAACTGAAGGCCTATAAGGAAAACAAAGGCGAACTGACATTATCAAATTATTTCACCAACTCCATTAAATTAAGCAAGCACTTAAGAGTGTAAAATTTTGGAATGAATCACGGGTAGTTGATTTGCAAACTATTGGTCATCAAGTAACTAAATTAAACTCTAGGCACTTATTAAACTTTTACTTCACAAGTCAATTGCCAAACATCAAAATCATTAGTCAAATTAGCTTGCTCCTCATTGTCTTCAGCATAAAGCACAAGCACTTGGTCATTCACATAAACTCAAGCTATGCAAATGAATAGGTGTACGACTATCAACAAAAAAAAAAAAAAAACCATACATAAGGGAACAAATTCAGCAATTTCCTCAAATTCATATAACACCCCAATTCATTAGTAGCATTATAAGAAGAGCATACCAGACTAGCTCAAGCTAGGCTACATGAATCTCATTTAAAGAAGATACTAGTTGGAAATAGCTCAAGAGCTACATGTTTTTGCCTTATTTTACTAACATAACTATGTCTTGTTGTTTCATGGCACTCTTGGTGTAGTTGGAAATTACTATCAATTTTCATTTTGGAGGGGAGGTAGTGGTAGGTGGAATGCAAAATAAGGAATAATGTTGGAGTCATTAAAAAACAGAAAAAAGATTCATAGTGGATTGGGAGATAAATATATAATCATGTTGAATGTTGACAGATATAGAAAAACTATGAACTTACATATGCTTAACTAGTTTGAGACTATGAGAAGATTCAAGCACGGAGATACTTCAAGCATATGCCAATTCATAAAGGATGAGATATGTGTGCTTTTGCCTTAGAATATCAAGGGCATTCAGTAGGATGAGATGGATTTCCAAAATACGAAAATGGTTTCCATCAATTCTAGTAACCAGTTAGATGCCCTGTAATTAAGCAGCTGAAAGATTAAGACTCCTACACTAAAATTGTGCAAATGAATGGGTCTTGTGAAGACTCTACATACTTAAACTAAAATGATAAGATAGTCTCATTATTAAATCAAAATGAAGTACATAAGCAACTATTTGTAGGAGTATGAAACAGAAACCTAAGCACAAATCTAGTTTCCCAAAATCAGTCACAACACAATGAGCATTGGAGAATTCCTAGTGAAGAGACTGTACTCTATCCAATCCCTCATTCTTTCCCCAAAATAAAGCAACATAAAAGACCATAAACACTCATCTTCTCATTTCCTTAACTATGAATGTCCCTTCAAAAACAAAAATAAGCTAAAGCATCTTATCAATCAAACACCTCCACCTCCCTTCAGAAACAAAACACCTAAAAATATCTATCTATACCTGTTCGTGAACACAAAACCCGCCAAAATAATCCATCAAAGGAAAATTTATCAAGTCTTCAATTTAAATCTCTAAAGCTTATCACATAACTAGCAAATTTGAACTATCTGTCATCTGAATCTTATAAAATCAAACAGAAGAACCAAAAAGATAAGACCTCATAACAAAACACCAAATTTGGAACAAATAGCTCATAATAGAGCAGTACTAGGAAGGAGGAGGGGAAGCGAGAGACCGAAAGAGAATACCTTCAAGTAGCTAAGATGTAGAACTTGCACAATTAGGCGGTCAAACACTAGATTTTGGGGTGCCATCACAGAGATTGAACTCCGAAACGAGATCATCCATAATAAGCCTTGAATGTCTCGTAAAGTTTGCCAAAAAATTGCCTCACTATCCATCGATAACACTGCAGATCAATGAAGGTCGATTGAGGCCGACAATTCTTCAATTCCCTCAAAGCTTGAAACAACTGTATGCCAGAAATTTGCTCTAAGAGTCCATAAAAACCTTCGTTGATGAGTAAAATTGGGTCAAGGTTCATAAACTAATAATTTCTTCTGTTATTTGTTTCAGTTAAGGTTAAAAGCACCAGCCAATCGCCTGGAGGAAAGAAGAAATCCGAAACAATAGCAAGCGACAACATGTAGATTTTGTTGAAAAATAAAAACCCTAAATTTGAAGGTCTTTTATCAAATATTAGATTGCAAAGTGGCTTCCAAAGATGAAGAGAAATTTTCAGTGGTGATTTGATAATGGGAGATTAGATGAAGGCGATGAAGTTTGATGGGGTTCTTTTGTTGATGCTAATAAAAGTGAAGTGTGGCTTCTTTTGGTGGCGAAAGCAAAAAGTTTGAACAAAAAAATGGCCACTTAATTTGGACCCAAAAAGGATCAAGTGATTCAAAACTATAAAAAAAAATAAAGCAAATGCCTACCACACTTAACTTGAAGTCCCTGTTATGCGATGTTTCAACCTTTACAAGAGCGATTATATCTTTTCCACACTTATTTTGTGTGGCGATAGTTTTAAACACACAATTTCCTTGTTTCCTCTACCACTCTTAATTTTGTGTGATTAGATAAGTGTGGAAGCATTATAATTTTTTTGTAGACAAAGTTTAGAAAATTGTTTAACAATCCTATTTTTCTCTTTTAAAAACAAAACTCATGTACAAAGCACTCACAATCATCTACATTCACAAGAATGTGTTTGCTAAATCATAGACTATGTATTGGTATTGGTCTACATAAGTTCATATGAAGCAATTCCAATAGTTCATATGTACTGATGCAATTTTTTGGTTTATATGAACTACAGACTTGTTTTTCTTTAGTACAAGCATCACATATATGATCTTATTCAGAATTGCACATAGGTAGATCATGCATTAATCCAATTTTTGCTAATATTTTAAAGGTGTGCATACTTGCATGTCCCAACCTATGATACCATAAGCATTTATCATCATGATGTGATGCTTTAAAACATGACCAATTACATGAAGGAATATTATCAATGTCAATTGCATATAAATTATCAACTTTAGGACCATAATGGGGCCTTTTTTTTGAATTTTTTTTTGAAGCCTACAATACGATGAATCAATAGTCACACTATTTCTTTTATCACAACGATGAGAGATGCAAAGAAATTAAATTTCAAACCATTGACAAGATAGACATTATAAATGGAGTGTGGGGACTCTACAAACTTCTCCAATATTAATTATTTTAGCTATGCTTTTGTCCCCCAAAATTCAGTTCCATCTCTTTTATTTTCAATTTCAATGAATAAAGAAGCATTACTATTCACATGTTTTGAATATCCTCTATCAAGGTACCATAAATCTTGTCCATATTTTAAGCACACTTGCAAAACAAAAAATAAAAACTTTTTTTTTCTGCTTTTGACATTAAATCTAGATTCAAAATCGTTAGATATCATATTAGGTGGTTTTATTCCCTTTGGAACCCAAATTTGAACAGTTTTTGGTATTGATTTTCTTAATGGGCATGTGTTTAGAACAATTCCTTCAAGTTTTTAAATCTTGCTTGTATGATGTCGACTTTACAAAGATATTTTTATAAGTTCCCTTTTTGTTAGAACAATTATAACACATTCCTTTTTGTTAAATGATGCCTTTTGGGTGCACAGTAATTTATCTAAATTTTCATGCCCTTTTATGAGTTTTAAAAATTATCTTTTGATTATTATCACATTTAGCTTGTAGTTTTGAATTTTTACCTTCATAAATCCTAATGTGAACATCATCATTTGGCTTTTCTAAAATTGTATTTTTTTTGCATGAACTTATGAAAGTTTTTCAAGAACTTTATATTTAGATAAATACTTTTTTCCTAAATTAGCTCAACTAATTAAAGCCTCAATTAATTCTTATTTTGAATATTAATAAAGTGCTAATGCTAAGACATCTACCTCCTCTGAGCTTTCATACATGGTTTCTTTGTCACCTCATACTTCTTCAGCCATTAGACAAATATAGGCCACATAGTCTTCATCACTTTCACTATCGCTTGTTTCACTATCATTGTATGCGACAATGATTGCTTTCTTGTTGTTTTCTTTATTTGGACGTGCACTTTTCTCCTTTCTTTTGGATCGAAGGGCAATCCTTTATCATATGTCCTGACACGCCACAACCACAACAATAACTAATGTTAGTTTCATTCTTATTTGAAAACTTACCTTTGGGAAGATTTTTCATTTCTCTTAGATGTAGATCCTATTTGATTGAATCCCTGTAGATTGAGCTTCTTTAGCCCCATTTTATTGAGGCCTCATACAATTAATGAGAAGGCTTCTTTGTCATCTACTTCAGGTTCTTCCTTATCCAAAATGTAGTATTCATTTGTGACTCTCACTTCATTCCTTTCTTGGCGGTTCCTCCTTCATCTCCTTTGACATGAATTTTATGTGTTAGAAGTTTCTCTTGAAGATCATCTAGTTCTAGCTTCTTCAAATTTTGTGTTTCCTCAATTGTTGTGACCTTTGGGCCCCATTTCTTCTTTGGAAGACATCGAAGAACTTTTCTAACCATTTCTTCATTGGAGTAGGTGTTGCCCAGCGACTTCGAATTGTCGATGATGTTGGTAAAGCAAGTGATGTATTTGATTGATTCATCTAACATCTTGAATAGTTCATCTTGATGTATGTGCATGTCTATTTCTTTTGTTTCTCGTACTTCGCTTGTCCCTCAAAGGTGACCACTACTTTGTTACAAATTGCTTTAACTATATCACAAGCATAAATATGATAATATTCATTAGCTTCTAACCATAATAAAGAACATTTTTGGCTCTTGAGCGTTTGGTGAGTTTTCACCAATTAAGCCTATTGTACTGATCTTTTGATTTGTCAACTTTGTCTCCCTTATCAATGGTGATCTTTGGAATGACATAAGGACCATCATTCATAATTTCCCATACCTCCATGTCTATGGATTCAACGAACACATGCATAGCATTTTTTCAATAAGAAAAGTTAGTGTCTTTGAACATATGGGGTCTAACAGTAGATCGTCCCTCACAGTTAGCATCCCCTAAGAAAGTCATGACCACAATCCACTTTACTACTAAGTCAATTGAAATGTGGGACTAACTCATATACCAATTGAAGGTTCGAATCACCCAAGAGTAGAGTGAATATGATAATAGCAAAAATTAAATTGAATACAAACTTAAATGCAGAATTTAAAGATGGACAATGCTTAAGGATATTTAATGAGGTCGGCTCACATTTCGACTAAGAGTTCTGCAACTCTAGCATTAACCACTCCCTTTTATTAGGATAGACTTAGTTATAAGATCTTACAGTTTCCTCACTCTCAAGATCTCAACTCTTAAATTCAATCTCATGATTTAAGCTCAAGGAAATTGACATCTCAACTCCAAAGTCCTCACCTCATATAACTCTTTTCTCAACAAACCACTTCTGTTAATATAGCTCAAGTGAATAATAGCACAACTAATGATTTGTGAGAGTAAGCTCAAGTTGTCTCACAAACATGTTTCGATGCCTTGCAGTTGCTTCAGCTACTCATATTTATCGGTTAAACTTTCATCAACTAGCCATTAAGCACAATTGGTTGAAGACAACAAGCTTTCACCATTTGAATAAATTGACATGCCATTTCAAATTTGTCAAATATTTTCCTTTGTGAAAGTACCCATATCTATATAATTACAGACGACAAAAATATATCATAGAATATTGACACATGCAAATTATCCCTTTAGAACTTTTTAATTCAAATCCAAATACTTAAATGATAATAAGCAATTTAGATGAAAAATAAGCTACCCAAAACAAAATAATATGTGTATCCTCAAATCTCCAAATTAATCAACTAAGATATTATCTCATATCAATTAAGATATCAATTAATTTTAATCAAATAGTTTATGTGCACTTCTTAAATAGTTCTAAAAGATCTTCTAGATATTCTGTTTTTTAAGTCACATAATACAAACACTCTATTCTTACTTAGAAAAAAAAAACCTAAAATTATACCAACACATTATGATTAGTTCCTTTTGGTTTTTATCATTAAAACCTCCTATTTTCATGGTGATATTTTTCACCTAATTATGTCATATCATTTTATTAAAAATTTGATATCTACTTTGTTAGTATACTTAGAATGGTTGCACATAATATCTTAAAGTCTAATCAAATATTCTTTATGCCTCCTCAATCAATCATAATTACTTAGTGTCATAATAATATCATATTAATTAAGATAAATCAAGAGTAATCTTCTAATATAAAATCCATAATATCAATAGAATAATATCCTTATATACTTTGTATATGATATAAATTATTGATATCATTATGTGTTAATCAGTATCTTTATCAATCAAGATATCATTCTGATCCTCGCAATATTTTATTTGGGCCTATCTAGCTTAATTTGAAACTTTGCATTTCTAGATTTCTCCTAAACAAATGTATTTGAATAGCTAACTTATCAGTAGCACATAATTACTTCATAAACAACCCATTAACTTATCACTTATATCATAAAGCTTTTAATTTTGTTTTTCAGCAAAATAATATCTAGCATATAAATTTGAAAGTGCAGATGAACAACCCTTCATATACGCATGAATAAATCTTTCAAGTTCAGCATAAAAAGTATTAAAGTTTGCACGAACAAAGTTTAATACACACATAAACAATTTATTTGGTGTGCATGGACAATCTCTTATAATTTTGTAAATAATTTGTTGATGTCAAAATTACTATTTAAAAATCATCTTAATCAAAACTTAAGTTCATTGTTAAAGGCTAACAAGCTACTTCACGTGAATGTCCTTTGAGTTTAAGGTGCAGACGCTACAAAGCTTCTAACATTGCATAATAAATTAATGTGGAGGCTGCTGAGATTCAAATATGGATACATCTCACTCAGAAAGTTCTCTAATACCATGTCCAAACACATGATGTGCAGTAAGAAATCACATAATTGTCTTGGGAACTTCTTGGATGCACCGTCGAAGAAAACTTCAATGTTGAAATCTTGGTTTGCATCGATTGAGGAACTATAGCAATGTAGCAATGTAAATCAAATACTAATTCAAAATTAGATGTTTTTGTAATTGGTTTGTAATTTTATCATATAAGCTTTTTAGTATTGGGCATTGTTTTGAAATTCGGTGGCTAATAAATTACATAAAATAATGGTAAAACATAGGTTTAGATATAGGAAATGTTATGAAAATTGAACCAGATTGGTTGATTAGACTGGTCAATCAGGCTAGTCGGATCTGAAATCACTGAGAAATCTAGTCCATAACGCTTAAGACTCGCTTTAATATTTGAACTGGATAAAACCATTCAACCCGACAACTCGGTGACATGGCTGAAACAGGCGAGTTCCGATTAGGTTCAATTTTGTGTGAAAAGTCGACAAAAATAAAGGTAAAGACAAATCCTAGTTCTATGCTAGTGCACAGCCTCTCATTGTGATTATGTTCTTCAACGGCTTCTTTCTTTGGTCCAACCAGTGATGGGCTTTCAATGACTGTGAAGATAGATGCATTTAATGGTCAATCTTTGGTATAAAGAAAGGAAGCCGGGGGGGGGGGGAGAGGGAATCCAAGAATCCTCTTCTTTGATGCCCACCACTATCACCAGGCTCGAGAGAGGAAGCAAACAGAATGAAACAAATAGGACAAATGAATTGATGATTGTGGGGTGTTACAACTAATGCTACACTGGGTATCTTTTTGGCCAGACATGAAGCAAATAGTTACATTAGTTAGGCCTTGATTGCATAACAACTTTGCTCTTATACTTTCTTTCTTATTTTTCTTCTTTATTTTGGAGCATATATAGAAGAAAAACGTCAACCAGGTCAAGTCCGATCTAATCTGGTTCAACCATCAACTAGATCAACCGGTCTAAAGCGATTTAACCAACCTAATCAATCTTAGCCCAGGTTGATCACCGGGTCAATACCCTTAATATTGGATATAATTTATGGTCGTATCTGTCTCAACCCTTTCCCTGCACCATACATTTTAATGACAGAAGTAACCTACAAATTTAACATATTAAACCATTTCAAATACACAATTTGGATTACAGCACTACCACCACCACTACTACTAATGACGATGATGATGATGATGATACAACTTTGTGAAGGTGAGACATAAATAATATAAGTGACAAACCTGCATAGTTATGTGGATATTTTTCTTTCTTTAGTCCATAAATTGTTTATATACTGCTGAAGATTTTATTCAAAATCACTCTCTATTTCAAGATTAGATTTGATATAACAAAAATAAGGCATCCAAATTGTGTTAAGAAAATAGAGTTCCACCTATGCCAAAATTGTGTTAAGAAAATTTAGAACTATAATATGACACTGTTTGTGACAAACATGATTAGAGGACCTACAATATGTATCTCATCAATTACATCTCACCGAATGAGACAACACAACAACAACAACAACAACTCTTCCCAGTGTGAGTCCCACTTGTGCGGGGTCTAGGAAGATCTAAATATAAGTGATCTTACCTTTGCATCTATAATTACAAGTAGAGAGGGAAGTTCTAATACACCAAATGAAACAATAGTGAGAACAAAATTACCTTGCAACACATGAGATGAAATGAGATTCTCATGGTACTTCTCCTCTAAGACAAAATTTGGTGAGAATTGATTTCTGTCTTCTTGCATCCTAAAATAGTAAAGCGAGACACATTAAACGATGACCCTATAATGTTCAGCAAATTATAAAAAAATGGGTCTAGTACCGTGGGCCCCACATGTTTTATAAAGTTTTTAAAACTAAAATTGTCAAAAAATGGTGAGCTCCATTAACAAATTTTATATTTGTGAGATAAACAGTGAGACAAATTGTGAGATTTACATTGGAGAAGGTTAAAATTGAGAAATACAAAAAAAGTTGTATGATTTAATGATGTGTTTTATGGACCCCATCTGGTGAAACAAAATAGTGCTTTATGGATTGCATAGAGGTGATCAGAACCGGTTAACCGAAAATCGGTTAATCGGAAAGTCGGTTCACAAAAATTGTGAATTAAAAACTAAACCGAAACATTCAGTTAACCGAAATTTTCGGCTCAACAAATATGTGAACGATAACCGAACCAAAAAACTCGGTTAACCGGATTTTTGGTTTGGTTAACCAGATGTTCGGTTTGGTTACTGGTTAACCATTAATTTAAATTGTTAATTTTCACTTTTGACTTCTTTTTTTTAATTAATTTAACTATTTGAGATACCAAATATTAATTTACACATTATTGTTTGTTTAGTTTTATCTTTTAATAACGATAAAATCTACACCTGACTAACATAAAATTTAGTAATTTTTTTAAAAATTGAAGTTTTAGTTTCGGTTAACCATAAGTTAACTATGCAGTTAACCGAATCTCAAATGACCAAACTGAAACCGAAACCAAAACCACAAAATTTTTTCGGTTCGGTTAACCGAACGAAATTCTACAAAAATCAAACCGGCTACCACTAGTTCCATTTTTTGGATTTTTTTGCTCACCCCAACTAAGTTGCAATCCTAAACTCACCATTTCGTCTGACCCGGTGGAACCCATTAGGACACATCATCAAATCTTACGACTTTTCACCCATCTCCTCTACCTCAAGGGAAATTCTGCAACAAAATGGTAAGAATTCAGCAAATCTCCCGTAGTGTTTAACTCACTTGTCTCACCTATATATTCTTACACCATGAAGTAATCATGGTGAAAAAACAAGGTAGGTGCTCTTATGCGAGTGTCAAGTGGGCTTTAAGCCAAACAAATTTTATTGGCGTTACAATGTAACTAAAAATAGTTAACCCATTCAACCTGCAACTTAGTTTGCCTCCACCCCGCAAACCACGCCGCCTCATCTATTAAAATAGGTATTGCAATTCCACAAACTATAACCTATCAACGTGGAGTTTTACTGCGCGAGTGACCCAGACTTACTTGCATGTACCAACGCTACCTATGTCCATGAAAACTGCAACACTGTTGAAAAGAAAAGTTACCCCAAGCAAAAAATAAGAATGTTACTAACATGTGAATTCACTCGAGAACCTTTTTGATGTTGAATGAGGAAGCCATAATCCCCACTTTATTAATGATTTACCCATAAAAATATTATGCATGATGATGGGGGCCATCGGAGCTTCTTTAGGAGCTCCTAGTACTTTTGGAGAGGAGAGATTAGGAAGTGATTAAGTGGGTTAAAGCCATACGCCTCAAAGTTGCATATTTACTAGGAATATGAATTTTAACTGATGTGTTATAACCATTTATGCTGCTCATAATCCAATTAAACTAACAGACACTCGCAATAATTGTTCATGTATATGATCTAACTATAATTATAAAATTATTACAGGAACAAACAAGATCAGGTGCCTTTCGTGAAACTTGCATTGTCTCATTCGAAGGCATTCTATTACAATAAAGACTCCATATACCCAAAAAGAAACTAAACACAAAATGAAAGTATAATCTCAAGAATTAACCATTTTCTATACAAAACACAGAACAAATCTTGGTTCTCACTCTGCCGACTGATTTTCAAATAAGATGGTATCACGGCATTCAACTTTTCTTTTACAGAACACTAGCCCAACTACTTTTTTTTTCATGTCCAATAGCATAATGCTCATACCCCAATCCCAACCTCACCGCCACCCTATGCTCCCTCTCTCCCCAGCGTAACGAAATATCTCCATATCAACAAATAAATCAAATGAACAAAAAACAAAAATTTAGAGATATACATCAGTTGAAAATGGGAAATAGCAGATGGGGTAGTAGGCAGTAGTGGCAGCCGCAGCACATTACTTAGAAGTCCACTTCTGATTACCGGAGTTATGGTCCAAGCCATCGAATGTACATATCTCCTAATGCAAGCATGTGTGCACCTAGACAACCAATTATTTGTGCGACTTCAAGAGCCATGTATGGTTGATGTTACATCCAAATGTGAATCAAGAAGAAAGCTGGAACCTCCTAGTAGATTTCTTTCTCTGCGAACCCTTAAAGACGATGCAAAATATGGAGTTAGTTACAAAAAATATGGCAGGTAAGATATTAACCTATGTTGCCTTTTCTCTCCTTATTTCTTGCTTTGCTAGGCAAATAGGATGACCAATCTAGGAGACCCAAGAGAAAAGAGTGGACGTTGTCTCCCTCACCCCCATAGGGCAATCAACAGAGGGAAGTGCGGCATTATCGCTGCCAGGTATCAAACCCAACAGGGATTCTATCGACCACCCCTTATCGCTGTCTCTTTCTTTTCATTTTATTCAGCAGATGAGGGCTGTTTCTTTTTGGGGGGGCGGCGGATGGGGAAAAGAGCAAAAAATTTTGGAAGGCTGTGTAGAAAATAAATACAGGACTAACCTGAATGCAGAAGTATACTGTTGGTGATAGTCCACAATAATAAGAATACCAGTTCTTCAGTAATAATAGGAATCCCAGCGGCTACTAGAGTCGCCTTATAACGTCCACGTCCTAAACCCGAATACCGACGAGGATGGTAGGGTAACCATGAGGAGAGAGAGAGAAGTGTTCTCTTTTTCACCCTTGAGGCTAACCCCCTAAAACCCCTTTATATAGGTTAGGGGGTAGCTAGGGTTGTCGCGCTAGGCGACTTAAGTGGCCGTCGGGCCTAATCTAATTAGGCCCGTCCAACAGCTCCCACTCGGCCACTTAGGCCGTAAAACACGTATTCTCTACGTATCACAACTCCTTACGTTTCATACCAGGAATAGAACGTGCGACCAAAAATAACAAGTAGTGTTATATTAAGTTACCATCCAACTAACATAACACTTTCACGAAATGCGATACCCCAAAAATATCCCAAGACATCACCAGTGGCATCTTCAGTCCCTTATGCCTGATATATCATACGATTATGTTCTCAACATAACCGCCCGGGCTGATATGGTGATGGTGGATAAATTTTCCTTAAACACTCATGAAATCTCATCTTAGCTTAATTGCTTTCCTAACGTGTTCTCGCTGAACCGTATACATCATGGCTCTTGATAATCACATTAAAGTAGCATCATTGAGCTTTGACTTAATATCATAGCTTTAAGTCAAAGGGTGATCGTCTATAGGGTCACACAGTGACAAGTGAAAGGGAATTCAATTGTCACCCCACATATGGGTCGTCTTACAAGCACACACAGTATGAGATGTGTGTCACGGCATAGCTCCCACTTAGCTGGGTTCGTCACTCTTTATGCCATGCGAATCGTCAGTCTAGATTTTCACTCAAAAAATCTAACCTGAGCCACTAGATCAACATACTGAATATTGGTCTTGACACTCAAGATTCGGCTTTTAGGCTTCAATATGAAAACTTATTTCATACTCGACTCCCTTGAGTCTCATCTTAGTCTTACTAAGGCGACTACTTCTCATTCATACACTTCTAGTATGAGTTATCGATATTGCACACCTAGTGCCAATATGATTACGTCTCATTCTGCTCGCTACTCAAGCGTCAGGGCGATTGCCTGTGTGACTAGGCCAATCAGAAGCCTGTGACATTTCAATATGCCTAACGTACAACAATGAGCATCACGCTCATAGAAGAAAACATGTCCATCATGTAACAGAACATGTCTAGATGCCAAACCTTATGAAATCCAAGACTCCACCAATGAGTTTTAGACACATCACTGGGAATGGATTTAGTTAAGTGAACATAATCACCTTATTAGTCTATATATATATACCCAATGGCAATGCTTTTTGTCTTTATGGTACAAGATACACAATCTACCTCCATAGCCGACATTGTTGTGCAGTTGTGCTTCTTTGCCGCACCATGACATGGCTATCCCACTCAGGGTGAAGACATGTCCTGAGGTTAACTTAGACTTATCCGAGTTACTACCCCAATCAAAATTTGAGCATCCTCTCAATTTGAGGTTTGCTCCTTGATAGCAAAACGCTGAGTTATCAATGCCACGAAGGTAGCATTTGATTCTCCTGATGACTTGTCAATCAGGAAGCCTTGGGTTACTTTGATAACGACTTATCAAACTATCCGCAAATCAATATCAGGTCATGTACATAACATGACTTTAATTAAGCTTACTATGACACTAGGGTTAAGGACATTTGTTCACTATCTCTATTTTTGTTATCTGTTTTAGAACATTGAGCAAGACTCAGGGTTGGACCCTTCTCAATTGGAGTATCTATGGGGTAGGAATTATAGACCACTCCTAGTTTTGACGCATGCTTCTTGGGACAGTTTTCGATTATTTTCACTCCTAGGACATACCTAGCTTCACCCGTGTCCTTTGTCTCAAAGACATGGGATAACTACCTTTTAGTAGCTTGGATCATTTCCAAGTAGTTCCCTAGTTAATAGTATGTTATCAACATAGGGAACGTAATCCCCATGTTGATCTTTCAACATACACAATGGTCACATGTGGACCTTTTAAGATGACACACATTGTCTTCTTATCCCTTTGATACAAAATCAATGGGTTGGCCCATATAAATCTCTTTGTCAAGGTCACCATTGGGAAAGACAACCTTTACGTCCATTCCGAACAACTCAAAGTCCGAATGGGCAACCAGGGCTAGGGATATCTGGGCCTGAACTTATTAATTGAACTATCCTCCTGTTGTTTTATCTTGAAGACTTACATCGGGGTGGAGTTTCAATGAGTTCTTAAACCCTGTCGGTGAGTCCATCTCTTCCCTTATTGCATTCAATCACTCTTTGTAATTTGGTGAACCAACCGTCTCTTGACAGGAGGTAGATCCCTCAATTCCCAAGGGATGTGCATAGGAATATTTCCTCTTCGATTTGAAAAATATCGTCGAGGAATTCATCCATGCTCAATTCTTGGGATCCTGGGACCTTCATTATTTGTCTGCCTATGTGGAAAATCCCTTCCCCTTTTCTCTAAGAGGTATGGGACCAAGGGTTTCTCCCCCTTTCTCTAAGAGGTATGGAACCCTGATTAAGGAAAGAAGATTACTCCCACTATCCATTGGAGGTGGGATCCTGAACGTGAGGACTAACTACATGTTCAGGAATAACTCTCCTCAACATTTGGAGATTGAGGACGAATCTCATTCTCCTTAACAGACAAACCTTCACCATTCCTATCAAATGAGGAAGGTGTGGTGTACCACCCTCGGTGCCTTAGTGAGAATTCAAATCCTCCCCCTCACCGAGAGGTGGTTGAAGGTCTTATTGTAACGTATACAAATTGAGGCCCTTTTAAATTTCACCAAATGCTAAGAAACTCATCCTTAAGAAAATCAACATTGCGGGATTTTGTTTCACAAAGAAAATATTCATGATCTCAATTGGTTCGAAGAGTTTTAATATTTCGTCCCAATTGAATCCTACTACCGCTATAAAGTATATGATCACATCAAGTACTTAATATCGGTGAGGAAGTAGGTACATATACCTATGTCATGAATGCATATGGCTCTATGATGTGCTTTCATATTCATGGACCCGCAAATGTCTAAAGTGAACGAACGCTAAGGGATTTGATGCCCTTGAAACCTTACAAAAGGATTTTCTATTGCTTTACTAGCTAGACATAACTCACATTTTGCACTTTAAGCCTAGTAAGTTGGTCTTAAAAGGCCATCTTTAGCTAGTTATCTCTATCTTGACCCTTATGGTCAAAATGAGCACATATAAGACAGATTCAAAAAATGAGACAAGGATGAAAAATGCTCTATTTCGTCCATTGAAAGCACCTTTTAATGTGATATGGCCAAACAAATCACCATGTCATGTAATGCCCAAGACATCTAGACGAAAATTAAAGAAAACTAAACTTAGGGACAGAAGACATAAGGAAGCATCGCACCATAGGTGCATAAAGAGTATTTAGGAAAAGACAACGTAGTCCCTTCAAGGGGCCTCGAATGATTCGTCTTTAATTCAAGGACACCTTTTTCATCGTTGTTACCTAAAACGACAATTTGTGAATCCACCAGGTAGTAGTGAAAATTCACAAAGATCAATTCAATCCCGAACTATGTACTTTATTTCTTCCATATCTACAATCCACTAAGGATCATAGTTAGCAACAAATGTTTGGGAGCACACACATTATCCAGGAGGGGCTGTGGAAGGAAGTACCTTAATCGACTTAGGACAATCCTAAGTATAAGATGTCTAATTTCCACAATCATAGTACTCACACGTGCTATATGCTTCTCTTTATTTCCTTATCCTTTTTCCCTTTTGCAATACCAATCTTAGGTCCAGAATCTTTTGAAGGAATGGATCCGGACGAACCTGATGTTAAGCTAATCCCATGCGTACTCAACAGTGGGATGACTTTTAATTCCCCCACTAGATCGACATTGATGCAATACGACAAAGTATAATATTTTGATCGATCTATTTTCGAACCACTTTTGGTATGCTTTTAAGTTTTCTAGATACTGTGCACTAACAGTACCATCTTTGCCATCCTATGAGACCTAGAACCTAATGAGTGTCCTAACATTTCACGTTCATTTAGAAGAAACTGAATCTTCTAACATTATGTATCATAGTCATCGCTATCAAGTTCTCTTATTGGTAAACAAATTACCAACCTTATTTTAATTGCCATAGCTAAAGGTATATATTTTGTAAAGTGGACATTAGGCATATTTTCAAATAAATAAATTATCAAAAACTCCATTATCCATATTGCATGATCGAAAATTTCGCTAAGCTCATAATCATCTCATACAAACATGAATTAGAAGTTTTTATAACTTATTTATCGCAATCTTCCATAAAACAAAAAATTTGTGGAGGACATTATGGTTGAACAAATTAACATTTCAGAAATATCACAAAGATATCTAACTTTATGTAAATCAAATTTACATTAAGTTATCTCATTATATAACTACTAATATGTCATCTAGAACTTTATAAATGACATATCAAACGTGAAATTCAGATTATTATATAAAATGCATCTATATAATAAAATGAATCTATATTGCCAAACATATTCGAATAATAACATGTTACAAAAGAATTTCATAAAATGCCCAAATAGCAATATATAAAACACATTTATATACAATTATATGAAACTTATTCAAATGTAAATCGCAAAAATATAAACACATTTATAATATTACGAATTTAAATTTCATGAAACTAATTCATAAAATACCGCTAAGTTACATAATTAGCAGGTAACATGAAAACGAATCCATATCCATTAATTTGGGCAAGGAGCAAGTGCTAAAACAATTTAGCAAAGTTTACTACAACCTATGTAGTTCGTATATATAATACGCATTTATATAATACTACTAATTGGTGGCTGACATGAAACCTATTCATGCATCGAATACAACATACTTTGTAACATAAAATATATTCAAATATTAATTGCAATTAATCATATATAGAACAGATCTATATGATATTAAAAGTTTGGATGAAACGAATTCATGGTAAGGCTTGCAAATTATATAAAACGTATTCATATAATATTGCAAATTTAAAATTTATGAAACAAATTCACAAAATAAGATCAAATATCTTATATATCCAAATAATAGCATGAAGTAGCCACAAGAATGATCGAACATTTAACTAATTCATAATTACTCATATTTTTACATAAAGTTGCTAAATCATGAAACATAGTCATGTAACTAAGTATCATATACAAAACATATTTATATAATATAACTTATGAAACATATTCATTCATCGACCAAGGGGATCTTTATATCACATGGATATTTATCAAATTTAAGTAAAACAAATTTACGTCATTCACACTAATTATATATATGAAACGAATTCATATAATTCCAACTCAATTGATCGATGACAAGTTATTCGGCATGAAAATTTCTAGTTGACACATATAAAACGAATTTATATATGACATTAAGCATATTAATGTTTTGTAACGAACTCACACATTCAGGATTAAAACTAATTCAAAACCTTAATTCAACGAGTGAATTAAAAATCAACTTAAATATCGTTATAATTCAATTAAAAATCATGCTATAACTATTAACCTCAATAATTGAGTTAAAAACCCAATAGTTACCGAAAAATAATTCAGTCTTTCAATAAAACTGTCTTTTAATTGAGGTCCCAAAAAGTACAACTTCTCGTAATAATGGCCATTTCTAACATATAAAACAAATTTATATGAACATGGGAGCAAATATTCAATAATCCAAATTTGAAACATGACCAACCCAAAATT
>JACYFF010010365.1:95630965-95673756 GCA_017589665.1 Selenicereus undatus | reverse complement strand
ACACACACACACACACACACACACACACACACACACACACACATATATATATATTCCTCAGAATTGATGACCAAATATGGTATGTGTGATATCTTAAACTAAAACTATTGATAACTGAAACTAAAACTATTGATCACCAAGCGTTCACATATCATGCTTATAATATATGTCTTGACATATGATATTAGTTGTGAGTAATAGAATTTCTTATAGCAATCATGAGAGTTATATATGTTTGGTGATCGTGTCTATCATCGATATGTGAGTATAATGTTTCGTTTATATAGTGATCGTAAAATTATCATTGGTGATCATTATAAACGCATTTGTTGATCATAAACTATGCATTCAGTTTGTTGTTAGGTAAGCTTTTTTTTGGTAAGTTTAGTTTCATTTTCATCAAAAATCATAACATAAGTTTTTTTTATGATATTAGTTAGTGATTAATAGATCTAGTTTTAGGGATAATTGGAATTATGTTTGGTATTCAATTGATCTACCTATGGTGTCCATAATGAATGTGTTTGTTGATCATAAACTATAGACTCAATTCTGGTTAGGTGAGCTTTATTTGTTGCAATTTCTGCTTTACTTTCAAGAAAAATCATCATATATATTTTTTTTTATGATATTAGTTAGTGATCAATAGCTTCAGCCTTAGTGATCATCTAAATTATTTTTTTCATAGTCAATTGATCTATCTATGGAGATCATTATAAATATGTTCGTTGATCATGAACCATATTCTCAATTATAGCTAGGAGAACTTCATTTTTTTTGCGTTTAAGTTTTACTTTCATTAAAAATCATAATACATATTTTACTTATAATCCTAATTAGTGATCAATAGTTTTAGTTTCAATGATCATCAGTACTATGTTTGGTGAACAATTCTAGGTGAGAAGTAGATAACGCCTCAATGCACTCATGCTACTCATCTCACGGATTGGCTCATCTTAGCTAAATAACTCCCTATGTGTGTTGACCACTACCCCAAGCGCACATGTAGTCGTAGTATAGATAAAAAGATCATCCTCAGGGACCAAAGTAATCTATGGAGTTTTGTCTATCAGAATATGCTAAGCAAATTCTAAATCGAGGGGTTTTGATTCAACAACTTCAAATTTACTAATTCTAAATCAATTAAAGAACAACGCTTAGGAATTTATGTAGTTAAGAAAGGTGTTTGGATCAAAATGATAAACATGTGCTTTTCTCTAATCGGTTAATTTCGAGGAATTGCGATCTATCCAAAAATTTAGTCTATTCTTTCGAAATCAACCAAATTTGCCAAAGCTAAGCAAAAGTCGATCTTTCAAACTAATTTGTCTTAATCCACGTTGAATATTTTCAATTACACTCTAGTCCCCCCAACATGCAAATCTCACTTTCGAGTCGACGCTATGTTATGTTTTATCAAGTAGTCTAATAATCAAATGTCGCATTTCAGTGTTTCACTCAATTGTTTCAAGTGTACAAGCAAACTTTAGCAAAAAAAAATCCATTCACAGCATGATAATCACTTGATAGAACGAAATCAAATCAATCATGAAACAAGTACAATTCTATTGATTAAAACACGATCCAACTACACTTTTATAAACTAACAAATCCCTAGACAAAATAAACTACTCGCGCATGATTAAAGATTAAACAACTAACCAACAATTCGGCGAAATATGAGAAAACGGGCCTGACAGAGACAGCCTTCGACCAAGGGCTTTAAGCCTCCTCAAAACCAATCACATTCAAGATTTCTCACTAAAAGAATAGTCAAACTAAAAATTCTAACTAAAAAGAGCAAAATTTTGAGAAAGAAAGTGAACTATGTTATGCTTCCTTCTCTTCTTTGCTGCTGAACGACGAGACTTTATAGAGAGGCTTGGATATTTTCAGCCACACTGCAGAAGGAAGACGAAGAGCCAACATTTACACAACTCACCACGGTTCGATCGTGGTCTTGGCTGGAACCGATTTTCTACTCTTGCCTTGCTCTATGGGCATAGCATCACATGGGTGTCGGTGGGAAAGGTCAAAATACATCCAATAAGGGTCAAATGTTGGGTAAAAAGGCCTAAAATCCTGTAAAACACATCAAACAACCATACCCAAGCAAGGGGAGCATAAATCGAGAATAGAAGTATAAGTAGTAACTTAAAGCACATAATTCTCCTAAAAAAATGTGGTAAAATGGCCTTCAAATGATATATACGTTAAGAACTTATCAAACTCCCCCATGCTTAAACTGTTGCTTGTCCTCAACCAATGCTAAAACCAAAAATATACACAACCTCAGAATAGATATAGGTAACATTCTAATGGCAAAGATGATCCAAAGGTAGCCCAAAAAGATGCAAAAATCATTAGCAAATAGACTAAGGAATGAAATTTTCAAAAACCATTTGATAGACCACAATGCCAAATTTGAATCAATCTCCCCAAATCATCAAATACAGTCATTCAACATATAAAACAAATGAAGCTAGCAAGGCCGATAGAACCTCACTATAGTTAGGTGGCACTCATCACTCATGCGTTTGAAAAATTATGAAGGTTCCCTCGATTCTCAATTTCTCATCCCTCAGACTCAAATCTACCATAAGCTCTACAAGACTCTCAAATTCGCCATCACTAATATGCAAACACACTAGACAATTATGAGGACTTTCATAGGGTTGTCATGGGGCCATGGGTAAAGGTAAGAGGGGAACAAATGTTTTCGAAATTAGGAGTTAGAAGCCATAGACTAAGAGCTAGACACTTCCAATGCATTGTACAACATCCTTCTTAGACCAATGCATTTTATTAACAAAATACATAACCAATTGAAGAGACAAAGAACTGGAAAATCATAAAAATTTACAATTCCAACAAGGCTAATACTCTCTTTCTTATTCACTTTTCTCTTTCTTTTTCTCTTTTTTTTTGTTGTGTTTTTCTCAAAAGAGTTAGCTAAGGGAAATCTATAATGAGCTTTAAATTCCGACTCTTCTCTAAACTTTGTACAATAAGACAAGGGATTTATCAATATCTCACATCCCTTCACCAAACAACCAAAACCCACTAAAAGATAACAATACTCCTTACTAGCTTTAAATGCTCCTCTAGTCTTGGCTTAAGGGTGAGATAACCATTTGGCCATAGGCTATAGGAGGAGGTTTCAAATCAAGAAAAACGGATACAAGCTCCAAGGGGCTGGCAAAGGATATAATACAACAAAGGTGGCTATTGGTCATTGGGTTTAACAAATCAAGGAAAAATGCCTTAATCATATTGCATAAATGCATATGCGAAATGTGATTTTAAATGAGAATCAAAGCAAGTTCTAGAGAAATGATGTCAAGGAAGAGTCACACATGAAAGAAACATGAGAATAAATTGATAAATAGTCTGTAAAAGCTCAAAACCTCACAAGACATCTACCAAAGTCAAAACTAGCACATTAGTAAACACATGCCAAAATTCATATAAAAACCCATGGGATAATCAACTCGCATTTAACATGTGGTCAAAACATGGAGCTCATTTTAAAAACTCATTCTCAACATTTTATGCACAATTGGGCGAATCAAAGGATCTAACTAAACCAAAGAAGTCTACTTAGTCTACAAAGGTCATCATCGGAATATTTTTTTGCTTTTTTTTTCAATTTTTGTTCGTTTTTCATCATTTTTTTTTATGCATGCTCCTAATAACAATGCAAACTAAAATGCAAAAGAAACTACTAAGAGAAAAACTAAAATGCAACCTAGAATGAAAAGAAAACTAAATGCACTTCTAAAACACTACTAAATAAAACTAAATAAAATAAAAAAAATCCAAAAACTATCACAAATAACATATACAATACAGAAGCACACCAAACCAAATAAGGCATCAGAAGCCAAATATAACGAGTAACTCCCACATGCTTGAATCACACATTGCCCTCAATATAGGCATATAAGAGAAAAATGGAAGGGGAGTAGCACAAAGTAATCAGAAAGGAGGTGGTGGAGGAGGATGGGGTGGTTGATAGGAAGAACTAGGTTCGACTTGACTAGTATGAGGGGCTAGATGATGGGGTGCGGGTTGAACAACCTCGGCATCACCAAGTACCCAATAAAGGTTAACCCGGTGAAGTAATGTGGTTTGATCGACATTAGGAACCAGCAAAAGTCGGTCCCCAAGATAAATCCAACACAAATGCCCAGCCTCAACTTTACAAAAGTTCATAATTTCAAAGGCAGCTTGATCAAGCTACTATGACCCAGAAACTCTATCCTCAGTATGGTTGTTCATTGTTCGGTCTGGACCCGAACCAGACCGAAGATCGGGCTGGATCGGACCGGACCGTGCTTAATCGGTTCGGTCCACGGTCCTGTCGTTTTCCAGTTTCGGACTTCGGTTCAGTCCCAGTTCGGACCGGTGGATCGATGGACCGGACTAGTGGACTAGTCTAAGTGTTAGGGTTTCTTTTTTTTTTTTTAACTTTAGAGTTTTGAAAATTGAAACTTCAGAGTTGCCGCTTGCCCTGCTACTGCTTGACTCTCTCCACTGCTTTCCTCTCCCCAGTCGGCTCTTCTCACTAACTCTCAGACCTCCCTCTCGGTCGTCTCTGTCAACCGTTTTTTGGTAGCCACTCACTCTAGCCTCCCTCTCGGCATTGGCAACTGGCAAACCGCGTCCCATTCTCCTATCCTCGCCCCTGAATCGTATCTCTCTGGCTTTGGAGTTTGGGCAGCGGCAACTGGCAAGTCGCATTCCACTATCCCAGCCATGAAGACGACGACGATCGTCAGTCCCAGCCGCCTGCCCGCCGGTCCCTCTGGCTGTCTTATGTGTGGGTCGGTCTGAGATGTGTGTCTGCCTCTCTATCCCCTTTTACTTTTGCTTTGTTCTAATCTTCTGGGCTTCCCTCTCATTCTTGTTAGCAATTTATGCTTGTTTGCTGAATAATGTGTAATTTGGTGTTCATTTTGCAATTTATCTTATTAAGTGCCCTCTTATGCTTGTTTGCTTTTGCGTATTTTCTCCAGGAAAGCAAATATGCCCTCTTATTCTTGTTTGCTTTTGCATATATCTCAAAGATATGACTTGTAACAGATTTGGTTGGTGCCCTTGTGGCTAGTTATGACTGGAGGACTATGTGATTTTCAATGTGTTTAATGTATTCAGGATGGGAAGTTCATGATGGGCCATAAGTTAATGTTGATCTGTTATGGGAATTTAGGAAATAGTTTAGGTTTCTCAAAGGATTCCAGCGTTCTAGAGTTCCAATAAACATAATCAGACCAGAGCAAGTGTTCTATTGATAATTATTGTAATGCCTATGCCTTCATTTGATTTCATTTGTCTAATATAAATTATATAATTCATTTAGCAAGTGTTCTATTAAAGTATGATAGTATGGGTGCAATTATTCTTCCAGTGGTATAATATTCGAATTTCACGATTACAAGTTTGTGGAGTTGGTTTGGTACTTGGTAGCGTTTCAATACAAAAAGCTCAATGCTACAAATCCTATAAGCATCAATTAAATTTTAAGCTTATGAAACTTTGGTTTTTTCAGGTGTAATATTTAAGTTCAACTTTTGATTTGATTAGTCATCACGGAGTCCTTTACGGCTTGTTCTCGAAACGTAAGTTTTGTTACTTTTGTATTTTTATTTTTAAAATTTTTAAAGTAACATGATCTATGTATATTGTTTACTACTTATGTATTTTTTGTAATTACTTGTCAATGCAAGATGTCGAGCTCCGAATCCAAAAAAAGGGCCAGTTTGGAAGTCGAAGAATCGGTTGACTTGGGCACCAATGTTCCAAGTGAGCACCAACCGAATGACCTTATTGAAATTGAAGAGGAGGAAGAGGCAAGTCAAGGTGCAACACAAAGCAAAAGCAAGGGGAAACAAATGGCTAGAAAGTGTACCCAAAGGGCAGAATGTTGGAACCATTTTGAAGAGATCAAAGAGAATGGTAAAAGAGTGGCGGGTAACTGCAAGTATTGTGGCATTATATATAAGGCTGACCCTAGTAAGAATGGAACGAAGAACTTGAAAAATCATTTTCCAAAGTGCCCTAAAAACCTGAACAATCAAAGCAAACAGACACAAAGTCAGTTGATTTTTGAAAAGGATCCAAACAATGAGGGAGAAGCTAGATTGAAATCATTGGTATTGAATCCTTATGAGGCACGGAAGTCTATAGCCAAAATTATCATAATTGATTAATTGCCCTTTAGATTTGCTGAAAATGTGGGATTTACGCTAATGATGTCTGTTTGTTGTCCTTCACTCAATATTCCTTTATGCATTACCATTGCAAGAGACATTTATCAAATATATGTCGATGAAAGGGTGAAGTTGAAAGAATATCTTTTGGATTCATGTCAAAGGGTGTGTGTGACAACAGACACATGGACTTCAGTTCAAAGGATTAACTACATGGTTATAACTACCCACTTTATTGATAATGATTGGAAATTGCATAAGAAAATATTAAATTTTTGTGCAATTTCTAGTCATAAAGGTGATGATATTGCTCTTGTTCTTAGAAAGTGTTTAGAAGATTCAGGTTTAGCACCTAAACTTTACACTATTACTGTTGATAATGCTGGGAGTAATAGCACTGCTTATAATGCCCTTATTGGTGAGTTTCATCGACATGGTCATTTTCTTTTCTCTAGTGGAGAATTCTTACATGTTAGGTGTATTGCTCCTATACTTAATTTGGTTGTATGGGATGGGTTAAAGGTTGTTGGAAAGTCAGTTAAGCGTGTTCAAGCTGCTGTGAGGTTTATTAGGCAATCTCCTAGTAGGTTGGAAAGATTTCAAGAAGGCGTAGTTGCGGGAAAAATTGAGTGCAGGGCTTCTTTGTCTCTTGATGTTCCTACTAGATGGAACTCCACTTATAAGATGCTCAACACTGCTTTAATCTATGAGCATGCATTCACAAAGTATAGCAAAAGAGACCCTTATTATAATGTGGAGTTAGCGAAGGATGATGATGCTGATGGACCTTCGAACTCTAATGATTGGAAACAAGGTAAACACTTGTTAGTTTTTTTGGAAGTTTTTTATAATGTTACTTTGCGTTTGTCTGGTACTTCATATGTGACATCCAACTTGCTTTTCTTTAAGATTGTGGCTATTCATGATATGTTAAATCAATTGGAGCAACTTGTTGAGACCATTGATGCTAATGATGAAGAAAGGGAGGAAATTGAGGAGATTGGATCTAGAGTCACAAACTTCAAAGAAATGGCCAAGAGGATGAGGATGAACTATGATAAGTACTATGGCACACCTGAGAAAATCAACCCTTTGGTATATGTTGCTCCTATCTTTAATCCTTGGTAAGTTGGCGGGTCTTGAGGTTTCTCTTTGTGATTTGTTTGGTGAAGTACAAGGTAGTGCTATAGTTTTGAAAGTGAGAGAGAAATTAGAAGCTTTGTTTGATGAGTATTGACAATTGTACAAGCCATTGACTCCTCAAAGTGGACAGAGTAGTGGGGCACAACCTGAAGTTCAGAAGGGTAATGCATCTAGTGCATTTGCCTCTTATGCATAACAGTTAAGAAAGAAGTTAAAGGGGTCAGATGGAGGAAGAGGAATCATCAAGACTGAGTTGCAAAAGTATATAAATAAGGGACTTGAAGAGGATGAAGTAGGGGATGATGTGTTAGGATGGTGGAAAATACATAGTCCTCGATATCCTGTGGTTGCTCGTATGACTCGTGATGTATTAGTCGTGCCTGTTTCTACGGTCGCATCAGAGTCGGTGTTCAGTGCAGGAGGACTTACTCGTGACTCATTTAGAACTTCTTTAACTCCGAAGGTAATTGATTAATTAGTATATTTCTTTGTATTATATTTTAAATTTATAACTTTTTTATCTTTTGCTAACTGACAAATTTTGTTCGGTTTGATTGTAAAAAGATGGTTCAAGCTCTCATATGTGCACAGGATTGGCTTAGACCAAGCAGTAGATTAGATATAGAGGACTACTTTGATGAATTGCGGGACCTGGATAAGGGTAATGTTCAATTTTTTATTTCTTTTTTAATTTGGTTTATCTACTTTATACGATTACATGTTCTAACTTTTACTTTTTTGTTCTTTTTATTGTTTATTTTAGATCTTGGTAAATTGATTGTTAAGGATAATGTCATTGATGAAGGCGATACCTTGAACAATTAATATGAAGGTAATTTTCTTTTTATTGTGTTTATTTTACATTATACTACTATCTTAGGGCCTGTTTTTTTCATGGATAAATTGAGTGGGTCAAAAGGGTGAAGTAGGTTGAAGTGGGTTGAGGTAGGTTGAAGTTGGTATTTTTTTTTGAGGCGGGTTGAAATAGGTTGAAGTAGGTTGAAGTTGATGTTGGTTGAAGTTAGTATATTTTTTATGTTGTGGGTTGAAATGAGTTAAAATAATGAGAATGTAATTAATGTCTGATAATTTATGAAGTTATCGAAATTTTGTGAAATTTTTGTTTATTCTTTTTTATTTTTTATTTTTTTGATTTTTGATTTTTGATTTTTTTAATTTTTACATTTTTCTTTTTTAAATTTTTAAATTTAAAATTTTTAATTTTTTACTTTTTATTTCTTAAATTTCTTATTTCTTAGTTTTTATTTTTATTTTTTTAATATTTTAATGTTTTAATTTTTAATTTCTAATTTTTCATTTATTTTTTAATTTTTTATGTTTTATGTTTTATGTTTTAATTTTTATTTTTTAATTTTTATTTCTCACTTTTTAATTTTCGTTTTTTGATTTATTTTTTATTTTTTTATTTTTTATGTTCATATTTTTTTTATATTTTTATATTTTTATATTTTTTAATTTCTTATTTTTTATTTTTAATTTTTATTTTTATTTTTTCTTTATTATTTTTTATGTTTTATTTTTTTTTTCATTTTTTATTTTTTTTTTTTTTTTTTTTTTATTTTTTATTTTTATTTTTTGTTTTTCCTTTCTAATTTTTTATGTTTTACATTTTTTCTTTTTTCTTTTTCTATTTTTTTCTTTCATTTTTTATTTTTTATTTTAAATTTTTGATTTTTTTTGGACTGTTTATTTTTTTAGTTTTTTAGTTCTGTATTTGTTATTTGTTATTTATTACTTTTCTATGATTTTATGTTTTTTTATGTTTTTAACGTTTTTATTTTTCTATTTCTCATTTCTTATTGTTTATTTCTTTATTTTTTATTGTTTATTATTTAATATTTATTGTTTATTTTTCAAGTTTTTATATTTTATTTTTTATTTTTCATTGTTTCTGTTTTTATGTTTTATTTTTTTTGTTTTTTATTTCTAATTTTTATTTTTTATTTTTTATTTTTTACATTTTAATTTTAATTTTTTAATTTTCAATTTGTATTTATTATTTCTTATTTTTTGATTTTTTGATTTTTTGATTTTTGATTTTTGATTTTTTATTTTTTCAATTAATTTTTTTATATTTCATTTTTTTATTTTTTTATTTTTTCAGTTTTTGTTTTTTTTGTTTGTTTTAAATTCCATAAAAAAAAAAAAAAAAATAAAAACAAAAAAACATCAAAAAATAAGAAATAAGAAAATAAAAAATTGAAAATTAAAATTAAAATGTAAAAATTAAAAATTAAAAATTAAAAATTAAAAATAATAAATAAAAACATAGACAACATAGACAACATAAAAAATAGAAAAATATAAAAAAATAAATAAATAGAAAAATAGAAAAATGAAGGATAAAAATTAAACATTAAAAATGAAAAATGAAAAATGAAAAATAAAAAATAAAAAATAAGAAGGAATAAGTGAAAAAATAAAAACATAAAATACATAAAATCATAGAAAAATAAAAAACAAGAAACAAAAAATAAAAAATAAAAAATAAAAAATAAAAAGTAAGAAGCAAAAAATTAAAAATGAAAAATTTAAAAATTTAAAAAAAAAATTAAAACTAAAAATAAAAAATAAACAATAAAAACTAAAAAATAAAAAAATAAAAAATAAAAAACAGATAAATAAAAAATTAAAAATTAAAAAATTAAAAAAATAAATTAAAAAAATAAAAAATAGAAAATAGAAAATAAAAAAAAGAATTAAAATAAGAAATTAGAAAATTAAAAATTAAAAATTAAAAATTAAAAGTAAAAAATATAAAATATAAAAAATATAAAAACTAAAAAATAAGGAAGGATAAACAAAAATTCCAAAAAATTTCGATAACTTCATAAATTTTCACACATGAGTTACATTCTCATTATTTCAATCCACTTCAACCCACCATATAAAAAATACACCAACTTCAACGCACTTCAACCTACTTCAATCTAGTTCGACCTATTTCAACCCACCTCAAAAAAAAATACCAACTTCAACCTACCTCAACCCACCTCAACCTACTTCAACCTACTTCACCCTTTTCCCCACCCAATTTACCCATGAAAACAACAGGCCCTAAATCTCACATGATACTTTACAAATTATTAAAATAATGAAGGGAGTGGGTTGAAGTTGGTTGAAGTTAGTATTTTTTTTTTCAAGTGGGTTGAAGTAGGTTGAAGTGGGTAAATATGGATTAACCCACGAAAAGAACAGGCCCTTAGTGTCTTTATTATTTTTTGTTGCTAAATTAATTGTTGGTTTGTATATACTAGCTCGATTTTTAATTTATTTCATATATTACTTGAGTAATTAGTTGAACACTTGAGAGCGCGACATATTATTGCAAGGAACAAGTCCAAGACAATGGTTTCAAATTTGGAATCACATCGGCATTGATTTGAAGATTGGGTGACTTGACTCACTTTGAGTAAAGAACATGATGTTGAACTTTTAAAAATGTGGTCATGTAATGTAATTAACTTTTAGGTTCAGTTGGTGATGTATTAAAATTTTGTACTTTGAAAGTTGTTTTAGATTTGTGTGTTTGGATGTATTGGTTTGGTAAATTAGTACGCTCATAAGGTATCAAGTTATCTAGTCAAGGGTATTTGATTAGCAGTAATTCAGCCAAGACAAGCATGAAACAGCAGTTAGCAGCCCATTAATATTGGAAGTGAACAGGGAATAAAATAGACGGCGAAAATGAATTCGGTCCACAGTCGGTCCGGTCTGGCCTAGTCCAGGACCGACAGTGGGTCGGTCTGGTCCTCAGTCTGCATATGGAATCTTGATAGGTCTTCGGTCCAGGTCGGTCCGGTCCGGTCCTGGACCGATGAACAGTCCTAATCCTCAAGGTTGGCCTTAATACCCAAAAATCTAGCAATAGTAGCCACGATACCCCCTATGACTATCCTACCTTTAGTGCTAACACTGGCACCATACAATTGCCTGGCCAAAAATGAACTAGGGTCAAGCTAGACACTATCAAGCGTACAAGACAAGAAGTACAACTTAGACAATCTCACGACATTCAAATTATCGTCCTGAGCAAAGAAACAGCAAGCCAGGATACGCTAAACTACTCTAATGCAAGGGTTCCTAACTTGTGTGCACTTTGATGAACTAGTGTTGTACCTAACACTCCCCAAAAGCTCACCCCAAAATGCATTTGGGTTGAATTCGTGGGGAACTTGTTGGTTCACTAAATCCATACTAGGTAGAAAACCGAATATACCGTTAAAGGTACCTGAATTCAATTCATATAATTGTCCTTGCAAATAAAACGATATGGACCTAGCTTAACATTGAGGCCCTCTAGTGACCTCGACATGGATTGTACTCAGGAACTCTAGGGTCAGGTCCCAAAGTATGCTCTTTTATTTCTATAAAGTGTCCATACCGCCTCATGCAAACAACCACCTAATATCATGTAACATTCCTAATCGAGCTAACAAATCCTCATTATAATATCGAGTTGCCACAACCATGCGTTCATTCAAACAGTCATATCTAGCAACATGATCAGGATTCATTAAACCAAGAGGTGGGGAATGTTACCTTAAGCATGCGTATTGGTGGAGGTTCAGGATGTCCTTTGAGGTCGGGTTGGTGCTTGACTTGAGGATCCAACCTCCTTGATACTCCTTTGTCTTTTGGTAGGTGTCATTGTTGCAAATTGAAACAAAAATTAAACTAAAATCTAAATAATAAAATTTGAAGAAGAAAAATGAAGATTTTAAATAAAAATAAGAAGAATTATTGAAAGAAAAAGATGGTTATGGTGGATGAGTGAAGGTGAGATAAGTTTGAAGAAAAAGAAGAAAGAGATGAAATTTGTGGAAGAAAGAAAGTTTAAGTGAAAAGGAAGAATTTTGAGTGAAAATGGGTGAAAAATGAGAAGAAATGAGGTAGGGATGAAGGTGTTAGCTATGGAGGTTTAGAGGGAGAAAATGGAGGTGGAGAGAGAAGGAGCTTCGAAGAAGAAGATGAGTTGGGAAAAATTGAAGGGTCACCGTAGTCAAAACCCTTGACCGCGGGCTATAGCAGGTCACCATGGTCCGACCATGGTGTCTAATGACACCATTTTTTTTCGATTTTCCTGGTTTGGCACCCTACAGCTGCGATGCTAAAGTTCTTGGCCGTGGTGCCAAACATTTTACGTATTTTTTTCTTTTTTCTCTGTTTGTTTTTTTGTTTTTTGTTTTTTTTTGTCTCTCTTGTCTCCTTTTTTTTGCTACAAACAAAAAGAATAAAAATCAAAGCTAAGAAAAGGAGAAAGGAAAAGAGCTTGGGTTGCCTCTTAAGAAGCGCTCTTTTAAGGTCAAGAGTTTGACTTTTCTTCTGTGCTCGTTCTAGATCAATGAGCGTATGGATGTTGGTCTTATCAATAGGTTGTCCCACAAGATATGGTTTTAATCGTTGTCCATTGACTATGAACGCACCGGTAGACTCACTCCATATTTCAACTGGTCCACTAGGTTGAACTTTGGTGATCTTGAATGGTCCTGACCATTAGGATTTTAGTTTGCTCGGAAACAATCTCAATCTTGTGTTGAATAGTAGGACCATGTCACCTTTTTCGAACGTCCTCTTCATGATATGTTTATCGTGCCGCTTCCCAGTTCGCTCTTTGCAAATACGCGAACTCTCATAGGCCTCCAACCTTAGTTTATCTAGCTCGTTTAGTTGCAGGAATCTCCATTCTCCAACTGCCTTAAGATCAAAATTGAGTGTCTTTATAGCCCAATATGCCTCATATTCCATCTCTACTAGCAAGTGACAAGACTTTCCAAACACCAACAGGTATGAAGTGATGCCTAGAGGAGTCTTATAAGCGGTGCAGTATACCCAAAGAGCATCATCAAGCTTGAAGGACCAATCTTTGCAAGACCGATCCACCGTTTTGTCCAATATACTCTTCAATTCTCTATTCGAGAGTTCCACCTGCCCACTTGTTTGGGGATGGTAAGGCGTAGTAATCTTATGAAATATCCCATATTTTTTTAATAGTGATTCAAGAGGCTTGTTGCAAAAGTGTGTGCCATTGTCACTTAGAAGAGCTCTTGGCGTGCCAAACCTTGTGAAAATATTTTTCTTAAGAAACTTAAGGACAACCTTGGAATTATTTGTTAGGGAGGCAACGGCTTTTACCTACTTAGAAACATAGTCAACCGCCACAAGGATGTCAAGGTTGTTATGGAAGGGAGGAAAAGGACCCATGAAGTCAATCCCCCATACATCAAACAACTCTACCCCAAGTATGCCACTTTGAGGCATCTCATGCCTCTTGGAAATGTTCCCTGTTCGCTAACATCTATCACAAGTCATGACAAATTTTCTTGCGTCCTTGAAGGGCGTGGGCCAATAGAAACCTACTTGGAGTACTTTCGCAATCGTGTTATCTGGTTCAAGGTGGCCACCATAGCTTAAAGCATGGCAATGGTGCAAGACACTACGGACCTCATCTTTAGGCAAGCATCTTCTATAAATCCTATTTCCACATAGCTTGTAAAGGAAAGGTTCTACCCACACATAGTATTTAGCATCAGTAAAGAACTTCTTTCTTTGTTGGTAGGACATCCTGGAGGTAACACTCCGCACACATTGAAGTTAACCAAATCAACATACCATAGGGTAGCTTGTTGGGATATAACGAATAGCTGCTCATTGGGGAAGGAGTCATCAATGGGGAGCTCTTCATGAGGAGCGGCGTCATGGCCTAGGCAAGATAGATGATTGGCAACCACATTTGCCAACCCGACCTTATCTTTGATCTCCAAATCAAACTCTTGAAGAAGGAGGACCCATCAGATGAGTCGGGATTTGGAGTCGGATTTCTTCATTAAATGTTTCAAAGTGGCATGATCTGTAAAAACAATGACCTTAGAATTGATCAAGTAGGATCGAAATTTTTTCAAGGCAAAGACAACCGCTAAGAATTCCTTCTCCGTTGGGGCAAAATTAACTTGAGCCCCGTTAAGAGTGCGACCTGCATAGTATATGGCATATGCCTTATTGTCCTTTCGTTGGCCTAGAACGGCACCCACTGCATAGTCACTTGTATCACACATTACTTCAAAAGGTAGCTCTCAATCTGGAGCTTGCATTACTGAGGCGGTGATTATTGCCTCTTTTGACATGTGAAATGCACTCAAGCATTCTTCATTAAACTCAAAAGGCACATCCTTGACAAGCAATTAGGTGAGAGGTTTTGCAGTTTTTGAAAAATTCTTCATGAGCCACTGGTAAAAACCAACGTATCCGAGAAAACTCCTCACACACTTTACAGAAGTTAGTGGTGGCAATTTCTCAATCACCTCCACCTTTCCTTTGTCAACTTTAATGCCTTTGTCAGAGACAACATGACCAAGGACAGCCCCCTTTTGCACCATAAAATAACATTTCTCCCAATTCAAGACCAAATTTAGATCTTCGCATCTTTGCAAAACCTTAGATAAATTATTCAAGCAATGGTCATAGGTTGCACCATACACAAAAAAATCATCCATAAAGACTTCCATTATGTCCTCAATAAAATCAGAAAAAACAACCATCATACAACATTGAAATGTGGCAGGGGCATTGCACAACCCAAATGGCATCCTTCCATAAGCATATGTACCATAAAGACGTGTAAAAGTAGTCTTTTCTAGGTCATTAGGATGGATAGGGATTTGAAAGAATCCTAAATATCCATCTAAGTAGCAAAAATATGAGTTCTTAGCCAACTTTCAAGCATTTGGTCAATGAAGGGAAAGGGAAAATGATCTTTACGGGTGGCTTTATTGAATTTCTGATAATCAATGCACATACGACGGCCCGTGACAATCTTAGTAGGGATTAGCTCATTATTCTCATTTTTGACAACAGTCATCCTTCCTTTCTTAGGTACAACATGGACCGGGCTTACTCACGCACTATCAGAGATAGGGTAGATAATGCCAGCTTTAAGCAACTTCAGAATTTCCTTTCTTACCACCTCTTGCATGCTAGAGTACAATCTTCTTTGGTGTTCAATTGAAGGCTTATGGTTGTCTTCCCTTAAGATTTGATGCATACACAAATAAGGATGAATTCCTTTTAAGTCATCAACGGTGTATCCTATGACTTTATGATGCTTCCTAAGTACTCTAAGCAAAGAATCAATTTGGGATGCATTCAAACTTGCATTCACAATCACAGGATATGTGGATTTTAGTCCAAGAAATTCACTCCTCAGGGATGAAGGGAGAAGTTTCAGTTCTACCTCGAGAGCTTTTGCCTCATCAGACGAGGGCTTATTTTTAGCTTGTAATGATTCCACCTCAACAATGGAAGGCGGAATTGGTGAGGAGACTTCCAGAAGTTGGGCACAGTCGGCTACATCGGGATCTTTATCCTTAGAAGTGCTATTATTCAACATCAAGTGTGCAAGAGGATCTTTAGAACCAAGGTTAGATACAGTTTCCCATATCGATCCATCAACAACATCAATCTTATTACACTCATCAGAAATGGAAGGAAACTTAGCAGCTTTCAGTAAATTAAACCACACATGATCGTCCCCCACATCAAAAGATAACATACCATTCTTCACATCAATATGGCACCCCGCGGTGGCCAAGAATGGACTTCCAAGAATGATAGGGGTGCGCGTGTCCTCCTCCATTTCTAAAATCACAAAGTCTACCAGCATATATAAATCTCCTACTTTTATTGGAACATCATCTAAAACACCCACAGTGTATTTCACATAATGGCCTGCCAATTGTAAAGAGATAGTAGTCGGTCTAATCTCTCCTAGTTCTAATTTTTCACACAGAGAAAGGGGCATCAAGCTCACGCTTGACCCTAAATCACACAAAGCACGGTCTACAGGCACATCCCCTATCAAGCAAGGAATTAAAAAACTACTAGGATCCTTTAGCTTAGCTGGAAGCTGATTTTGGATCGCTGCACTGCATTCATTAGTCAAAGCTACAGTTTTATGTTTTTCTAGCTTTCTTTTATTAGACAAAATTTCTTTCAAAAATTTAGTATATGAAGGCAATTGAGTTAAAGCTTCAGTGAATGGAATGTTTATGTAGAGTTCATTAAGGACTTCTAAAAATTTCCTAAATTGCAAATCGAGTTTTACTTTAGCCATCCTTTGAGGAAATGGTAAAGGTGGGGTGTAGGGTTTTAGGGAAATGATCTTAGGGTCCTTCGGAACCTCGTCAGACTTATGTGAAACATCACCAATCACCTCCTTAGAAAGTATTGACTCCTTTTCCTTAACGTTCTCAGTGTGTTCATTCTGGTCATTCAAAGACTCATTGTTGGTAATCCCTTTAGGTCCCTCTAGTTGTTTCCCTCTCTCAAAATCATAGCATTGCATTGCTCCCTAAGATTAGGTTATGGCTTGCTAGGAAGTCTTTCTGGAGGAGTAGATGAAAGGCTAGCTTTTTGGACAATTTGGGCTTCCAACATCTTGTTATGAGTTGTAAGCACATCAACCTTTGAGGCTAATTGCTTAATATACTCACCCTACTTTTGTTGCGCCATAAGCATACTTTCCATCATTGCTTATAAATTGGACTTTAGGGGTAATTGAGAAAGGAAAGGAAGTCTTTAAAAACCAAAAGGTGGTTTAGCATTTATTAGGGGCATATTCGAAGGGTTTGGATTAAACCTATATGAGAACTTTGGATGATTCTTCCAACCCGGATTGTAGGTGCTAGAGTAAAGGTCATTGGTTGGTCTTGGGTTGAAGTTTTCAACATAGTTAACTTTACTAGGGTCTTGGGAAAAAGGACTCCGAACTTGACAATTCAAAGTCACATGCTCAATAAAACCACAAATTTCACAAGGGGCAGGGGCACTAGAATTTACACTATTAACATTCATCTGGTCTAATCTTTGAGTCATAGCATCTTTAGTAGAAAGCAAAGTAACCACATCAACTTCAAGCTTACCTCCAACCCATTTGGGTTGGCCTCATTCAGTAGTGGACCATTGGAAACTGTTAAGCACCATCTCCTCAATTAGGTAATAGGCCTCATCCTCAGTTTTGTTCATCAAGGTTCCTCCCGCCGCCGTATCAATAGTGGACCGAACAGGTTGGGTCACACCGTTGTAAAAAGCTTGGATAATCATCCAATATTGAAGACCATGATGGGGGCATAAGCGTAGCTAATCTTTAAACCGCTTCCAAGCTTCATAGAGCATCTCTTCATCTTTTTGCGTGAAGTTGGTGATTTGATTCCTCAAACTTGCCGTTTTGCTTGGAGGGAAAAACTTGGCGAGGAAAACTCTTGTTAACTTATCCCAAGTGATAATACATCCCAATGGCAAAGAATGTAGCCAAGCTCTTGCTTTATCCTTTAATGAGAAGGGAAATAATCACAGTCGAATGGCATCAGTGGAGACTCCATTAAGCTTCAACGTGTTGCACACTTCTAAAAAGACCGAGAGGTGTAGATTCGGGTCTTCCAAAGGAGTTCCTCCAAACTGGGATTGTTGCGCTATGAAAATGAGTGTCGATTTGAGCTTAAAATTGTTGGCATCAACATTAGGGCGAGCGATGCTTGAGGTGATCCCTTAGACTCCAGGGCTAACGAAATTCTGAAGTGTCCTTCTTTGGTCACCTCCTTCTCTAGCCATGTTTGTTGGATTCCTTCTTGCCTCACATCTTTGTTCTTCAATCTTGTGCTTCTTCCTTCTTAAGCGAAAAGTCCTCTCGATCTCGGGATTGGGTTCGTACAGGAATGGACTTCACATAAATGGGGAAGATTCCTGCAAGCACTATCACCAACACTACCAGCACAATTAAACAAGAAAAAATAAAAGTAAAAGAGAATAAAATACTTAGTCACTTTCGTAAGACTAACTCAACAGTTAACAAATTGTTCCCCGGCAAGGGCGTAAAAAACTTGACCACTACCGCAAGCGCACGGATAGTCATAGTATAAATAAAAAGATCGTCCTCAGGGACCAAAGAAATCTATCGAGCTTTGTCTACCAGAATATGCTAAGCAAATTCTAAATCGAGGGGTTTTGAGTCAACAACTTCAAATTTACTAATTATAAATCAATTAAAGAACAACACCTAGGAATTTATGTAGTTAAGCAAGGTGATTGGATCAAAATGATAAATATGTGCTTTTCTCTAATCGATTAATTTCGAGGAATTGCAATCTATCCAAAAGTTTAATCTATTCTTTCGAAATCAACCAAATTCACCTAAACTAAGCAAAAGTCGTTCTTTCAAACTAATTTGTCTTAATCCAAGTTGAATATTTTCAAGTACACTCTAGTTCTCCCAACATGCAAATCTCTCTTTCAAGTTGACGCTATGTTAAGTTTTATCAAGCAGTCCAACAATCAAATGTCACATTTTAGTTTTTCACTCGATTGTTTCAAGTGTACAAGCAAACTTTGGCCAAAAAAAAATCCAATCATAACATGATAATCACTTGATAGAACGAAATCAAACCAATCATGAAACAAGCACAATTCTATTGATTAAAACATGATCCAACTACACTTTCATAAACTAACAACTCCCTAAACAAAATAAATTACTCACACAAGATTAAAGATTAAACAACTAACCAGCAATTCGGCGAAATATGTGAGAAAGGGCTTGACAGAGACTGTAATAGCCCGACCCTAAATTATGTTTATCTATTTAATTAAGTCATATTATTAATTTTCCACATTTAATTATCTCATTTAATCATCCCGGATATGAGAATTCATTTTGGGCTCCACTTTGTAATTCGGGTTTTATTTACCGAAAATTTTTAGAAAAATCAATAGTAGGCCTCGATAATTATGATTTAAAAGATTTAATTATTTTTTCATAACATCACAAAAAAAATAATTCCGAGCTACGCAAAAATTTTATCGCAACGGAGTGTTCTAATTTCAAGCCCAACTCAATTGGGCCCAACAAGGTTACTCCCCTTTTTACTTAGCTAATTACCATCATTAGGCTAATTATAATTAACAAAAAAATCTAGTTTTTGGAGGCTTTATATCAACCAAGTAAATTACAAAATCATTTTCAACCAAGTAAATAAGCACAAGGCTTTCTTTCCTCTTCTCCTCCTCCACCCCACGGCTGCCCAGCCTACGTTCAGCCCAAGTTTGCTGCTATTCTTGGTGGTTGCCGCCACTCCTAGCCACCTCCGGCCACCAGGCACCATCCCTAGCTCCCACAACCACCGAACACCACCTCCATCTCCATATATTCAAGCACAAAGTGAGTAAACTTCAACCCCTACCATGCTGATTTTTGTTTTTGATTCTTATTTTTATTGGTTTTTCTTATTGATCATGCTATTTTGATAAGATTAAGAGCTATCTTTAAAGTTTTTAAGTGCTGATTAAGGACAAAAATATGTGGGAGTTAAGATTGTTCATGATCATGCTAGTTCAAGTTTGAAGTGATGGATTGGGACTATTTGTATTTGATTTGGTAATCTTTAGCATCATAAATGATTATGGTAATGTTGGTGTGATTTTGGATGAGTTAAAGAGTGATTTTAGTGGGGGATTATGTGAAGAAAATATTGCAAATATAAGCGATTATGATGTAAACAGACCCAATAACAGGGGTCACTTTGGGAACCAACTGGTATTGATTGGCACATCCACAAATTATGATGTTTGGTGTATTGATATCTCACAGCATTAGATTTCAACGGGCTTTGGAATTACTTAATTTTGAGTTGTATGGACAAAGTTATCATCAATTTACAAAAGACTGCGCAGAATACATCGAAACTGAGAGCATACTTGAACAGTGGACTTTACGAAAAAACTGGTATTGATTGGGCCATTGAAAAATTGTATTTTTGGTGTGTGGATAGATCAATGAGTTATCTTTCAAATTCCTTTTGAATCACCTTAATCCGAGTTCGGTGGAAAAAGTTATGGTCGTTTTTCTAAGACTTGCGCAGATTGCACCAAAGTTGTGCACGGTTGTGTTCTAGCCCAATTTTAGGAGCCTTAATATGTGAATCATGTATTGTGTCCTCAATTAAAGTTTTAGAGGACTTTGTTTATCTTTTCATATTGGGGTTTATATCTCAATTGGAGGTCGGGAGTGAAAGATATAGATTTTCTAAAGTAGACCATCAATCGGTAATATGGCGGAAGAAAGAAATCACGACATTTGGATTTATCATCTGAAGTTTCTATCTAATTATGGGTATTGCAAAGCAATTACCAAGTTTAGTGAGTTCAACAAGTTTGATTATTTATAGAAGCTTACTTGGGTTGAAAACCAAGTTAAATGAGCATGAAAATGAAATTTGGGAAGTGAGCAGAGTAATGACTCAAAATCAGTGTCCATCGAACCAAGCTGGTATTATTTGAGCTTTCAGGAACCTCACAACACTCCTCATGGAATTAAACCTCCTATTATCCATTTTAGATTTTATTATCCATTTCAGAAATATCAGAAACCCATATTCCATTTATATTAATTAAAATCTTTTCATTATCACCTCAATTATTCCAATTTGGTCTATTTTGTTTCAGTTTGTTGTATTTCAAGTTCAATAATCCTAATTGATTTATTTTTCAAATCATTTTGTTGTAACTTATCTTATATTGAATTATTGGAATTGTGGAAGCTTTTTAATTAATCAATTTCCGTTAAGTTACAATTTACGGGAGTAACTATTGTTTACTCAGGGCATTTACCTATAATACATTTCTTTAGTAGAATCGGGGCGTAGTTTTATATTCATCTCGTTCCCTGTTTTGATCTTAAATGAATTGCAAGGTGGGCCCAAATCAGTGTTTCAATGATCATTTAACAATATGAAAATGCATGTACTGAGCTTCGGCTGACAGTTCGAAATGTTTTTTGTGTTTTGTTTTAGGCAAATGGTCAAAGAATCGCCTTCATGCTAGTAAACCAGCGGAAGAGAATAAGTTGAGTAAGGAAATCTGGGTGGATCAGCCATGATATAGTACATACATATTTTTGAAGCTGTATATTGAAATCTTCAGTGGATGGAGATACAAATTATATAGTGAAGTATTTTACTAGGGTGTATAAACCTTATGTTGATTAACAGTTGATTATATAGTGTTTGATCAGGTGTTTGTGTATCATTGAAGCTATGCTTAACTGTGTTATTCATAGCACTCATGTTTCAAGCATTTTCCTCTTAGATGGTGGTAACACCCCTATCATTGGGTTTATCAGATTCTCATCGAAGGATTTTTTTTGGGAAAGATACAAACAACGAAACATGTTTAATTTGGGGGCGTTACAGATTTGGTATCAGAGCCAGGTTGAGATTTTCTTGATGGGCTATGGAGTATCAAAGTGGAGTTAGGAGATCCAGAAAGTTGGTTAGTGAGAATATTATGATATCATTGGAGATTTGTGACAATAGTGATGTCTACTTATCTCTCACATATTCCACTCATGTATTCTTCTTTGTCAAATGGGTCCATATAATGTACATATAGTTTGATCTCAAGCACCATATTCGAGGGTGATTTCGAACAACAAGTTAAAGGTGCCTCCAATGCATTTAGGCATGTATGGCCATAATGTCTAGAAGTCGCTCTGTATGGCCATATGAGTCACCCATCTGAATGGTATGTCGTTATCTTAGCTAGAATTGTTTATTTTTGGGATGCAAACCCTAGTACTTCGGGTGTGTGGCCCGTAGAGTTGTGGTCTCTGGTGTATAGCCATTGAGCTTGATTTGATATCCCTTTATACCTCTATTCAGTGTAGGGAATTTGATGTAAGGCTTTAAGCCTGAAAAATGGTTAGTTTTTAGGCGAAACTCTGTCCGTTTCGCCTCAGGAATTTAAGAATCACCAACACTCCTACCCCTAGGGTTGGGGCCTGTTACAAATGTGTCGTATGAAGGGCCCTTGACTCATTTTGAGGTTAAATGCATAGGGAAAACTAAGTGTGGGCAAAATACGCAAGTTCAATCAACTTGGCAGTTTTGATCAGTGCACAAGGTACGACTTTGAGGTAACTTTTGTCCATGATCATTATGATTTATCCAGGGGTTTTCTGTCCTGACTTTATGGTTAGAGAGATATCTTTCATGTGAAACAAGTTTCAAGTGGGTTGGAGGTCATTTAGTCAGTCAAAATTGCCACGGTCAGTCCAAATTGCTAGATAAGTCAAAGTTTGCAAACTGGGCAGAATTTCAATGCTCAAGGTATGAGTTTAGCCCACTTGCAGCCTAAGCATTCCATTATATAGGGACATTTTGATTAGTCAATGTCAAAGTACATAAAGTAAGCCTTCAAATGACCCAAGTTGCAGCACATTTGGAGACCATTTGGTCAATGAAATTTAGCTTAGAAGTCTGATAGTACAGACTGTGCAAGTCGGTGGATATCTGCAACTTTGGGCATATGTTTCCTCATCATACGGGTGTCATTTTGTGCATTTCTTGAATTCAAATGGCAATTACTTCAATATGCTTCAATAATTACAGATATATTTTCTTCAGTAACCCAAGAGTCTTGTCTAGGCGAGCTATAGGGGGTTCTTGATGTAGTATCCCCTGAACTGTAGGATTTTAGAGAGGCTTATTCTGTTATACATAAGTTTTGAAACCATTGACTACCGACTATTCCATAGAAGAGAAACCAAGGACACTTTAGAGAGACATTTTGCTTCAATCCACTGTAATTCAAGACTTGCTTAAATTGCCTGAACTCCTGCAGGCAGTCCATTGACTCCACCTCAATCTCTAAAGTAGGCATTACTCTTGAAAATATTTCACTACACTTTCTGGTAACATACCATTCACCATTGCCTTTGTTGGATTATCAACATCAACCGTCTGGATATTCCTCACTTTGAGCAGGGACTTTTTGTGTTCATGGCATCTTCCCATCCAGTTGCATCATCATTCACTCTCATGTTACATCTTCATCAGTTCTGGTCACCTTTTCTTGTTTTAAAGACCCCAATTACTGCTAGTAGCTGGATTATGATTGGGTTGCATCCATGTCAATAGATGATAATTTTGTAGCATGCTTGAACAGAAGGTAGATCTTAACTACGCTTTGTATAGCGGTTGATTGTTGTCCAACTTGTGGAATCCGTTGCTAAGGGGAATGCAATGTGTCTACCTTTTTGGCTGATTCAATCTAAGTTTCCTTCGAAAGATCACTTTCATAAAGCTTAGTTCTGACAATCAAAATCTTTGCCATGCATTTGGATTACATCAGTGAGAAATTTTGATTAGTTACTGCCCCTTGGAAAAACGCCTTCAGCAGATTCAGACTAAAGAACTCTAGAGTGGAAAGTATGACCCAGTGGAACCCGAAGAATGGATTCGAGGAATGGAGAAAATCGTCCTGTAGTAGTGGTTCCAAGGGATAAAAAGGTGAACGTTGAAACATTTTATCTAACTGGTGAAACTGATATTTGGTAGAACACTATTAAGAATAGGCTCTTAGGGCCTTACTTCACTTGGAGCAGAATTGTGGAAGAACTAACTACACCGCTCTGGATTGCCAAGTGGGAACTAAAAAATGCAGGTGGTTCAGTATCCCAGAGCACTTCATTACTGCCTGTTCCCGAAGGCCCGTAACTGTAGGAAGGGCTTATTTGTTGAGTAAGAAAAAAGCTGCCACCTTTGGTACATAGTTACGGGAACTCTCTTTCAATTTCAAAGCCATTTTGTGTATTGATTGATTCAGTTGCCACTCATTCATTTTATATTCACACGATCTGCCATGCAAGTGAACCTTCAGAAGAAGGAGGTAGAAACCAATTACGGAAACAAGTTACCCAATAACTCTAGAGTTTATTGTCCTATCTCTCATAAATTTGTCCCAATTACTATTGGTGGGATAGTATTCCCTGGAGTTTTGATTCAATGTGACTCGTCAGACTTAGATATCATTCTGGAAATGAGCTGGTTGTGTACTTATGAGGTCAAGATAGATTGTGGGGACCCTAAGGTTATTTCAAGAGATGAACAAGGGAGTGAAATATGTTCAATGCGCAAAGAAAGGAAAAAACAAACCTTGTCCTTTAAATTTTGTTATGAAAACAAGTGAGCTCTTATGTCAAGGATATATTGTGTATTAGTGCTATGCTATTAACATTCAACCTGAAGAAGAAAAAGCAGAAGATATCCCTATAGTTTGTGAACTCATAGATGTTTTCCTGAAAAGTTACCGGGACTGCTCCACAAAGAGAAATTGGCTTTGAGATTGAATTAATCTCTGGTGCCCAAGCTATCTCCAAAATCCCATATTGTATGGCCCCAATTGAGCTTAAAGAACTGAAGATTCAGTTAGAGGGGTTCTTAAAGAAGGGATTTATCAGATCATCCAAGTGTGCCACCATGGGGTGCCCAGTTCTATTTGTAAAGAAGAAGAATGGAACCTTGCGGTTATGTATTGATTACAGAGGGCTGAACAAGATCACCATCAAAAACAAATACCCATCGCCCCAAGTAGATGACTTATTTGATCAACTACAAGGAACAAGAGTTTTCACCAAGATTGATTTGCGGTCAAGGTACCATCAATTTAGGATCAAACCTCAAAACAGTCCCGAGACTGCATTAAGGATCATATTTGGGTCATTATGAATTGACTGTGATGCCTTTTGGCCTAATCAATGGCCCTGCGGCCTTTATGGATCATATGAATAGAGTTTCATACCATATGTAAACAAGTTGTGGTGGTGTTTATAAAAGATATCTTGAAATACTCCAATGACAGAGATGAGGATGTTGTTCATTTGAGGGCAGTGTTTTAGACCTTGAAGGAATATAAGTTATATAGCAAATGCAAGGGGCATGAGTACTAGTTGGAAATAATGGTTATTTTGGAACATATGGATTCAAAGGAAGAGATTAAAGTTGATTTGCAAAAGGTGAAAGCAGTTACAAGGTGCCCAATACCCACCAATGCATTGAGACTAGAAACTTTTTGGGTTTAGCAGGGAATTATCGAGTTTTAGGAAGGGTTTGGCCAACATTGTCTTCCCTGACCAATAGGTTGAAGGAAACTACAAAGTTAGCGAAAAGATAAACTGGTGGCTTATGCCTCCCAACAACTCAAGTCTTATGAGAAGACTTACCCTACCCATGATCTGGAGTTAGCAGTTGCAGTATTTGCACTGAAAATTTGGAGACATTACTTATGTGGAGTATCATGCAAAATCAATGCTGATCATCAAAGCTTGAAGTACATCTTCACTCAAAAAAATCTCAATCTACATGAAACATCAGTTGTGGCAGATCCAATGTCAACCAAGAACTGGAAATGCTGTGGCAGATGCCCTGAGTAGGAAGGCACGACATCCCCTTAGCACTATAGTGATTACTCAATTGAATATCTTAAGAGAACTTGAGGACTTAGGCATTCAATTAGTGTCGTACAGGAAGGCGAATGTTCAATTGCCAGCACTTACCTTACAGCCCTCCCTCATAGAGGAAATTAGAGTGGATAAGGATAGTAATCCTGAGCTCCAAAGAATAAAACAAAATCTTAAGAAAGGGATTCAATTTCAATGGACTTTGTCACAGGTTTCCCTCAGATATAGTGTCTGATAGAGATCAGAGATTTCAAGCCTATTTTGGCAAACACTTCAAAGAGCCTTTGGAACTAGATTGAATTTTAGCAGTTGTTATCATTCTAAGACGAAAGGGGAAGCACTTAAAAATTTCAATGGATCCAACTCTTCTATGTTGGAGCCTATAGTACTTCACGACCTATAACCAACATTTACAATTGAGGAAAGCATGGAACTCCGTTTTACTACAAAAACACAACTAATCTGCGACGGAAAAACCGACGAAAAAAGTGTGTTTTTCCGACGGGAAAAGGACATTCCGACGGAAAATCCGACGGGAAAAGGTACGTTGGGATTGGGCTCGTCGCAAAATTTTTCCCGACGGTGTCCGACGGAATTTCCGATGGAAATAGTCCGTCGGAGAGACCTGCAACATCGGAGGAAGCGAAGCTCGAAAAGGGGGAGGGAATTTCCGACGGAAATTCCCGTCGGAAATTCCCTTTTTTTTTTACAAAAAAAAATTTTTTTATGAATTTTTTTTTAAAAAAAATTGAGAATCCGAAAGAAAAAGTATTTTGTAGGAATTTTTGCTTGAAATCCCAAAAAAAATTACGCAAAATTAATACGCGTGTAACAATATAATTACCAAAGATAAAATTTTATATATATATATATATGTCAAAAGAAACATGCTGAATTAAATATGAATTACGACATAGGAAATTGTTTAAAATGCATGCAAATTACTAAACTATTCGGAGTCGGATAAATTTGTGGGATCATCATCATTGTCGTCTTCGGAGTCCTCTTCATCGTCGGGATTCAAGTTGATCTGGCTGGAGGAGCGTGCACCTTGACCTTTGAAAAATCTTAAAACTTTTTTCAGCATACGCTCTGTCTTCCCCTGTTTCTTGGTTATTTGAGTTATAGTCTCTGCTTGCTTAGTTATGCTCTCATTGAATAGTTGTGCTTGTTGTCTTTGATCAAAATGCTCAGCTGATGAGTGACGTGCAGCTGCAATAGTAACCGATTTTTTCAACTTGACCTCCTCTGCGCCAAAACCGTATACACGGCCTTTCTTGTCGAGATTTTCTTTAATCCAAAACTCCTCTTGGGTCATAGGTGGCAGTTGAGAGCCCCCTTGAGTTGCAGATTGGGAGTACTCCTGCCATTTGTTCTGATGATCCTCCTGAAAATTATACAAAATAAAACTATTTTAAACCAAACCTACAATTGTCACATATGAATTATCTCTAAATAGAATGTGTGAAACTTACATATTTTTTGGCAGATTTTTTGTCCACAAAAGTTTTGTATTTCACCTTGCAGTGAGTGTCCTTGAACAATTCCTCACACGTGGGCTCCCTACCTAATATTTGGGCCTGAAAAAAAAAGTGAATCGCAATTAAATATAAACGAGGATGATGAACGAGGACCTCAATCCATATCATGCTTTATATATAACAAATACATTTATTAATAATCAAATTTCTTACCAAATGTCTTTTCCTTTCACTAATCGGAATTGAGCCACATATATGCAACGAATGACCAAAACCTTCAACATCACTCAATCTATTCTTCTTGTTTTGTTCACTCAATTTCTTGAAGTTGTCATTGTCACTCCAATGTTTGAGCATATCATTCCAAACACTAGGCGGTAACCACTTCGGTTTTTTGTTGTACTTCCTGGCGTATCCTAGAATGTCCCTGAGTCGAGTGGCACCTCTGTACTCAAAGTTACGCCGTATATGAATTTCGTTGTCTAGATGCCAGTAGTAGTATTTCTGCGGCAAAATGAAGTATACATATTAGTAATCAAACATTCCAAATTAACAATCCAATCACGACTTTCAAATTCATTGCACAGATAATTATGAACCTTGAACTCATTGAACCAAATGTCTCTTTGAGATTGTGGAACTTCCCCCCACGTGGTCCAAGGACGTGGGTACTTACCTGCAAAGCTTTCGACTATTTTCTGAACTACACCCTGATATGGAACGAAACTAAGAACACAAAAAGAATTGGTTAGCAATAAAGATTGCACGTGTCAAAAGAATATGAGAAATGAAGAAGTTTCAAACTTCATAATAAACTTACGTGTCACCATCAGGTTGTAAATATATCTTATTATTGGTGCTCGCTGTGTCACTTTCAGGTGTAGGACTGTGTCTATCTCTTCCTCCCCCTTCATTGCGGACCCCTTCGTTCTGCACTGACTGACTTGGCATTCTAGGTTGCCCCATAAACTGATTACTGTTGAAATGCGGACTAACAGTACCGAACTGTTGATAAACTAATGGAGTAGATGAACCACCATCCATGTAAGGAATATTTGGTTGAATTGGTGTTTGCATACCCGCACCAAAGAAAGGTGGTTGCAGGTGGGATTGCTCATTCATACTACCAAAATAATTTTCGAATGGTTGACTTGGATCAAGAAAACCTCCAAACATTCCACTAAAGGCGTTCGGCTCATAAGTTTGATCTGCGGGATCATACTGTGGAGTCGGTTGTGGTACTCCTCTACCGTCATCATTCCTGCCCGTTCGACCACGACCACGTCCACGATTGTTTCCAAACATCTAACAAATAAGAACAAAAAAATAAAACCGTGCCATTTTTGATACTATTGTTAGTGAAAAATTACAGTACATACAGACAATTTTTTTCTGAGTTTGCAATAAAGAAACGCTTTATATACATATGCATAAATATCCTTACAACAAAACAATTCAATCAATCATGGTGGGATGCATTGTCATCGTCATCATCACCACTTTGCACTGCCGTATTTTCATCATGGCCATCATCAATGTCTTCATCTTCATCCTCCCATTCACCTTCTTCATCCTCTTCATCACCATCATCATGTTCACCGTTCCCATCATCATCATCACCCCAATCATGTTCATCAACATCATCAGCCTCTGCAGTTTCATCGACTAACGTGGTGACTATTGTTAGGTAAAAAGTTTTAATATTTATAAACCCCAAGTGCAAGCTGTATCGTTGAGTACTTGGGGTGTCGTCCGCAGGGAGTTGTGTTTCCAACTACCGAGGCTAACTAAAGCGTCTCAATCTAGGCCAGAGAGAGAGTGAAGGAAGAAGGACTAAACTAAAACAAATAAACAAAAAAAAGGGACTTGGGGTTATGACTTCACCAAGTGATGAACCAGTTAATCAAGACGAGTCCTAACCTACCCAAACCACACTGAGAACAAGAGATAATCGGTTGCACCGTCAAAGACCACCCAAGCCCTCTCTCAAAGGTCATGAGCTAGTCTAATTCGCTTAACCACCTACTTTCGTGGGGTTAGTCGAATTAGACCACAAAACTAGCAACCCCGAACCTAGCTCGATTCGGATACTACTTTCGTGTCCCGAACTCGGCTATTCCCTCTCCCACACTAGCTAATTGACCTCACTTCTCAGCATAAGTCAATCGCCCAAAAAATATGGATGAAAGCTCTCTCGAGCATTTCATCGAACACTTGGTGGGCGTGAGAGAAAACTCTAGGTTCTAAGCATAGATTAGGAATGGTTAGACCTAGTACAAGATCAATTAGCCATCAAGAGGCTAATTACAACCCAAGTCTACACAATCTACCAACTAGAAATCACAAACACATCAAAACCTAAACTAACAACTAAGAACATAAACTTGAAGAACAGAACAAAGAGAATGAAATAAAACAATTCTAAACAACTAAATAGCATGAATCAACAATGAAAACTAAACATATAAACTAAACAAATCGAATTGAAGAATTAAACTAACAAGAATCAAAACAAGAACAAAAGTGTAAAATAAAGAGAGAGAGAAAGAGAGAGAAAACTTAGGCTTGAATTGATAGAAGGAACTTGAAATTCACAGGTTGAATCCAAAATTACAATATTCAATCCTAAACTAATCCTCCTATTGAGGTTTTTATTTGATAAACTAACCTACAATCTAACCTAAGAGTCGCCAAAGAGAAGCCCCAAGCGAACCCCGAACGACCCCCCTACGAAAATGCACGAAGGAGGGTTAAATAGAAAAACCCGAGCGAACGGCGAACAGGGGGGAGGCACGACCGTGCCATGTGGCACGGTGTGGGCGTGCCACATTGCTGGCCGGCTCTGCCGGCTGGCTCCCGTTTTTCTGTCATTTTACTTGTTTTGACCCTTTTTCGCCCGTTTTCGCGATAATTGCTTGGTTCAACTTAATACCTGCAAGAATAGACAAAACAAGTAAAAATCTCAAAGAACACTAAATAAAACAAGAAAAACTCTAAAGATTACGTTATTATACGAGCTAAGATTAGGCGAAAAAGGCATGTAAAATGTGACAAATTATCGCCTAACAACTATGACATTGTCCACATTCATGTTTGTCATTCCAAATTGTTGATAGGCAAGTTCTAGGTTTTCTTTGTCTTTAGGAGCACCGCGAGGTTTGTTTGGTATAGCTACCCACCAATTCGCTTTTCCTGATATCCCCTCAGGGTACTTAACATATACCACTTGGGTTGCAACATCAGCAAATATGAATGGGTCATACTTTCTGTAACGTCTGGTATGATTCACCTCGGGATATGGGGTAAATTTAGGGTAACGTAACCCCCGAAGAACATCCGGGTCAAACCACTCATAATTGAAAAGAACACATTTTTTAATTGGCTCACCCGTGAATTCAACACGAACAATTTCGTGAAGTACACCATAATAATCCCCTGATACTTCGTCACCTTCCCCAACTCCTTTGATACAGGCGCCACAGTTATATGTTGCTTTACCTTCATTTCTGGCCTTGGTATGAAACCGATAACCATTAACTTTATATCCAGAGAAACACTCCACCACCGTAAGCGGTCCATGAGATAAGTTCACCAAAAAATCTTGCCTCTCATCATTAAACACCCGATAAGAATTGACCTACGAAGAGATAAAGAAGGCAATCCTCTTCAGAATTACAGAAATGTGTTTCGGAAGTTGAAGATTACTTATGACAGATTACTTACATTACACTCGAACCACTGTGCGAAATTTGCCTCGATAAACAAGTCAACTTCCACATCACTCGCACTTGGATTATGACCGCGAAACTGATGTCTGAACCAACTGTAATGTTTAACAAATGAAACTAATTACTTATTATTCGACAATTATTTAGTATTTAAATGAAACTTTCAGTAACTGATGTACTTACTCCAGATATGGTTGCACTTCACCACAGTTCAGTAAAATATGAAGGCGAGCGACACGGTACTCCGCCTCAGTGAGATATCTTCGGCCTCGATTCCCAAATGGAGTACCCTTACGGTTGAACACCGATAGCGTTGGCATTTGTGGTTCAGGCTGTTGCATACCCTCATTACGCCCTATACTTGGGCTATCCAAGTTTGATTGAAAATAGTACTCAGCGAAATGTTTTATCTCAAACGCCAAGTATGCGTGAACCATAGATGCTTTAACACGGCCTTTATTCTTTGTCGTAGGTTTCAACCAACCAAAGTACCTCTCAAAAGGATACATCCATCGATATTGAACAGGACCACCCAACAAAGCTTCTTCGGCTAAATAAATGGGCAAATGTTCCATGACATTCCAAAAACCAGGAGGGAACACAGTCTCCAATTTACAAAGAATTACAGCAATGTTCTTGTTCATCTCTTCCAACATGCTTACTTGCAGCTCACTAGAGCATAGGTTTCTGAAAAATTCACCCAATTCGACCAAGGGTCCCAACACATCATCCGGAAGAGCGGCAAAAGCTACCGGAAGAAGATTCTCCAAAAACACATGATGATCATGGCTTTTCATATTTTACAACTTTGTGTTAGATGGATCCACCCAATTGCCCATATTAGAGCAATAACCATCAGGCACATGAACCTCCCGCAACCAATAACATACAGCCCTTTTTTGAGGTAGCGACAATGCGAACTTGGCTTTTGGCTTACACAATCTATCAGTTGACCCTCTTGTAGCCAAGTCCAACTCTTGCCTACTACACAAAATAGACATATCCATCCTTGCTTTGATATCATCCTTTGTTTTTCCCGGAACATCCATGACTGTGTTTATAATATTTTCACAGAAATTTTTCTCAATATGCATCACATCAAGGTTATGCCTCAGAAGTTGATGCTTCCAATACGGCAACTCCCAAAAGATACTTTGTTTTGTCCAATTATGTTCATTTTCCTCAAATCCCGAAATTTGGAAATTGATATCTGTAGTCACTTTAGGCAAAGTCGATACCGTATCAAACAACATCTCACCAGGAATCCTTCGGGGAGGGCCAATGTGTATGCTCTTCCCTTTACGAAAAGCAACTTTATTAGCTCTAAAACAATGATTCCAAGGCAAGAACCGACGATGGCAATCGAACCAAGATGGCTTTCGGACATACTGTAACTGAAATGCACAATTCTGATGCATACAAACCGGACATGCCAGCAACCCATGAGTACTCCATCCAGATAACATACCATATGCGGGAAAATCATTGATAGTCCATATCAATGCGGCATGCAATCTAAAAGTTGCACCACTTGATACATCAAATGTATCAACCCCAACATCCCACAGCAATTTCAACTCATCAATTAAGAGTTGCAAGTACACATCAATCCTGTTCTTCGGATTTGCTGGACCCAGAATAATGCAACTTAAAAACATGTATGGGGTAGTCATGCATATTTCGGGAGGTAAGTTGTAAGGTGTTACCACAACTGGCCACACAGAATAAGATCTTCCAGATATGGAAAATGGTGTGAAACCATCAGCACAAAGACCTAACCTCACATTCCGAGGTTCTGCAGTGAAGTTTGGATACTTTTGGTCGAAATGCTTCCAAGCTAAACCATCTGAGGGATCTCGAAGAACACCTGATTCTTGGCGGTGCTCATGATGCCATCTCATATGGACGGCGGTCTTTTTGGAGGCATACAATCGTTGCAGTCTTGGAATTAAAGACAGGTACTGCATTTTTGCATATGGTACATCCTTACGACCTCGCTGGTTGGAGTTCTTCGGTAATTGTCTTGCATGTCCACAAAATTTGCATGCGGACAAACTCTCATCTTCTTTATAATAAAGCATGCAACCATTCGGATAACAATCAATTTCCTGAACATCCATACCCAAGTCTCTCACTTTTTTCATCTGCTGATGATAATTTTTGGGAATGCCACTTTCAGAGGGGCATATATCTCTCATCAGGCCAACAACTTCATTAAAACAACGTTGAGACATGTTGTGCCCCGATTTAATGCTCAGTAGCCTCACAGATGTTTCAAGTTCAGTTATATCACACCCTTCATACAAAGGTCTCTGGGCAGATTCAAGCATAGTGTAAAAGGCCTCAGGATTTACGTCATGCGGACTACTCATGTTCATTTCATTAGCTTGGAACGCAGCATGCACCATATTCTCCATATCATTATAATCGTTGTGCTCATAATCATAATTCATAGAATGTGAACTACTTGAACCCCAACTTCTAAATTATCTTCTTCTCCATGACTCGTCCAATACCAATAACTTTTCACAAATCCCTTTCTATACAAATGGGACTTTACAACGTCAGATGCAAAATATTGCATATTCTTACACTTGACACGTGGACATCTATAAACTCCATTGATTTTATACTCCTCCTGATTTCGTGCAAATTCATCAAACAAATGAACTCCCTCCAACCACTCTTCTCTAAGTCCATGTCCATTAGGATTTCTTCTTCTATACATCCATTGAGCATACAACGGCCCATCCATATGTTCCTAATATGAATTCCTTAATTGTTACGTACACTACAATTAATTGTAATAAAAATCTTGCACAAATGAATTCAACCAGTTCAACATATATGTATGAATTACATTAAAATATATTTCACAAAACCATTAAATATATCATCACACACCTAATGTTAGGGCCACACTATTGTTTTACTGCCGATCAGTTGTTCTAGTTGCTAAATTTATAATTTGCCTTGAATTGTTGTTTGATAAAAATGCTAAGTCAAATGTGTGAGCTTTTAACTATTAGTTTTGCTAAAAAGAACGATTATTCGATTTATGTTATTATTGACGTTACTGATTTATAAAATGTTTGAATCAATGCTAAACCAAGTTTTTAAAATCGTTTTCCATTTTACTTAATCGATTTCCAACGTTTAAACTAAAATGTTAGTCGTAGTTCGTTTCAACTCAAATTTAGCCTAACCACTAACGAGTACGGGACCGGGAATCAGCTGAATGTTGTTATTGAGGAAAAAAAAGGGGGGGATTAAGAAGCTAGATCATAAATGGGGGCGGAGGCTTAAGTCGGGGGACAGACCGGAAAAGAACCCCGACATCCCTCACTTTCTCCCTAACCCACGCTATCTCGCTCTCTCTCTCTCACTGTCGCGTCTCTCTATCTCGCTCTCTCTCTCACCAGCGACCGGCCACCTGGCGCTGCCGTCGGCCAGCACGCGTCACCGGCGAGAGAAAGGGACGAACGGTCCCCTCACCACGCGTCTCAGCCGCCCAAACTCCACCACCCATTGTCCTCCAAGTCTCACGGCCAAATCGACCCAAAACCCACGCGTCTAGCCACCAGAAACAGCCACCCACGTGCCGGAATTCGGCGACCCATCACCCTCACGACCTCCTCTATAAATTAGAGGCAAGAATCGAGCCTCAATCCGCCTCAAGCATCATCAAATCGAAGGCTAGGGTTTCGGGTTTTTGAAGGGGCGACCTGGGTTCGAGTCCAAAGGGTTTGGGGGTGTGATTTGCTGCTAAATTGAGTGGATTATTAAGCAATTTCGAGTAAGTGTTTCTTTCTCCTAAGTTATTACTATTTTCGAAATGAATTTCAGCAGATTGAGGTTGCATGTCAAGTTAGGGTTAGTTAGATTCGTTAGAAATATCAAGAAACGAGCTGTGCATGTTTAGGTTCGAGCCATTTGGTTGATTTATGCCTGAAATTGTAAATTGATGCGAGTTATGTGCGTTTATATGGAACCATGCCTGAATTGGACTTGAATGAAAACCATGTATGAAAAGAGATTAATTTGAAGTTATAAAGGTGTAGTTAGCTTGAATTTGATTAGAGTAAGTTGAGGTTTAAAAAGAATTAAAAACGAAGTTGTTTTGATATGTTTAGCCTTGATTCGAGTAATTAGCGATTCATGAAAAAGGATTCATTTTGAAGTTATAAGAACATGGTTAGCTTGAATGTGACTAAAGTTAACTAATGTATAAAAAGGGTTAAAAACGAAGTTAGTTTAGTATGCTTAGCTTCGATTCGAGTTAAGCTAACTAATGCCTGTGGATGAATGAAACTTGAAGTTATTGAGATGTGCTTAGCTTCATTCAAAGTACGTTCATGCTTAGGAAAGCTTCCTTTAAAATGCATCGTCTATGTTAGATTTGAATCATGTTTGGTTTACTTAGTAAAGTGTTGTCAAGTGATGACTGAATATGGTTATATGTGGCTGAAAGGTGTTGTTTGCACAGGTAAGAGCCTAAACCTCACCCTCTTTAATAAATCTTTATGATAGCATATTATGATTAATAAATCGATGAAACGAGGTAGTAGTTGGATGGTTTGAGGATAACATCATGAGCGTTTGAGGTCTTGTGTGTACGGTGAAAGTGAGGAGGGAGACTAGGTTGTGAATTAACCGCAATCGTGTGAATTGCGAGGACATGTGTGGCTTATTGTGTTGAATTGATGTGACTAATATGAAGTGCTTAAATGTGATATATGTGGTATATGTGATTAAATGCTTAGATTGCATTATGTGCATAAGAGTGAGTTTTCAAAGAAAGATTTCATGTTTTGAAATGATAGCGGCCATAACTATTAATGCATGATGGCCTATTTTAATTAAATGAAAACAGTTTTGGGAGTGAACTTGCTTAAACGGGGGAATCCCTAAAGAGTTTTATAAAGGTGTGAGTTATACGTTGAATGATTTTACGATTTGAAACGCAAAGTTATAGCCGTTATGGCCGATACGCTTTAAGTGGCTAAGATAATGTGCTGCGGACAATATGATATGATATGAACGATGTTAACCTAGGGGATAAGTCCGGATAAACCCTAGAGGCCCTGACGAGGGCTGATGTAATGGTCCGATATGTTATATGTAGCCATCCCGGGAATAAGAGCTTAAGCGTGAGCGTTAGGTCTCACTATGAGGTCGAGAATAGTTCTCACCTAATCAGCACCCTGTAATGATCTTATGCCAGAAGTACTTTGTACAAAGATAAGAAAAGCAATTGGCTTTTGCCATTTTATATGTTTAAGAGAAAAAGAATGTTTTACGGGCCAAAAGAGGTCATATGGAATGAGTATGAAATGTTTATAAGAGTCGTTTTACGACGTATGCAAAATGTAAACTCTTTCAAAAGATTGAGAACCTCAAGGTTATGAAATGCTTTCAAATGTTCAAAGAAAGTTTCATTGCAGATTTAAAGAAAATGTTCTTACATATATTGATTGTGTCTTCAAATAGAATTGTGATATGTTAAGTGAATTATGCAATGATATTCATACGTGCCTAGTGTATACATAAGTCATGGCTTGCCAGATGTTCATGTCATAAAACCTATGTCCTCTAATATGTCTCGTAATACTATGTTAGTATTAACTAAATGCTTGATAAGTGAATGTTATGAGTATTATTGCTTGCAAAGTTTTGTTTTAAGGAGCGGAGGGACACTCACTGAGCATGTGGTAGCTCACTCCAATCCTTTTCCCCTTTTTCCTCCCCCCAGGTGATGAATAAATGGAGTAGTACCGGCAAGTGCGTGTGGAAGTTATGTTTTGGAAGCTGCCTGAATGATGTTTTGCTTGAGAAGTGCACGAAATGGGGCATGTAGTGGCTCTAGTAGTACAAGACTGTTGTAAATCCTTGTAAATAGTTGTTTGTAAAGGCTTAAGCCTCGTCTGCGAGTGTGTGACTCGCTAGGACCTCCTAGTTCTCTTTGGGTTTGGTTGTAATGATGCAGGTACCAAGTGTAAATTTTGGAAATGTCGCAATTACAGGCGGAACTCTTGCAGTTTCGCTCGGAAATTCCCTAACTAAATTAAAGTTGGGTAGAATTTCTGAAGTTAGTAAATAGATAAAGAGCCTTAGGGGTCTCCCACGGGGGATCCTGGCGATGTGACGTCCCTAGTAGGTAGTAGGGGCGTTACACCTAATTAAGCATTAAACGTAAAATACATAATTTATTTCACACTTCACATACTTAAATAAAAATTAAACATACTTAACATACTTGAACATTTCGACGAAAAATTCAAGACAGTACATATTATTTGTAAAAATAAATGTCATCGAACATCAGATATCAAACACCAAAGCGAAAAAACCACGCAGTTAACATTATTAAACCATTTATCAAAACGAAAGATAAATTAATTAAAATTATTCCACATAATACACATATTGTTCAATTATTCAAAACAACATACGTCGCATATTCAATTAGAACATATTCAAAACAAAACTATTTAATATATCATAACACACCTAATTAAGCAGAACACTTCACATACTTATATAATAAAAATTAAACACAAATGAAATTATTACTTCGTACTTCATTGAATTAAATATATCCAAACAAACTTAATTACATATAATACAATTCACATACTTACAAAACGTTAATATATATATCACAAACCAAAGAAAATATTCATATACTTAAGAAATTTAAAGTATTCCCTAAAACAAAACACATTACACATGTGTAACATACTTCAACATTTCATAATAATTATATAATAATTAAAAATGTACATGTTTATCACATTTTATTCCACTTATTCAAATGAATAAACTTCACAAATGAAAAACAAACTTAACATAAATTTCATATGTTAGCAACAAATAAATTTCATATTAAACCAAACAAATGATTTTCTGATGGAAAATCCGACGGAAAATGGCTGTAGGAAAAAGTCCCCTAGACCCGCTGGTTTCGACGGAATCTCCCGTCCGTCGGACACATTCCGACGGAAAGAAACAGCCGTCGGGAAGCGGGCCGACGGAGTGGGCGACGGAAGCCAACGGATATCGGGAACGAAACACTCAATGTAACACTAAGAAACTCCTCATCTTTTAATGGCAATTTAATGTTCTCTCCAATAACATTAGGTTCATTTACTCATTTCAAAGATGGGGAGTTTCTTAGTGCTACACCGAATGCGGCGACCAGTTGAGGCAGTGAAGGGGGCTAATTTTGAGGGAGGAGCGAAGAATGTCGGACGGCCGCAGAGGGCGGCGATGGTGGCTAGAAGAGGGCGGCACTGGCTAAGGCGTAGACAGGAAAAGGTTTGTGTGTGTGTGTGTGGAGTGTTCGATTGCTCGAGCAATCGGGTTTTTCAAGACAGTGGACCACTTCACCTTATTGGATGTTTTTTAAAAAAAAATTAGGAAAAAGTGTTGTCTGACGGAAAATTTCGTCTGGTTACTTATTTCTAAGAAAAATGCAAAAAAAAATGATGAAACCGACATTCCAAATAAGTTCAAAATTACACATTTTCAACGTAAATGCGTGTCTGTTGGAAAATCCGCCGGAAAATTCCATCAGAATATTCCGTCCGACAGGCATTTCCTAAAAAAAAAACCTACCACTTCTATCGGGCAAAGAGAAGTTCAAAAAATCAGGTGAGCCGACGGAATATTCCGCGAAATTCCGACGGAATATGACCAATTCGTCAGAGTTCCAGACGGAAATTGGATCCGTCGAACAGTCCGTCGGTGTAATTTTCCTTCGCCATGTTCCTTCGAAAAAGCAGATTTTTTAGCATGTGCACGTCTCAAAAAAAGCATATTATTCACATATTCACCAAAATTTAATGTACACGACAATTCGAACAAAACACGCACTTAACATTATTAAACCATTTACCAAAGCAAAACATATATTAAATTAGAATTATTCCACATGCTAAACATGCTGTTTAATTATTCAGAACAACATACGCTAAATATGAAATCAGAAAAATATAATACTTTTTCCTTATCATAAAAAATTCTCACAACACCTCAAACACAACACTTAATGTAACTACACATGAATGCTACAAATAATTAATTTCACATAACAATATTATTTTTCTACATAAATCTCATTAAACAACAATAACAAATGACACCATCGATTTCCCACCTCATCTAATTAAACAAAACCAAACGAAATAATTACTATTAACATACTTACTAAACTTATATTAATATACACTTAACATACATACATAAATTCAAAAAAAGAACAAAAAATGCAAACATACTTTAAAATTCATAGATCTTTAACGTACTTAACATTTTTGTGAGATAACTTACATCCATATGTTACGAACAAATAAATTTCACACTAAACCAATCAAAGCATTTGAAAAATTAACTACGTTCCAAAAAAAGCATATTATTCGCATAGCCACCAAAAAATACATAAATTCACAAAAACAACAACAAAATCAAACATACTTTAAAATACAAAGAAATGCAAACATACTTTAAAATTCATACATGTTTAACGCATTTAACCTTTGTGGTGACATGTACATATTTATTAAATAATATTCCACTTATTCAAATAAATACACTTCATAAATGAAATAGAAATTTAACAAAATTTACATCCATATGTTACGAACAACTAAATTTCATATTAAACCAACCAAATCATATAAAAAATTAACTACTTCTCAAAAAAGGCATATTATTCGCATATTCACCAAAAAATACATATGTTCACAAAAATAACAACATCAAACATACCTTAAAAAACATACATGGTTAACATATTTAACGTTTTATAATGATGGAACTCATTTTATTTAAATTATTCACAGCAATAAAACATATTAAACATGCTTAAAATACATAATTTAAAATAACAAACATGAATATAAATTTAAAATTTTAAAACGAAACAATTTCGACTAACCTTCAAACGCGGAAAATCAAACGGATTATCGGCGGGAAAAGGCACGGGGTGACGGCGGCAGCGGCGAACAGTACCGGCGGCGACAACACGGCTGTCAAGGTCATAATTGACAAATTTAAAACATACAAAATATCAAATAACTAAACTATTTCAATTTTAAACAACGTACTAACAAAAAAAAAACTTACCGATTACAAAAATCTTCAACTTTCACTTTCTCTCTCTTCCCTCTCTTCCTCTTTGAGACCTTCTCTCTCTAAGTTTTGCAAACTATCGAACGAACGCCCTCTCCCAAAATTTATAAACGAACGCGAACACACGGGTCTCGAGATCCGCGACACAGGCCGACGAATTCTGACGGAAAATGCTCCCGTCGGAATTTCCGTCGGAAATACTGACTCCCGTCGGACCCTGCCTGCTTTCCCGTCGGCTTCTCTGATATTTTCCGACGTGCCATTTACGCGTCGCTTTGTCCGTCGGAGATGGGCTGCGTTTTTGTAGTGTCCCAGCGGCCGGTGTTGTGATAGTACTAGCAGAGAAATCTACATGAAACATCAGGATAAAATGACGGTAGACATTGACAACAAAATCATCTACTAGGTCATGAAGATCTTCCCCCAACATTCTATATGGTGACATATGTCAGAAGACTCTTGAAATTATACAATTGGAACCGACAGAAAAGCCATGTTAATAAGATAAGGAGATTCTTGGCATTTCATATATATGATAAGTTTTTTTTCGGAAAGTTTCACCAACTAAGGGTGTGAGGAGGTTGAACTGCGAACCAAATTGAGGCCAGGATATATTAGACCTTATTAGTTTATTGAAAGGTTGAATCCCATAGTTTGTCTACTAGATCTGTCTATATAGCTCAAACACGTGCATAACGTGCTCCTTGCCTCATAACTCAGGCAATACGTTTCAGATTCTGACCACGCTGCCATAATCAAACCCATTGCGGTCATTGAGGGTCTTGTGTTTCACGAGCACGCAGTCCAAATATTAGATCACAGGATTAAGCAGTTAAGCATCAAGTAGATCTGTCTAATCAAATTACTTTGAGCAACTCATACCTCCTCATAAGCTACTTGGGAAGCTGAGCAAGAAGTGTAAGCGAAGCACCCGTACTTATTTGAGATAGCCTTGAATGTGTGGCAAAGTTCATAAGTTTCGAGGGCGAAACTCTTTAAGGGGGGAAGGCTATAATAGCCCGACCCTAAATCATTTTTATCTGTTTAATTAAGTCATGTCATTAATTTTTCACATTTAATTATCTCAATTAATCATCCCGGATGGGAGAATTCATTTTGGGCTCCACTTTGCAATTCGAATTTTTTGGAAAAATCGATAGTAGGCTTCGATAATTATGATTTAAAAGATTTAATTATTTTTCATAACGTCACAAAAAAAAAATAATTCCTAGCTACGCAAAAATTTTATCGCAACGGAGTGTTCTAATTTCAAGCCCAACTCAATTGGGCCCAATTTTTGAACAAGGTTCCACCCCTTTTTACTTAGCTAATTACCATCATTAGGCTAAGTATAATTAACAAAAAAATCTAGTTTTTAGAGGCTTTATATCAACCAAGTAAATTACAAAATCATTTTCAACCAAGTAAACAAACACAAAGCTTTCTTTCTTCTTCTCCTCCTCCACCCCACGGTTGCGCAGCCTATGTTTAGCCCAAGCTTGCTGCTAGTCTTGGTGGTTGCCGCCACCTCCAGCCACCAGCCACTATCCCCAGCTCCCCCAACCACCGAACACCACCTCCATCTCCATATATTCAAGCACAAAGTGAGTAAACTTCAACCCCTACCATGCTGATTTTTGTTTTTGATTCTTATTTTTATTGGTTTTTCTTGTTGATCATGCTATTTTGATAAGATTAAGAGCTATCTTTGAAGTTTTTAAGTGTTGATTAAGCACAAAAATATGTGGGAGTTGAGATTGTTCACGATCATGCTAGTTCAAGTTTGAACTGATGGATTGGGATTATTTGTGTTTGATTTGGTAATCTTTAGCATCATAAATGATTATGGTAATGTTGGTGTGGTTTTGGATGAGTTAAAGAGTGATTTTAGTGGGGGATTATGTGAAGAAAATATTGCAAATATAAGCGATTATGCTGTAAACAGACCCAAAAACATGGGTCACTTTGGGAATCAACTGGTACGCTTTCGCACATCCACAAATCATGATGTTTGGTGTATTGATATCTCACTACATTAGCTTTCAACGGGCTTTGGAATTGCTTAATTTTGAGTTGTGTGGACAAAGTTATAACCAATTTACTACAGACTGTGCAAAATACATCGAAACTGAGAGCGGACTTAAACAGTGGACTTTACAAAAAAAAAACTGGTATTGATTGGGCCATTGAAAAATTGTATTTTTGGTGTGTGGATAGGTCAATGAGTTATCTTTCAAATTCCTTTTGAATCACCTTAATCCGAGTTCGGTGGAAAAAGTTATGGTCGTTTTTCTAAGACTTGCGCAGATTGCACCAAAGTTGTGAATGGTTGTGTTCTAGCCCAGTTTTAGGAGCCTTACTATGTGAATCATGTATTGTGTCCTCAATAAAAGTTTTAGAGGACTTTGTTATCTTTTCATATTGGGTTTTATATCTCAATTGGAGGTCGGGAGTGAAAGATATGGATTTTCTAAAGTAGACCATCAATTGGTAATATGGCGAAAGAAAGAAATCACGACATTTGGATTTATCATCTGAAGTTTCTATCTAATTATGGGTATTGCAAAGCAATTACCAAGTTTAGTGAGTTCAACAAGTTTGATTATGTATAGAAGCTTACTTGGGTTGAAAAACAAGTTAAATGAGCAAGAAAATGAAATTTGGGAAGTGAGCGGAGTAATGACTCAAAATCAGTGTCCATCGAACCAAGCTGGTATTATTTGAGCTTTTAGGAACCTCACAACACTCCTCATGGAATTAAACCTCCTATTATCCATTTTAGATTTTATTA
>JACYFF010010365.1:95575637-95615965 GCA_017589665.1 Selenicereus undatus | reverse complement strand
ATATATACATACATACATACATACATACATTTTCTATGTATATGCATACACACACACACACACACACACGTGTGTGTGTGTGTGTGTATACGCACATTGTAACACCCCGAAATTTCTAATTCCTTTTATTTACTGAAATTATCCTACGTGACAGTGGAAAACCCTAAGAGGTGTTACCGCTGTATTCCCTGTTAAGGAATACAAGGCTAGGTATCGGGTAAAACCAATAATGAGTAACTTAATACCAAATTCAAACAGAATCTCAAATCTCGTTTACAAAACATCAAATTGGTCATACTTAATGACACTATTCTTAAAACACAACCAATCTAAGCCTTATTCATCATGACTAGGGTTTTTTGATGTCGCGTCCTTGCTTTAAACTGAAGTCCCTGCCCCATGCTCATAAACTTCACCTAAAAACAAAACATTTTAAAAGAATGAGATAAACTTAGTAACAACAACCCCCAACCGTCAAAACATGCACACAAATTCATTTCAAACCATTTTAGGGGTGGGGAAGACACAAGTAGTATAGCTATCACATGAAAGACACCCTATGAGTCTCAATACTCGTCATACACCCCACTCATGACATCCATTTAGGTTAAGGATAAAAGGGCGAGCGACCTCAATAGGTCTCATAGCCTGCACTTGGTTTTATTGCAGTCACTTAACCATATCATGGCCTAATGCGGTTTGGATGATTACCGCTAACCTAGCCCATGTCCAACCACAAGGTGGCACGTGACTGCTAACCATACATGCACTTTACCCGGGGAAGGCTAACGGCCTTCAGATGAGCAAGAGGAAACTCGCCAATCTCACTTAACCATTTCCTTAGTTCTTACCCTTAATTAAAAGTCAAAAATTCGGACATAACCCAACTCAACCCGTCATGGTCCGAAAGCATGTCACATGTACTTTCACAATAAACATCAAAGATGCAAATTCCAAGCTTCAAAACAACGTCAATAAAAATCTCGAAGTTCCATCACCCAATAATCCAGGGAAAGTCCCCCCAAACATCAATTCATATACATTTTCACAATTCACTCACAAGACACATTTTCAAGGGATATTTGGAGAAATTAGGGCATGATCATTACCTATTAGAACACATCGCCTAAGCTTGCGCTTGGAATGCTAGTTCGGGCCTCTATAATTTCATAAAATAATTTATGTTAGTATTAATTGCTTAACCCAACTTCCCATACATCAAAATATACCCCAATAAATTCCCTACGCCTCCTTTTATACCCAACTATTGATTTAGGCCCTCGATTATATTTTCAGGGTACTTTTAGATTATTTTCCAACACGTTTGTCCCTACTGCACATTTCCAGATTACAACCAGATTACAAGCCCAATTTCCAGTGTCCATAACTTTCAGTCCCGATGTTGGATTTTTGAGATCTAGCCCATTCTAGAAAGGCCAATTTTCAAGCTACAACTTTTCTTTTATGGCCATTAGCAGATTCTGGGTCTCACTGACCCGAAATTAAGCAAGACCGTAAATTATCCGCAATTGTCAAGGTTGCGCAATCTCCGTACAACAGCCATAACTTGGTCGTTTTGGCTCCGATTTATAAAAATTTCAAAATTTCCAATCAAAGGACACGTAGATCTACCATCCTAATTTGTTCATAATCTTTGGAGAGTCCGATAATTACCAGTAAATTCATGAAGTCAGACTAAGTTTTGGGTGTAAAGAACGGTGCTTATACCATAATTTATAAACACAATCCCAACTTGAACCCTTCCCCGACATGCATACGGTGTCTTCACCCAAAACCCTTCTATTCTTACTCGTCAAAAAACAATTGAAGCCATAAAAAAGGACGAGTCTTTACCTCAAAACGAATCGTACAGAGAAAGAGGGGACTTTAGGTTGTGTTATCCCTCCAACTAAGTGCTCCACTCTAAAATTTATAGAATAGCATGAAAGAATTCAGATTCAATATCCAAAATATGGAGGTTTTATGAAGAATTTCTATTAGAACACTAACATACTTTGCTAGGGCTTGCATGAAGCTTCATGACTTACCAATGAAAAGTGAGATAGTCGGAGGAAGGCAGCCAATGGTGACAGCTGCAGGGCGGCGCACCAGCAGGGGGCAGAGGGGGAGAGAGAGATGTCGGCGGGCTTGCCGCGAGGAAGAGAGAGAAGTGGAAAGGAAGAGAAAGGGAAAAATAGTGTTTAAATATTAGGGTTTTTCTACCTTCTTTCCTTTTTTTTCGGGAATAGAGAGTCGAGAGATTAATGTTCCTGTGGCTTGGGCCGTTCGACTAACCTACAGACTATACACTAAATTTTCTAGGAATTAATCCTTTACGAGCTCAAGCATTCTATGTCGGCCAAATTCATAATAATTATAAATAAAAGAAAAATATATAATCCTAAATAAATAAAATAATTTTTTTTCGAGGTTTCACATTCTATCTCCCTTAAAGGAAGTTTCATTCTCGAAACTTCGCACATACCTGATCATTCTAATAAGTGAGGGTATTTGGATCGCATTTCTTACTATGCTTCCCATGGGGCCTCCGATATCTTGTGATTTTCCCGGAGAACTTTCACTCTAGGTACTATCTTCTTACGGAGCTGTTTCTCCCTTCGATCGAAGACGCGAATTGGTTGCTCCTTGTAAGACGAATCTTCTCACAACTGTATGAGATCCGATGTAATGATGTGGGATGGGTCAGGGATGTACCTGCGTAGTTGTGATACATGGAAGACGTTGTGTACTCTGGGTAGTTCTGGCGGTAGCTCTAGACGATAAGCTACTTTCCCGACATGCTGAGCGATGGGGTGTGGCCCGATGTATCCAGCGCTAAGCTTGCCCATTATGACAAGCCTCATGATGCCCGTGGTTCGAGACAATCGAAGGAAAACTTGGTCTCCCACTTCAAACTCCAAAGGTCTGCGTCTTTGGTCCACATAGCTCTTCTGTCGACTTTGGGCCGCTTTCATTCGTTCTTGGATACTCTAACTTTCTAAGTAGTCGTCTGGATTAGCCCGGGTCCAACGGTCAGCGCATCGTCATTCTCCTGCCAACACAACGGGGTTCTGCGTCGTCGACCATACAACGCTTCATAAGGGGCTATTCTTATGTTGGAATGATAACTGTTGTTGTAAGAGAACTCAATCAGCACCAATTGCTCACCCCAAGCTTGTTTGAAATCTAGCGCACATGCTCGCAACATATCCTCTAGGGTTTGCATCATTCGTTCATGATGGAGTCCCCACCACCATAGACAAGGAAGAAGGTCCAACAAGTCTTACAAGGTCCATTCCAAGCTCCAAAGTTCAAGCATTGGCTGCCATTGCTAAAGAGAGCCAAAGTTGTGTAATCGGGTTAAAGAACAAGATTTTACCCGGTTTTGTTCACCTCATAATTTAAGCTACATTATGACTTAAGTCTTGAATTTTTACATTTTTGGAATCCTCATGGTGTCCACTTTCAGGTCCAAGCATTAATTTTCAATCATACCCACAAGAGGATGGCAGATCAAGGCCTTTTGTTAAACCGGTCAGTTTTGGCTCCAAACTGCGCAGTTAAATGTTTAAGCTAAATTACCTTACTTAAACATGCTATAACCTTGATTTCTTTATAGGGAGGGGGTTATACACATCCCAAAGTTTCCCCCCATGGCCTGAAAACCAGATCATTCTCACTTTTGATAAGCCTAAACCTAGTCTAAAAACCGACCAAATTCTGTGCGTGAACCCGGTTCATTTTGCTTCAGTCGTGAGTTTACTCACTTGCAACTAGATTGGCACACTCTTCAAAGCTTGGCACACGTCCCTAGGCATCAATCATGGGCTGCAACCTTGGGAAGAATGGCCAATGAGGAGCAAGCTACAAACTACTTGTCTCTTACATTCTATTGGTTAGCCAAAAAGGAGACTATACTTTTCGGCTGGCCAATCATGTTTCAGCAAGCAATCTGATTGTTCAAGCTTAAGTATGAGTTGATTACTATGTAATAGACATTAGTATTGCTTTACTTTATGCTTTGGATGTATTTAGATTAGCTTAAGCATGCTTTGTACTCAACTAGCTCTAAACCAGATGTATTAGTGTAATTAACCCCTTGCCTTTCTAGTAAGGCAAGCTTCACGTGTGTGTGTGCTTGCTAGCTTGCTTGTTTGTTTGTAACAAAAGGGGGTGCACGTTTATTTGAAGGAACATAACTTATGTTGAATGAAAATTTCAGTTTGAGAGCTTCAAGCTTTCTCTCTTCAAATACTTCACTTGCTTATCCTTAATTTGGTCGATTAAGGTGGTGATCAAGTAAGTCCTAAGATTTGTTAAGTGGTGTTTTTGTATCTTAACCAAAGATTAGGGACCCTAAGCTTGTGTTTGGTGGTGATTCTGTATCCAAACATTGAGTTTAGTTCTATCCATTTCCTTGTTCTTCTACACGTTTACAAGAGAGTAAAGGTGGGTTTGCTAGCTTAATTTTGAGTTAGTGAATCATAACTTTGATTCTCCCTCCATTTCCATACATTCACAAGCCTTTATACATCCATTTCCATGGTTAACTAAAGTTAAGGCTACCCCCCTTTGGTCTAGCTTCCACCACAAATATAAAGCCTAGCATAAACTGTGAAACTTGCCAATTTCAATCGTGCTCAGCAGAAGTTTGGCACAGCCACACCGTGCTCCCTAGCACGACTGTGCCACCCTTGGCCGTGTTGGTTTCACTTGTTTACTTCGTGTACTTGGTGGGTTTTAGCTTGGTTTCTTCCTTTCCTTGAGACACACATCAGTTCAGTCTAACCATCCATCATTGGGTGGAAGGTTGTACTGAAATGTAACAGCCTTGTAGTTTCTACCAAAATCTAGATTGGAATCTGGTGTCCCGATCTGGAGCTATAGAACTCGGCACTCCATGTAATTAGACTATCTCCTCTAGATAGGCACGGGCCAACTGATCTAAGGTTTATGTGTTACGCATGCCTATGAAGTGGGTTGTTTTCATGAGTGAGTCTACGATGACCCAAATTATGTTGTTCTTCCTCTAGGTTGGTGGCAGACCCATTACAAAGTCCATGGAAACTGAGTCCCATTTCCACTCGGGAATCTCCAACGGTTGTAAGAGTCTTATGGGTCATTGGTGTTCCGCTCTCACTCGTTGAAATGTCAGACATTTCGTCACGTAATCTCCCATCTCTTGTTTCATGTTGCTCCACCAAAAAAAGTTTTCTTCGAGTCCTTGTACTTGTTCCCACTAGGGCTGTCAAAAGCTGACCCGACACGATTACCGACCCGAACCGAACACGAAATTAGGCGGGTTTGGGTAAAGATTTTCAACCCGTTTAATTAAATGGGTTGTCACGATTAACCCGTTTAATTAAACGGGTTAGGTTCAGGTTGAAATTTTCGACACGAAAAAATACCTATTTAACCCGTTTAAATAAATAGGTTAAACAGGTCAACCCGTTTACCCATTTACAGTAACTCGTTTAACCCGTCTATCGGTATATAATTATGTGTAGTTTTTTTGAACATTTTTGCGGCCCATTAAAATTTTAGTTTTTAGATTTTTGGCTAAGGGATGGGGAGTTCAAATTTTATATTTTTCACATTTTTTGTTCCTAAGCCCATAAAGCCCACCCTATCAAGTGAAAACCCTAGATATAAAAGGCTTCTTACCTTCTTCAGTTCTTCATTCGCAATACCACTCCTTCTCACAGAGTTAGAGCTTGTTTGAGTTGCTTCAGCCTTCAGTCGCCCCTCTCTTATCCTCTTTACTGATCCAAGCTCCCCATGTCCTCTCCACTCCCCTCGCCCCATCTCCTCGCTACTAATTTTTAGGACTTATTGATTTCCTCAGAAGTCGGTTCGTTCAATAGTTGGTATACCAAGAATTCATGTAATCATGTATTGTTTACAGAGTGTCCAGCTATAGTCTCAGGCTCACACACATGTTCATTTAAAGTTTGAAACTTAAGTGGGTTAAACAGCTTAAATAGGTAAGTGGTACCTGATTCTGACCCGTTTAACTTAAACGGGTTAAACAGGTCAAAATCAGGTTGACCCGTTTAAATGTTAAACGGTTTCAGGTTGGATTTTTCAACCCGTTTATTAAACAGGTTAGGTTCAGGTCGGACGGTTTGCAACCCATTTAACTTCGACCCGAACACGAACCCGACCCGACCTGACCTATTTGACATCCCTAGTTCCCACCAGGGTGAACTGAGTGTGGGGTGTTGTGCCCCTCATCTAAAATTATCTTCTTGAGTTTCTCTATGGCAGGAACGTATACCCGGTTCTAAAACCTTAGTGTTCCATCTTCGTGAATCACGAAGTCAGGTGCCTTTCATGCTAACACCTTAGTTCTGATCCTATCCAACTATGGGTTTATGCCTTGAGCAACCCATATCTCCTCAATGAGGGTAGGTTGCACCTCCATGGTGTAAAGCCTAGGTTTGTTCCCCCTCATCACCACATTGATCTCCGGTTTCTTAAATTCGTCGCACAACTCCCTGGTTAGTGCCAACAGGCCGTTAAGGGTTGGCTATAGTCTGCGACTTAATGCATCAGTTAACACATTTGCTTTTCCTGGGTGGTATCGAAAGTTTATGTCATAATCTTTAAGGAACTCCAACCACCTCGTCTGCCTTACGTTCAGGTCCTTTTGTGAAAACAGATATTTCAAGCTCTGATGATCAGTGAAAATCTCATAGTGCACCCCGTATAGGTAGTATCTCCAAATTTTTAGTATGGACACTGCTATCGCTAGCTCTAGGTCATGAGTTGGATAGTTTCGCTCGTGGGTCTTTAGTTGCCGTGAGGCATAGGTTATGACATGACTGCCCTACATCAGCACACACCTCAATCCATTTCTGGATGCGTCACTATACACCACAAAGTCCTTGTCATTGGGCGGTAAGGCCAATACAGGTGCACTAGTTAACCTTTTCTTAAGTTTTGAAAGGCTTCCTGATTAGTCCATTCATGCTTGACAATCTTCCTCGTCAAATTAGTAAGGGGAGTGGCAATCTTCGAGAAGTCCTGGACAAATCTACGATAGTAACCTGTTAATCCCAAAAAGCTTTTTACCTCAATCGCGCTCTTAGGTCTTAGCCACTGCATTATGGTTTCTATCTTTTGAGGATCTACTGATATTCCCTCACTAAACACCACATGCCCCAAGAATGCCACTCTCTATAACCAAAACTCACAGTTCTTTAATTTTGCAGACAGTTCATTCTTCCTCATTACCTCTAGAACTATCCTCAAGTGATAGGCATGCGTCTCCGATGTCCTTGAATAGATTAGTATATCATCTATGAACACCACTACGAAAGGATCCATGTAAGGTTTAAAGACCCTATTCATAAGGTCCATAAATGCCACTGGGGCATTAGTAAGGCCAAAAGGCATCACTACAAATTCGTAATGTCCGTATTGAGTACAAAAGGCAGTCTTAGGTATATCCTCTTCCTTGATCCGGAGTTGATGGTATCCAGAGCGAAGATCTACTTTGGAAAAAGTTCTCGCACCCTTAAGCTGGTCAAATAGGTCATCTATCCTAGGTAAAAGGTAGCGGTTCTTGATCGTTGTTTTATTAAGCTCTCTATAGTCTATACATAAGCTCAGGGCCCCGTCCTTCTTCTTTACGAACAATACTGGGGCTCCCCACCGGGAGGTATTAGGTCGGATGTAACCCTTCTCTAATAATTCATCAAGTTGGGTTTTTAATTCCTTAAGTTCTGCTGGTGCCATCTAGTAAGGTGCCCTGGAGATAGGGTTGCCCCTGGTACTAAGTCAATGCAAAATTCCACCTCTATAGGGGGTGGCATGTCAGGATCTCCACAGGGAAGACATCTGAAAACTCCTGAACTACTAGAATGTCCTGGAGGGATGGCCCAGAGGTCTCATATCTACCACATTACACAGGAAACCCTTACAACTTCGTCCAAGCAGTTTGTGGGCCTCCATCGCGGTGATAAGTCTCACCCTGCTCGTTAGGACCTTTCCTTTATGAACGAATTTCTCCCCCTTAAGCCCCCATAGGGTGATTCTTTGTTTAGGACAATCTATTTGGGCTTGGTACTTCACTAACCAGTCCATTCCCAAAATGACGCCGAAATCGATCAATTTGAATTTGTACAAATCCACCAAGAACACATGTTTGTACATCTAAATGGGGCAATTCTCATATAGCTCATCACATTTCACAGTCTTCCCATTAGGGAGAGTCACAGACAGAAGAGAGGGTCTAGATGCCGGAACTAGCCCTAATGTCTCAACCAGCTTGACAGAAATAAAGGAATTCGTAGCACCGAAATCAAACAAGACATCTACAGTTTAAGTTTTGATAGAAAATGAACCGGTCAACATGTTTAACGTGTCCTGGGCTTCCTCCCTGTGCATAACATAGACTCTGCCTCTCGTGTGTTGTGGTGGCTTGTTGGGGGGTCTTGGTTGATTCTGTTGGGGAGTCCAAGCCTAATAGCTTGGGTTGGCCATCTGCCCACCTTGTTCTGGTGATACTGCTGAGGCTGTTGTCCCCCAGTGCCCTGATTGGCAGGAGGTGGTGTGTGCGGGCAGTCCCTCACTTGATGTTGAGGACTTCTACAGCGGTATCATCTCTTGTTGGCGTGACTCTCACGCATAGTGCCCTGGTTTCCAGCAGGCGCACGTCACTCTAGGCCGGTTGTTGGTTTGTTGGCCCCTACACATGTTCTTGTTGTTGTAGTAGTTCCCGAGAGGCCTCTTGTATTGGCCCTGAGAGTGAAAATTTTCTCTCTAGTCCCCCTTCTGCTTATTCCTCCGCTCCTTACTGTAGTACTCATTTTTCTCTTTCATTGCTCTTTCCACGTTCATAGTGGTGTCGTACAGGTCCTCACAGGAGACATACTGGCACACTAATATTCTCTCCTTAAGGTTTGGGTTGAGCCCTGCCTTAAAGCAATTCATCTTCAGTTTTTCGTTAGCTACAAAGACAGGGGCGAAGCGAGAGAGTTCCATGAACTTGGAGGCATGCTCCAATACACTCATCCTCCCTTGTTGTAGTTGCATGAACTCATTCTCCTTTGCCTTCTGGAGGGACACTAGGTAGAAGCGGTTCTTGATCAGCTCTTTAAATCTCCTCCAGTCGAACCCAGACTCATACTGTCTTTCCCCCACGGTAGCCCACCAAAGGTTAGCCTTGTCCCTAAGGTAGAATACTGCGAACATTACCGTCTATTCCTCAGGGCATTAGAGAGCATCAAACCACTTCTCCATGCCCTGAATCCAGTCTTTGAAAGCCTTGGGGCTGGGAGCATCATTGTAAACCAGTGGGCTATGGTTGTTGATCCTCTTGAACATGTGGGAATTGTCCTCCTCTATCTTCTTTTCCTTAGCCCCCACCATCTTCTATAGATGCTCGTTCTGTTGCTGTAGTTGCTCCCTTGCTTCTAGAATAGCTCCAGCAGTAGGAGATTGATGAGTTTTGTCCTAGTGAGCGGGTTAGTCTCATCCACCTTACTGAGAGGCCCATTTCCATTCCTGGGTCGGAGGGCTTCCAGTCGTTCTCTCAAGCTGGCCATGGGAATGTCCAAGTTCGTGTGGGGCCTTGGAGTGCGATGGGGCCCGCTTTGCAATTAGCCATTGTTTCCTGACATCCTAATTGGGAATTGAATCGTGTTTAGTTACTTCCCTAATAGTTCACGATATATATTTCACCACAGTTTAGTAATGCATCTTATATCACATTATTGTCAACAAGCAGTCATACAGTATTGTTCATAATTGCATTCACTTGCCACACTCATGTGGCCTAGTTTTGGTGGCCCAGTTTTGGTGTCTCACCACCACATGCTCATACACATTACATTAACACTCATAGCATTCATGCATAACTCAAGTACACAATTCTCAATTACTCATAACAAGTAGTTGCATCTATGTAACTCAATGAAAATCTTGATGCATATATTGGAAATAAAAATAGTTTCTCACACACGTACCACCATTACATAAGCAACTCAATAAACTTTTTCAGTTCATACTTTACCAGCAAAGAAAGAATAAAACAGTACGATCTTTAAGGACTAATGACCCTATCTTTAAGCAAACTTCTAAACTTACTGCCCATAAGCATCTAATGGACAGGTACCTCAACACATCCTCCCACACCGTCCTTGTACCCAGCGGGCAACTTCAAGCTCGGGTTCCTTTTCAACTGCAAGTATCCCCTCCATGTTAGGTTCTTCTATGACTATCTCCCTTGATCCCTGGTCTAGAGTTGTTTTCTCGAGATCTTCATCCTTCTCCCACTGCTCTTTAAACTCCCCCTCCTCAGCTAGTTCTTCTTCGAGGGTTTTCTTCACCTACAAGTTCCTCTTCTGGGTCTTCCCCCTCTAAGGGTTCTTCTTCAGGGTCATCCTTCTTTACAAACACCTCATCAAGGTCCTCCTCTTCCGTAGGTTCTTCCTCGAGGTCCTCCTCCTCTAGAGGTTATTCCTCAAGGTCCTCTTCCTCCTTCCTAGGCCCATTTTCCTCCTCAAACTCTTCCTCTTTAGGCTATTTGGGTTTTATGGCAGTACTATCCTCAGTATCCTCCTCCTCCAATGGTGGGGTCTCATCATTGGTGTCAGGGGTAGGAGTTGATCATATGGGGATATATATATATGTCGATCCACTAACTCTGTTAGACTTATTCCCATTGATTCCCAGTCACACAAGCAACACCTGTTATAGTAACGAAACACTCTGGTCTTAGGGTTTAGCTCGTTAATCCTATAATGCCATGTTGGGTCACCTCGGAGAGTTAAGAGAAAAAACAGGGTCTGGTTGTCCTCAAACCTCAAACAGTCATTTGGTGCCTCCACTAAACGCCTATGTATAACCTCTTCAATTCTTTGTAGGTGGCTAATTAAGTCAACTTTAGGTCTTTTTCCTACCCTCTGGTGGAGACATCGATGACCCATGCAACCGCAATGACGTGTATCGTTCATCCTATATGTCAACAAGTTCAGCTGAGACATGCGTTCAAAAGTAATTAAGCATATGCAAACATGCCCTTGGTTCCCGTCCTATACTCACGCTCCGTGCAGTCCTTAAGTCTACAGATTATGGCTACAGTATTTTAGGCGAGCCTTCAGGTCAGTCAACCTGTGCTCTGATACCACTTTGTAACATTTTGAAATTTCTAATTCCTTTTATTTACTAAAATTAACCTATATGGCAGCAGAAAAGCCTAAGGGGTGTTACCGTCGTATTCCCTGTTAAGGAATACAAGGATAAGTATCGCATAAAACCTTTAATGAGCAAATTAATACAAATGTAAACACAATCTCAAATCTTGTTGACAAAACATCAAATTGTCTGTACTTAACGACATTATTCTTAAAACACAACCAATCTAAGCCTTATTCATCATGACTAGGGTTTTTAGATGTCGCGTTCTTGCTCTAAAGCGAAGTTCCTTCCCCATGCTCATGAACTTCACTTGAAAATAAAACATTTTAAAAGAATGAGATAAACTCATTAATAACCATCCCTAACAGTCAAAGCAGGCACACAAATTTATTTCAAACCATTTTAGGGGTGAGAAAGACACAAGTAGTATAGTTATCACATGAAAGACGCACTACGAGTCTCAGCACCCGTCACACACCCGACTCAGGCACATCCATTTAGGTTAAGGATAAAAGGGCGAGCGACCTCAATAGGTCTCATGGCCTGTACTTGGTTTTAATACAGCTGCTTAACTATATCAAGGCCTACCGTCAGTTTGGACGGTTACCACTAATCTAGCCCACGTCCACCCACAAAGTGGCACATGCATGAACCCTAACCATGCATGCACTTTACCCTAGGAAGGTTAATAGCCTTCAGATGAGCAGCAGTAAACTCCCTAGTCTCCCCTAACCATTTCCTTAGTTCTTACCCTTACAAGTAGAATCGATATTTAATTAGGACATAACCCAATCCAGCCCGTCATGGTCCAAAAGCATGTCACATGTACTTTCATAATAAAACATCAAAGATGCAAATTCCAACCTTCACAATAGCGTCAATAAAAACCAAGAACTTCCATCACCCAATAATCCAAGAAAAGTCCCCCCAAACATCAATTCAAATACATTTTCATAGTTCACTCACAAGACACATTTTCAAGGGATATTAGGGGAAATTAGGGCATGATTATTACCTATTAAAACACGTCACCTAAGCTTGAGCTTGGAATGCTAGTTCGGGCTTCTACAATTTCCCAAAATAGTTTATGTTAGTATTAATTCCTTAACCCAACTTCCCGTACATCAAAATATATCCCAATAAATTCTCTAGGCCTCCTTTTATACCTAACTATTGATTTAGGCCCTCGATAATATTTTTAGGGTACGTTTAGATTATTTTCAACATGTTTGTATCTACTGTACATTTCCATATTACAACCAAATTACAAGCCCAACTTCGAGTGTCCATAACTTTCACTCCCGACGTTGGATTTTTAAGATATAGCCCATTCTAGAAATGCCAATTTTTCATCTACAACTTTTCTTTTATGGCCATCAGCAGATACTGGGTCTCACTAACCTGAAATTAACCAAGATCCTAAATTGTCCCAGCAATTGTCAGGTTGCGCAGTCTTCGTACAACGGCCATAACTTGGTCGTTTTAGCTCTGATTTACAAAATTTTCAAAATTTTCCAATCAGAGGACACGCAGATCTACCATCCCTAATTTTTTTCATAATCTTTGGAGAGTCTGATAATTACCAGTAAATTCGTGAAGTCAGACTAAGTTTTAGGTGTAAAGAACGGTATTTATACCATAATTTTTAGACTTGTTTTCATTCAATCCCAACTTGAACCCTTCCCCAACATGCATACGGTGTCTTCACCCAAAACCCTACTATTCCTACTCGTCAAAACAATTGAAGTCAAACAAAAGGATGAGTCTTTTACCTTGAAACGAATCGTAGAGAGAAAGAGGGGACTTTAGGTTGTGTTATCCCTCCAACTAAGTGCTCCACTCTGAAATTTATAGAATAGCATGAAAGAAATCAGATTCAATGCCCAAAATATGGAGGTTTTATGAAGAATTTCAATTAAAAAACTAACAGACTTTACTAGGGCTTGCATGAAGCTTCTTGACTTACTAATGAAAAATGAGAGAGTGGGAGGAAGGTAGCCAATGGTGGCAGAGGGCGGGCGGTGCATAGGCAGGGGGGAGAGGGGGAGAGACAGAGAGATGCCAGGGGGTTGCTGTGAGGAAGAGAGAGAATGGGAGAGGAAGAGAGAGGGAAAAAGAGGGTTTAAGTATTGGGCTTTTGCTCCCCCCTGCTCTTCTCTTGTATTATTATTTTCTTTCCCTTTTTTTCGAGAATAGAGAGTCGAGAGATTAATGTTCCTCTGGCTTGGACCGTTCAACTAACCTTTAGACTATGCCGCTAAATTTTCTAGGAATTAAACTTCTACGAGCTCAAGCCTTCTAAGTCGACCAAAATTATAATTATTATAAATAAAAGAAAAATATATAATCCTAAATAAATAAATAAAATTACAGGGGTTTCTCACACACACACACACACACATATATATATATATATGTGTGTGTGTGTGTGTGTGTGTGTGTGTGTGTGTGTGTGTGTGTGTGTGTGTGTGTGTGATTCATTTAGTAGTGGTAGATAGAGTTTAGAAATAGCAGTTAGCGTTTAGCAGTACTAGTTTGTACACGTGCACTTGTACAAGGTATTTTTTTAAATAATATAAACACAATTAATGTCAACATAGAAAATAGGAAAACAATTTGGCAATATAGACCATAGAAGAATGAGTTGGAAGAGGGGAAGGAAGGCTTATTAACCACCTAACATTCTGCTCTTTGCAATATAAAGATTACATAGATTTAACCCTCCATTTTAGTATTCTGATATTCAGGTCCAAAATCCACAAAATTTTTTTAAAAAAAAGAAAATCTTCATAGCAATTTAGCATTATAAGGGTCAACATACGTTTTTTTTTTTAAAAGAAAGCGTTTTTAGGATCATAATTGCCAAATTCCCCACCCCCACCAACCAATTCGTCATTGGACCTGATCCGAATTCTAATTCGCCAGAGATCTGTTTCATTCACCAAATATAGGCATGTAAGTTACCCCTAAATAAGAGGGAAATCATCTTACAAACACAATCACAAGCCAACCCCACAAAGAAATGAAAATGAAGAAATTTTAGAAATTCACAATGATTAAAAGAGCCCCACAAATGTGTTGAAATCATTGTTTTGTAGATAAAACTCTTAAAAGCCCAAATCTCGGAAACAAATCAAGATGATTTCCATCAATCCTTACCGACTTTTAATCAGCGTACAGAGATGGACAACAATGGAGAGAGAGAGAAGACAAATACAATATAATATTTTCTTGGTTCATATAAGTCATAAAGGAGAATACAATACAACCACAATATAGTCTAATATTTTGATCATAGGGATTTTGGGGGGTGAAATTTTGTCAATGCAATTATACAAATATACAATTAGCGTGGACGAAAATAAAAAAGGAAAAAGAAGAAAATCATCAAACATTGAAAATAAGAGGGGTAAACAAAAGATTTTACAACAATTAAGCTTCTGGATCTTCGATCCCTCTCATCCCTCCCTAATTTCCTAGATAAACTTCAGTTCTCCAACCACCACCTTTTGCGGCCATCAAACCCTAGCTCTGCCACCCTCCACCATCCTCTGGCAACTCCGATTCCCTCCTATCTTCTCGTCCGCTGCTGTCAATCTCTCTCTTTATTGTCGACGCCTATGATTGATCTTCCAGTACGTTTCTCCCTCAGAATTTCTGTGATTACTTAAGAACATTGTTGGTTTGCCTCCCGAATAATCCTTTTTTATGTGATGTGATTGTCGGATTAGTTGAGATTTTAGTGACTTTGTTCTCTCATATCAGAAATGGTGGTGTGAACCAAGTCGGTTTGACATCTCGATTATGAAGGATGGAATTGATTTTCTTCTTCTTTTTCTTCTTTAAATGGGTTGTTGAAAATGATCTTGTTTCTGAAGTAGAAAGAATTGAGAATGAGTACTGATAATCAAATCAGGATATTGAGGAAGCAGTTATTGAGGATTAGAAGTAGAGAGATAAGATGAGACTGGTTATTGAGGAAACGGTTATTGAGAACAGAGAGAATTGGGAAATAGTTATTAAGGATAGAGAGAGGCAGTAAGTTGGAAATCGAGGGGATATCCACTCATCTTATAATTTTTAAAATTTAAAATTAAAACTAACTTTTTACTCATTTTGGTGGGACTAAATAAGAGTCCTGGAATGAGAAAGCGAAGGATTCTCAACATCTATACATTTTTACATTTATAGTATAAAGATTTAGGAACGATTGGTGTTTATTAAACTATGAAAAGAACAAAACTTTAATCAATTCACTAGCCTTTAAACCTGTACCACATACGGTTTGTTTTAAAATTTTAGCTAAAATATTTTTAGAAATATTATTTAAATTTTTAGAAATAACAATATTAACATATCTGTAATTTATTTTCTTTGTTTCTTCATTGAAGTAGTTGAAAAGATGTTATTTATTATGTTGACTTTACATCACATGTTGTTTAAATTTTTATTTGTAAATAAAATCTTAATAAATGCTTAACAAGAAACGTGTCACAACCATAGTATTCGGACTCACTATATATATATATATATATATATATATATATATATATATATATATATGATTTGTTTTTATGCATATTATTCATTTTGCATGCTTCCAAAAAAAAATCGTAAATGAAATGCCACATTTGCTATTGACTCTATATGACTCAATGTTGCATTGATAATGACAATTTTGATGATTATTTGACAAGGAATATATGAAAAACCCTACTTGACAACAATCGCACACCTACAATATTTCTGACAACGAGTTATAAACTTTTTTGATACCTCATTTCAATTTTGCCAAGTGTCATATTAGATTTAGTTCTCCTATATTCTACATGAAATTTTAAATAAATGAAAACAAGACACTTTTGAATTTTGAAATTTGTGAATATAAGAGCTTAACAAAATGATTTGGATATATATATATATATATATATATATATATATATATATATATATATATATATATATATATATATGTATATGTATGTATGTATGTATGTATGTATGTATGTATGTATGTATGTATGTATGTATGTATGTATGTATTGAGATCCTATTAAGTAATATGCATGTGAATACAAGAGTGAAGAATTAATTCATTACCATGAAAAGATGAGGACACTAAAATTGAATTAAAATAAAAAATTATGAGATTGTGTGAACCCCAATTTGTCAAAGACGCACTATAAATGACCTTGTAATATAATAAAGAACTACAAACTTTAGAACTTAAATTACTTATGATTTTAATTTTAATTAATTTTAATTATAAAGTTAAAATTTCATTTACTATAATATCATAACATACTGTAAAAGATTGTTTTTACCTATTTTTGGGGTGCTTTTGAGGGGGCCTAAGAAGTACAATTAAGCTGTTACCATCTTAGTGTATGCAACGTCCGTTAAATTCTTTAATAAAATCTTAGCCAAGACATGGGAAGGAAAAAATCTTAAATTAATTCATCAATCTGTCCCTCGATTAACTTCCCTCACTTACCAACCTCTTCCTCCCCAAACAAAAAGGTTCTTCACACTTTCCGCCACATAAGCCAAAACATGATCGAATTCCAATTCCCACCTTGCAGTTTCCGTATATTTACATAAACAGCCCTTCATAAAGAAATGTTTGCTAGTCGACCATCGACAAAATTTAAATGGTAATTGTAATCCATCTGACAATTCATTCTTCATTAACTGCCCAATATCCGATCTTGCATTGTAGCCCCGACAGTGACTGCCTCTCTCTCTCTCTCTCTCTCTCTCTCTCCGTTTTTGCTTCTGACGGGGAGTCAACTAAAGAAATCAAACAGCGGAAGAAGTACTCTTCTTCTATGGCGGTCTTCTGCCGATCTTCTCTCTCCTAGGGTTCCCAACTCAAGCTCCATTCAATGGTGGAATCAGCGTTGACATCTTCATCCTCGCCTCCGCCACCGCCAGCGTCGGCGGGGAGGGATGACGAACCGTCGGAGTTCCGGTCGAGCTGGCTGGAGGCTCCGAGGGAGGAGGAGAGAGAAGAGGAGGAGGAAGAAGAGCAGGGTGATGTCCAGGTGGTGCCGGAGCTAGTACTGCAGCAAACGAGCACCTCTTACCGTGTAGGACACGCGCCGCTGCGGTCTCCGCCTTGGTTGATAGCGTCAGCGATGCAGGAAGAGTCTTCTGCGGATGATACTTTGTCTTGCCTCATCGTTGTCCTTACCTTTTGGTTCTTCGGTAATCAATATTCAATATGGTTTATTTTGCTTTTTGTTCTTAAAACCTCTTGTTTGGTGATAATGCTTTTCATTTAGTTAAACACTATCTTATTAGTGCCAATTCAGTGTTCTTTTGGTCAGTGTATTTAGAATGATTATACGATTGTGTTATCTTGATTGATACCACTTGGCTTTGGAATTAGTTGACATTTTAGAAACTGTGCCCCTATATTTTTTTAACTTTTTTGGAAGAAAGTAATAGGTTGACTCCACCATTAAATTCCCTGTTAAAAATCAGGGTTTACAAACACTATGTGAACATGTATTAAATCTATCATTACGTAACATGATGTCTCTAATTTGGAAACTTGTTTCCAAGTTTGCAAAGGAACTTCAGTCTGCTTGTAATCTCCTCTGCGACTATTTTCACCACTTCCAGCATCAGGTTTTTCATTTCTGAAAATGATGGAATGCCTGTGCACCCCTATTCCATAGTGCATAGCAGCATAAACCGCTGTATAAATGCCTCGACAACATTTCCCTTCTTGCTGCTCACAGCCCATCTATGAAACGCGTGCCATAGTTCCTGGGTTTAAGGAAATTTGCATCCCTTGAAAATTCGTTTACCCACTTCAGTTGCAAAGTCACATGAGAACTACAGATGTTCTTGTGTCTCTTCCCCTTTCTGACAAGAAGCACATTCAATCTTGACGTCAGTTTCTGAGCAATCTGTGGCTTATGAAGCACTATAATCCACATAATGGGCGAATGTTTGGATATATTTGCTCTGTGCCATGCCAAATCAGTCCACCGTACTTTCTGTTCTTTCCACATAGCCATTTGTACCCATCGTTGATGGAATATACATCCGTCACTACCATGAATTCAATCATTGTTTTTGGAACCAGAGGCAAAATTAGTTTTGACATTGTTGACCTTCCTCCAATGCCAACATCAGTCAGCAATGATTGCATAAATTTTTTTAAGTGGTTAATGGAATGGCTCCCTATCATAGAATTTTAGTGGCCCGGCTTGTCATTATTTCAGTTAAGCATCCTTTCGTTAGGGAATAATGGATAGATACTGCACGTGTTTCAAGTAAATGGATATGGATGAGCTTAAAAGGTGACAAATGGATATTTATGTGTTACTGTAACTAACACCATATAGTTGAAGGAGATGCATTCTCTTTACCTTCAAATGATGCACTAAGGGTTTAGGGGCTTTTAAATATAAGATAATATAATTAAGTTGGAAAGATTCTAGTCAATCTGTTGTAGTTTACATAGAATTGGAGCTTAGCAAATTCAAAAGTTGTTAGAAGAGAAGTCAGTGAAGTAAACAGGGCTTAATTGGTACATAATCATGAAATCAGAGATGTCTGTTTCATACTTTGGTCACAGAAATTGCTTACAAGTGCATCTAGATTGGAACAAAATGAAGTAGATGACTTTTGCTTTTGAAGAATTACTTTTTGACTTTCAATGTTCTTGTCTAATGTGGTTATCAATCTCCTCTTTTCAAGTGAATGCTCTCTCTGGCTGTCTCTTTTAGGGTAGGGGGTGTTCAAGAGGTTTTGGTGCATGCATATATTTGATGCATTAATGTATGAGCATCATTTGAGTACTAACAAAGAACTCTCCTAATTGCAGTATCTTTGACTCTAATTTTGGGTATTTTCGGATCAGAAGATTTTCCGCTTACCCCATATAGCTCAATCTTGTTGCAACCCAACCCTTTATTTGTGGAATACTTAAAGGTGAGTTACTCATAAACACATTTTGTAAAACAAAGGACAGCCTGTCAACCTTCCTTTCCTGCCCCTTCCCATCCGGATTACCCTCAGTGGATGTCTTCCTGGATCTTGGACAGAAATTTTCTCATTCTATTTTCTTAATGTTGTTTGGGTTCACATAATTGCATTATGTTCAGGTGGAAAAATCAAAGCACTCACCGGTTGCTCCAGTTCTCTATGGTTTTCGTAAAGTTCCTGCTCTAGGCGTCACTAAGACATGGACTGAAAGTCTACATGCTTCAGTTAAACCTGACTATCATAAGGTATATTCCTAGTTGAAAAGATATTTTATGAAGCTTTAAACTTCGTAAGTTCAAGTTGTTGACACTACTCGTCCTTCCCCCCCCCCCCCCCCCAAAAAAAGTTGCTTGGCTTTTGACCATTTGACTGAATTGCTTGCTTTCGATTCAATGCTCTAGGATTGGGTATATTACTTGAATGAGGGATCTCAAATTAATGTATCATACAATGTGCCAAGCTCATCCTCTTTGTTGCTCATAATAGCAAAAGGTAAGATCACATTTCCTAAGGAAAAATTTTCATTGAGATTTTGCTTGATTCAACTTGTTTATCATAAACATGCAAAAAGAATTTTTTTTCTGGTGGATGTGAGTGGTTGACTTCATATGCTTTTGTCTTGATATGTCCAACCTATTTATTTTTCATGTATTTCCTTTTGGTTCAATTTTGCTAAAAATAGACTTTTGGGGGAACAAACAAATAGAATCCGTACATGAAAGTTCCTTGAAGGCTGTAGGACAGAGAAAGAATCAGGGGTTGAGAGGAAACACAGAAGATTAATCATCGATCTATCGTGTTAGGAATTGACGGATTGGCTGAATGGCTTGAGGATCCATCGTGTCCAGACAACACTTTGTCATGGAATATCATACGTGGTAAGATTGAAAAGTTTATTGCTATTTACTTACTCTTACTGTTGAATATAAGTACATTTATATGTTAGATATATTGAAATCCAACATAATGTTTGAGCAATCTGATGTTGATATTGTCTTCCCAACAGGAAATGGCACCATCTGGCAGGATATAGTGAATTCTTATGATTATTATATTGCTGTTGGGAATCTTGATTCTGAGGATGTAGAGGTGACCTTGCAATCAAGTTACTTTAGTCATTTGTGATTTACATTTGTTGCTGCACTGCCTTTTCTGAAATTGGTGTTTCATTTACTATGTACTGTGTACATTCTGTATATAGAAATAGTGTCACGTAAGAAAGGGTTACAAATATGATAGCTTTCCTGGCCCCTTGGAACATCTTGTTTAAAAATTCTGCATCAGAAACACTGTTGATTTTTCATAGTTTTGAGTGATAAAATGTGTGGTTTGTTCTTTCATTTGAGAAAGCCATCTATTATATACCTAAAATTCACCTAAAATTTGTTAAAAGAAGTTTTTGATTTCAAATGGAAGAAAAATCTTGTCACTGTTAAAAAGGAAACTTCGTTCAATTATTTTGTATGTATAGAATGTGACGCCTGAGATCACCAATATCTAGTAATTGCTATGAGGGGTAACATTTTATTTCAAAACAGAAGTACGGATCTATGATCTGGACATAGTAGACAATGGAGTTAGGTATAGATGCATTTAGATTTTGATTTTCATCAATGTGAGAACGATAATTTATGTAGTATTTACCCCCCTCCAAAAACAAAAAAAGGGAAAATGTATGGGGGCTACCAGGCTAGTGCTTGCTACATTGGTTGGATGCTAGAAAGAACTCCAATTATATCATCACAGGATGGTTTCCTAGCACCATGAGGGGAGGTCTCAAACAAATGTGATCCAATAGGCAGATCGAGAGCATAGTTGGTACTTAGCAAGTCAATCAGCAACCTGGTTCCCTTCTCTGTAGGGCATTGGAAAGTTAGATAAAACCTCACATGAAGCCAAGATTCTCCCTTCCTCTAATAACCCTGAGTCCTAATTTTGCTATGGATGGCCCATTCAGTTCTCTCGTACTCCCTGCATTCTTTGATTTTGATTCTTTCTTCCACTGGGTGGGATACACTTTTCATCAATCACAGTGCTTGCCCAGCTGAAGCTGGATGCATAATGTCTCCTTATCAAAAAGAGGGTCAGATGTGCTGATTGTTGCATAACTCCTCTTCCCTATTTTGTCTACCGATATTAGATTTGTTGCGTTCATGTACTTCCTGGCTATTAAAATTCTTTGGTTGCAGTGTCACAAAAACCGGACCGGCTCGGCTGGTCGGACTGGTTCGACCGTGAACCGGTGACTCTGCCAATCCGGAAACTGCTTTGGCTCGTGTGTGGTATCGAACCGGAAAAAACCTATCTGAATCGATCAAACCAGCGGACTCATCAGGTTAACCACAGTCAGGTGGTGTTGTGTTTTTTTCTTTTTTCTTTTTTTTTCCTGGTCTCTCAGGTCTCGATTGCAAACTATAGCCACGCTTCTCCTCAGCAGCAGCGCTCCGGACCTTCTCACATTGACACCAAGGAGCTAAGCAAGACTAGGGAGGAAGATGGAATGGAGTCTGGTGATAAAGATGTGTGTGTGTGTGTGTGTGTGTGTGTGAGTGAGAGAGAGAGAGAGAGAGAGAGAGAGAGAGAGATGGTAGATAGAGAGAGGGGGCACGAGAATTGGAGAAGAAGATGAATACATGATAGATAGGAAAGAAGGCACAGGGCTCTGGGAGTTGAGGGTGCGGCTTGCGAGAAAGATGATAGTAGGCTAAGTTAGGGTTTTAGTATTTAAATCTTATGGGCCTTAAACAACAGCCCAAGATTTTAAATGAAATGCAATCATTTTCTATGGCCCCAAATCTCATAATAGTTAACCATGTTTCATTGCCTGATATAATATTCTTTACTATATCTCTTTTTAATAATTTACTGCATTGTCATATTTTGTGCATTGTCATATTTTGTGTAATATTAATATTAATATAAAAAAGTTTCAATATAAGAAAATATACAAAAAAATTTCCAAGGATCAACCTGGTTTGACCAATCCAATCCGGTCTAACGGTTATCCGGACCAACCAGTTTAACCCAAGCATATTGGTCTGACCGTTTGACCATTGACCCACTTTTCCAACTGGTTCAATGATCGGGTCAGTTCTGTTAGCATTGTTTGGTTGGACTGTCACAAGTCACAACTATGGATGCTGCACCCTCTATGATAACTTAACACACTTTTTTTTTAATTAAAAAAGAAACATAAGGAAATACATTTCCTGTCTGCTGGAAGTCCATGAACTGGTTCGTCAACATGCACCTAGTAGCCTTTGGGATCTGTTTGATTAACAAGAAATCTGTTGACGATTTGCATCCTTCTTTTCCTTGCTTGGATTGTTCTTCCATCATTGACTGTCATCTATGCTGATAGGTTGTCATTGACACCATTTTAGTGTCCTTATGTGATTAATGCTTTTACCACATAGTACATTTAAACCCTCGTTACCGAGATTCTCTGATCCCTAAGTGTACTACTTCCAGTGCGCGTGATCCAAAATGGCATACAAGGAACATTATGAATTGTTGAAATTCCCATGTTTATATATATGGATTTGCCCACATTCTAGTGCTACATTCCACGTATCTTGCTTATCACTACCCTGCTAGTTAATGGTGTTCTAGATAGAGACTGAATATGAGTAAGAATCTTGCCAGACGAGGTCAATATGTAGACCTACTGGAAGTAGAAAGGCATTTTGTCTATTTTCATCCTTCCAACAGGTCGCACTTCTGTGTGCTCAATTGCTCATGCATGGCCCCTTTTGTAACTTTCAGCTTAAGTCCTGATGTTCTCCAATCATTTTGTTTCCATATTACTGGGCAGGTTGAACTGAGCTTCTCGATCAGATCTTCCATGTATGATATTACCGGTTCATATTACAAGTGTAATCTGACTAGAGGTTCGTGTCGTTTGAAAATACGTTTTCCAGGAGGGAATGCTGCTGTATTGAATAGTCCAGGACCAGAAGAGGTGAGAGCATTATTCTCTTGGTTATATTTATGTCCGGTTATGGAAAGGCAAAAATATTGGGCAGCTTCTGTTCCTGTCCAAGCGGAGACCATTCAATTGTATAGCTAATCCAAACTTTCCATACAAATTAGTTTTTGGAGGTAGAGGAAGATATTAGGAAGAGAAAAGGAGAGGTGGAAAGATTATTCGGTATAACTTGTAAGACAGGCAACTATAATTGTGATGTTGTTATGGTAATACATTGTCTGTGACAGGAAATGCTTAGTGACAGACAATTGCAATAAACTATTGGACTGAAAAAACACATTTCTTTTTCTAAAACTAAAGAAAAGAAAAGAAAAATAACTTCAGCTGGTTATACATACATGTCTCCATTAGAGATTCCTTTTGATTTTCATGTTGATAACGCTACTATTATAGTGATGGAATCCTGGAGCTCTTTAGGTTCTGATCGCCTTTCTCTTACTTGCAGGTCAATGCACGCGGCAATTTATATGTTAAAATATCCTATGAACCTCGCTGGATGACATATATTGTTGGCATAGGTAGAACTCCTCTGTCTTTGTAATTTTATCATAGCTTACATTTGAGATCGCTTATGTGATTGAAGAATATGCAGAAACTGAGGAGTTGAAGTAATGGAGATTTATTGATACTTTAAGCTCAATTGTTGAATAAGATGAATAAAGAGTAGTATGAGAGGCTCACCACTGTCAACAATAGCCACTTTTTTTGCCTCTTTTTTGATAGAATCCAAGGAACGGACTCCTTTCAAAGCTTATAGACATTGTATTGCCTTTAGTTTGGCTATGTTCATAATTCACAGGAAAGACAAACCTAGACTGTAAGGGGGGGGGATTAAGGGGGAAAAATACTGATGGAAAAATTCAATTCCTTGCTTTGTTCTTTTTAAATGTAGGTGGGATGACCTTAATCATATTATGGGCTTACCACTTGTTGAAAAAGACAAGACACAGCAATGAAGATTATACAGCAGAACTCCGAGATGGGACCTTGGGACCAGAAATAACTCCCTTGTTGTCTCAGAAGGATGATGATCTCTCTAGCTTGGGGTCATCTTATGATTCTGGTTCACAACATGATGAGGAATGTCAAGATTTCCTAGAAGGAGGATCTGCTGAAGGGAGCTCCCTTGAAGAGGGTGCAAAAAAATCCAACTCCAGGCAACTTTGTGCAATATGTTTCGACACACCCAAAGATTGCTTCTTCATACCTTGTGGCCACTGTGCATGTTGTTTTACATGTGGAACCAGGTGTGCACTTATACCCTTCCTGCTTTGTTTTCTGGTTGGCTAGCATTGTCCAAAACACAGAGGCAATCAGCTCAATGTGAGCATGAACTAATATCTTGCCATGAAGCGTGTTTGGTGTATTTCCAAGGATGTATTATGAAACTGAATAGTAACATGACATTTGAGATGAGTCCTGAGCGCCCCCTCCGCCCCCCGGTTTCTCCCTATAGCCATTTTCTGGGTTGTGAGATATAAATATGTAATAATACAGCCATTAAAATGCATAGAAGAGGCACTGGCATAAGAATCATTGCAATTTGACTTCAGCTGAAGCATATAGTCTTTATGTCTTGCACTCTTGCTCACCTATTCTTCTTATTTATTTATTTACTTTAGATATTCAAGTTCTGTAATTGGCTCAGCCAAAACTGATGTCTTGCGATGGTTTTTTTCTTTTGGGGGGGGGGGGGGGGGGGGGTTGTTCTGAACTTGTGAACAAGTGACACTGCTTGGGGGTCCTGGTTTGGGTCGGACCAAGTCAAAACAAAGTCAGTGATGACTTGACGTAAACCTGGATTGAACCCTATTGCCATATGGACATTAGCCTTGATTGCTTATTTGATTTTAGCTCATTATCCAATTCATCCAAATGATTGGAATTGTTCAACACACTTTTCACTTGGTATCTCAATTGTCTTCTGCTGTGGCAAGCGGTGTTTGTCCAGTTACTAGGCATTTGTATCTAAAGTCCAGTTCCATCAGATATAAGTACACCTCTAATTGGCTGAACTTGAAATCCAGATGGGAAATTCAGAACTCCAGTGTGGGCCCCCCCCCCCCCCCCCCCCCCACCCCCACCCCAATTGAGCAAATTCAAATTGTATGGCAGGACAAGATTTTGTTAGCACCGTTGCACTCCAGTTGCCCCAATTTTCCAACTTTCTTTTCAACTTGCTTCTTACTCTCTTTCTTTGCCTGATTGCTGATCACACTCGCAATATCTCACTGGTATCTCTACGGGATGCTGAGTGTATGAGCTGGCAGCTCATCTCAGCTTCTCTGTAGGACATGTAATGTACACTTGCTGGCAAAAGAACTCTTTGACTGAACACATGCTTGCCATTTTTTACAGGATTGCTGAGGCTGCAGGTACCTGTCCAATTTGTCGGCGTAAAATGAAGAAGGTTAGGAGGATATATACTGTATGATATTGTCGGGAAATTGCGTACTTTTCATCTAGACCAAAAAGAGTCTCTGAACTGATTGCTTCTGCCTACCCCATTGCCACTGATGTAGGAAAACACTCAATTGTTTGGCCATTACGGCATTTAAGGTGAATGGTCAAGCCTTTATATTTTTTCCTAGTTTACCATCCACCTTTTGTCGCCATACCTTTGTCAGTTGTGATTATAGTTCAACATGGACGACAAACACCGCTTGTAAAGATATTATGTAGTGAAGACCAACCATGTTGGTTGGTTTTAGTTCCTGTATATTTTCCAGTGTAAGAAGTATCATGCTGTGAAGGTCTATGAAAATTTCAATCTCAGTTGTGTTTGTGTAAGAGATGGGGAAAATCATGGTCAGCATCTTAAAACCTCCGCGTAGGAGCACGTAATTGTTCTCATGCAAAAGCAGTGGAGGGGTGGGATTTGCAGGCCTAACAGCAGAGGAGGCTTGGGAACTTGGGATTGCGGAAAATAGAAGCAGTTCACGGAAAGTACTTAGTAATGTACCCAGTCTTTGGGTTCAGTCTATATGCGCCAAGTACCTACAAAATACAAATCTACTTGTGAGCGGAAAAATATGGATTTGCTAGTTTGGAAAAGGATAATAAAATGCAAGGATTTGTTACAAAAGGTCATTATTTGGAAAATATGAAGAGGAGATGAGTTCTCTTTCTGGTTTGATAATTGGGCCAAAAATAGAAATTTAGTTGAGAAACTAGGTGTGGCCGAAAATAGTGTTGCCCACCCTAAAGCCAAAGTTTGTGAATTTATTCTGCAAAACTCATAATGGGGTGTCCCAAACCACAGCCAATTCCTTAATAATCACCATACCCATCCATGAAACTAGTTTCCCCTCCTATTGGGGTTGAGTAGTTCAGTCAATTTCACATCAAAATCAGCTACATGGATAACCTATGTCATCCAATTGCATAACTTGTCAACATGTTCATGTAAATGGATTTGCAATAGTTATACTTAGCCAAAAATCAAAGTCTTTCTTTGACGACTTTATTATAAAGCCTTACATGTAAAAGGTACTCTCCTAAGAAGGGGTCTTAGTATCAACCCACTGTGCCCCCTCTGTCTAAGTGATATCGAGTCTATAGAACATCTCTTCAAAGATTGCCAAATGGTTATCATTGCTTCCATCTAATTTTTCTCCTCTAGGATGCCATGATCTTTCACAATATCTATACATGATACAATCCTCCCACAATCCAAAACTGGAACACGAATTCTCATTTGCCATATGGAGTATTTGGAAGTTTAGGAATGCAATAGTCTCTAATAATGAAATTTTCAATCCTATTGCTTATCCTAGTTCGAGCAAAAAAAGCAAGTGCAAAATGGAGAATTAGAATTAGCATGCTAGTTGATCATTATTTTTAAGGAATCTTCTTTTTCCCCTACCTCCTCAAACCATCTAGTGGGGTAACATCTCCCACCACCAGGATTCATCGAACTCAATTTTGACAGATACCTTATCAATTCATTAGCAACAAGAGGCTTCATCATTCGGGACTGGATAAGGTTAAGGCAGGAGCGGTCTATTATGGAAATACATCTATTATAGTTGCAGAAGCTAGAGCGTTGCGTGACGAACTACGATTAGCAATTCAGGCCATGTTCAACAACATAGCCATTGAAGGTTATAATAAGATAATGATTAAAGGGAAGATTCAAGTTCCTTGGCAGACATATAATATTATTGAAGATATACATATTTGGCATAATCAAGTCTCATCACCCATATTTTTAGAGGAGCAAATATGGCGGTGGATTGAATTTCTAAATTCGGATACTCTAGTAAAACATCTATCTCCTCAAATATATGTTTTTCTCCATCTCTTAAAGCTATTTTAGCTGATGATGTAGTTGGGCGTACTCTTATGAAAAGAGACACTTAACATCCATATGGTTTTATTTACCCTTATTTTTTTTAAAAAAAAATGTTCTATGCAAAATGAAACGAATGTGCTTGTTGTGGGAAGCACTGGTTCATTTGCCCGCTTTAAGGACAAGCATAAGATGCATATCTTTCAGTATATCGAAGTTAAGTGAGGCACAAATATCTACACAACCATTTTGATAGCACATATATTTGAATACAAAGCATGAGTCATTCAACCATCAAATATATTGCAAATCCCAAGTTTTTGTTCTTATAAGCATATTTTTGTAAGTAAACATTATTATATGCTGTTATCCTCGAGGACTAAATGAAGACGATTGGGCCTCACTGGGGCAATGGGGTGTGATGAACCATATCACTAAATGATAAATTAGTGACTTGATTTCATTGCAGGGTGGTCTGACCAAATGACATAATTTCAATTCATAATTTCATACTAGGAGATTAATGAACCAAATAATGACGAGTTGTAAAGAGAATAAACTTAGGGTGTGTTTCGTAGGGGGGAAATCATTTTCTCAGAAAATCATTTTTCATGAAAAATATTTTCCCAAGAAAAATGATTTTTCACTTACATTTTCAGCTGTTTGGTAGAATAAAAAATCATTTTCTTTCCACTTCATTTTTTGCTATTTGATAGAATGAACCCCCTGTCCTCACTTCATTTCATTTTACCATCAACCCCTTTCCCTGCTCACTACTCTGACCCGACCCAACCAACGAATTCTGTTTCTCTCTCCTCTTCAAAATCAAACCCAAAACATCAGTAAGAAATATACCCAGTACTAAACCCAACAAAAGAGATAGTCAACATTAATGAATCTCAATTTTTTCACTATTCTTAAGGATTACCCAGTTGACTTTGAGTGATATTAAATTCAGATTAAAGAAAATGACGAACGGGGAGACGATGGGTATAAGTTCTTCAAAAGGGCAACTGTAACAAGATTAGAGAACTCAAGAAATAATTACAGATATTAACGATGGAAATCATCGATGAACATGATGAACATGAAGAAGAGGGGAAGAATGAGAGACAAAATGAGAATGAAAATAGAGTGATTCTAGGCACAATTAAAAGAAAATAGAACGAGAGACAAAATTGGACAACGAAAATTGGGCTTGAAAAATCGTTTTCCCTACTTTTTCAAGGGAAAACAATTTCCTTCAAATGGGGTAAAATGATTTTCCCCTGAAAATAATTTTCCTCTCCTTATTTTACCAAACGGCGTAAAATAAAAAAATTATTTTCCGGAAAAATGATTTTCTCCCCTACCAAACACACCCTTAGAGTTCACTTATCAATATGTTGGAATCTGGACATCGAGGAATGAGAACTCATTAGACACATGAAATCAATGCAAATATAATCTTGTCATGGCCCACTGAAAATGAAGGCCAAACTTAATTGCTATAGAATAACATGGGCAAATAGGGGAGATGGGAAAAAAAAAAACTAAAAGGAGCACTAATTGTGTCATCTAAACCCCAAGCAACCCATATGATACAGACAATTTTTTTGAAAGTTGAATTTTTGTGATAGGAGGTGCAATTATTATATTATTTGCCAAAACATGTCTATGTTGCAAATTGATCAATATAACTGAATTAAGATAAGAATATGTCAAATGTATTGTCATACTCTATATTGATTCCTAGATATGCTTGTATTTTTTTATTGTCTAATTTATTAACGATTAAGATAATAGCCATGGTTTTTGTGTCGACTATCTTTAAAGGCTTAGACATTAATACTGCGGTTTGAAATCCTTAGGAATCAACATTTCTCATAAAGTGTGACAAATAAGATTGAGCTTAGCTAAGGAGCTTGTGTTTTGAGGTAGTACATAGATGGTAGTTCTATATTTGTCATTTATTTTCATATCTTGGTCTCATGTAGAAAGAGAGGGGAAAGGTAGCGTAGTATATGACTCAATTCCAACATTTGGATGGCGTGCAAGTTTATTATTGAAATTTAGCCCAGGTAAGGTTATTAATCTAACTACTATGGATTAGTGTAAGTTTATCGGATTAAATGGATAATACACCCCAATTTGCTATTAAACAAAACTTCTATTTATTTAAAGAACTAGATATGACAAAATGACACAAATTACAATTTAATCTTATAAATTTAATTTAATGTGAATAACGTGTATAATCAAATTTTCTAAAATTAAGAGGTGTTAACCATTAGGTACTCCTTAGTCGAGTGATTAAAAATTTAAAAAAAAAAAAACCTTAGGAGCAAATCTATGGTTTCGAGGAAGCAACGGTACAAGTCATTATTAAGTGTACATAATATAAAATTTAATAGTAATCATAAAACTGAGGCCACATAATTGTTACATTAATCTAGTTACAATTAATGTTTAGTGAAAATGAACATGAATCAAATAACGATAACACACTAGTATATCAGCTATAGACAAGAAATAAAACGGTTTAGGAAAGTTGTATGGGACAATTTCAATCACAGACTAATTCCAGCAATACTATAATCGAGGATCATGCACTAATTGACTAATGAGTCACATGAATAAGTGGTGATAGACCCAATATTTTTCCATTTGCAACATCCTTTCCGTCGATTCTTTATTTCACTTATTAACGTAGTCATCAGTGAAGAAAATTATCTCCAAATAACCAAATTTCACCTCATGGTTGCAACTGAAAAAATCAATCACAATCACATTTGATTCATTCATTGTCATCAGGGACATACGTGGATTAGAAAACGGTAGCAAATTGGGTAGTATAACAAAATAATTTAATTACAAAATAAGTGCGAAGAGATGAAAATATTACACTGTGGATAGAAAAGATTGAAGCAGCAACTATAGTTAGTGGGGTTGGGCCGTCATGGGGAAGTTAGAGAGAGGGGGGAGAGAGAGAGAGAGAAGAGTTACATTTTTGTAGCGACTACAAATGGGTGAAAAGTGAAAGGGACGAAGCACTAAAGCATCACAGGCTAAAGACATTTAGAAAAATTTGAAAAAATATTGTTCATATGTTATGGCAAGAGTTAAACACATGGCCTCAGGGATCAACGTCAATGATTCATAAGTGATAAATTGAATGTCAAACCAATGAATTTTTTACAATACATATTGATGTCACATAATATTTAACATATTATTTTTGCTGCCTATATGCAACATTCCTTTTTTTCTTTTTTAGGGAAGTGACCCCACGCAACATTCGCCTCTACAATTCCCCTACAAGCCTCACCTTTATTTTACCTTACTCCATGTTGCACGTAACCTCTACCAATACCAATGCCAGATTTGCCAACCATCAGAAATCTTACCACTGGCTTCCTTCCACCTTGTTGCCCATCCATCGTCTTCCTTTCTCCATCCATCAAATTCAAACTCCAAGTCTAGAAGACCCTAATTTTCTCTTTCTTCATCCTCTTACTTTCCTGCCCTCTTTGAATTCAACCTAAATCTTAAAAAAGAAAAAGTTCTAAAATTTTGCTACCCTAATTGGTCAGTTTGAAAAACTAAGGCAACAATTATAATATAGGAAAATTCCCCTTATAAATTTATTATGCCATAAGGTCTCAATGTAAATGCAACAACAATTATCATATGGAAAAAAAACCCCTTATAATCTTTTACATGCTCCGAAGTCTAAAGTGCCAACGCTACAATTATGAAAGTAAAAATTGGTTTCCTTTTGACTATATAAAATGCATTTTCCACATTTTCTAAAATAATAATAATCGTTAAAATAGTGATATAAACAAAAAAAAAAAGAACAGTTCTTCCAAACTTCTAATAATTAAGGCACATAAATAGTAAGCCCTTGAGCAAATCCTTAATATTACTATTTTTTCAACCTATGCAACTATGAAATAACTTATGATGGAGATGGTATAATTTATGTATTTATCTACCTAAAAAAAACAATGCTACTTATAGTCTCCTTTTCAACTACAAGGGTTTCAAGTAGGGTGTGAGTTGTCTAACAAGTCAAGCTAAATCGATTTTCATGTCTATGACTAGAGCCTATCAGTGATAAAGCTAGAGCTAGGTCCTATTGGATATGTTTAATCCATTACTATAGTTGATCAGTTGAGCGAGAAATGGAGGACACTAAGACTTACGGAGGAGGAGACTAGGGTTGTGGGGGGAAATGATGATAAGGAAGAAAACAATGAAGGAGATGCTTTTGTCCCTCCATTGCTTGTTGGTAAGTTGCTCATAGAGAAATCCTTTGCCTTCAAAGAATTGAGGAGAACCCTAAATTTGATCTGGAAGGCCAAGAAAGGGTTTTTAAACCAGATAACAAGAACTAAATCTTTTTGTATTCCAGCTTTGCTATGAAATTGATAGAGAAAGGTTTTTTGAAGGGAGACCCTAATCCTTTGTCAACTATTTGTTGACAATCTAAGGAATCCCAAAAAAACCCAATATTCAAAACTTCAATCAAACTTGTCCCCATTCTGGAAGTGAGTATGTGATATACTCTTTGATAGAAGAAAGAAGAAAATTCTTAAAGAGATCAGAGATTGTTTATAGGGATATTTTAAACATGATGAATATTATCCCCTTGGACCAATAAGGGTACTAGGATAAAGGCGATGACTAATGTCAAGAAACCTCTGTTGAAGGGAATAATAATCTCAACATGGAAGAATGAATCAAAGTGGATGGACTTCAAATATGAAAGACCACCTATCTTTTGCTACTCTTGCGACAAATTAGGACATGTGGGCTATGATTGGAAGCTATAGGGGGAAAAATGAGGAGAGAGTGGTGTATTAGTATAGAGATTGGATGAGGTAAGGATCTAAGAAGCGACTATCCAAACAGGATTCAGTTGAGTGGGAAAGATGGAGCAAGGATGGAGAAGTTGTAGGCAATGTAGAGAGCAGTGGGAAAGCATGAGGGGCAAACCGAGTTGTGTCAAAAGCACTTAGTATGGCTAGGAAGACTCTTGAGTTTAACAAAACAAATTTTTTTTGAAGAAAACAGAGGAATTAGTGAGGTGTCCATGCGAAACAAAAGGGCAAGGGTGATTTGGAGAATGAAAATAAAGATCAAAATATTGTTAATCCTTTGCACGTGACCTTGCCAACCATACAATACCCCATAAATAATGACCACCAATTTACTCAAGAGCCAAAATCTTCTAGACATTATCCTTGTGTATAACGTTTCTCTTTTACCCAAATGCCATCAAAACACAAAAACAACCCTGATAATGCCTATGCATTTAATGATTTTATAATAAGTCTCAACTTCAAACTCTAAACCCCGTAAACACAAAAACACCTAAATCGTTCCTTGATGCTAATGGCGTCACGTTTGAAGTTGGTGATGAAGGGGAAAGAGGAACAAAAACAGAAAAAGAAGAGGACTTTGCAATGGCTACAGAAAGAAGATGTGATCATACTAGTCGAGAAGAAGGAAGGAGAAGTGAAAAATTGAAAATCATATACGGCTGCATAGAGAGGGTGTGGTTGAGAAGAAGCATGAAGATTAGGAGGAAGATGGAGGATAATTTTGATGACATAATTTATAAGCACGTGATGGTGGCAAGAAAGCAAAGGGAAGTGGCATCCATGAGAAAAAAGGTATCTTTATCTTTCAAGTGGAGGTTGGTGGAAGCTAACCTTCACATCATTATGAGCACCCTTTGTTAAAACTATAGTGGATATGTGTTCAACTTGAAGTCATGTCATTTTATATCATTTTATTGTCTAATATTTGCTCCAAATAAATTATTAAATTAGAATTTTAATATATTTTGGTCTATTTTGTAGGAATTATGGAGATTTGAATAAAATGAATAAGAAGTCTGTCATAAGGGTTAGAAGAGAAGGATGATGGATTATGTAACACCCCCAATGTGCATGTCTCACTGATTGCATACTCTTTAATTAAACTATTAATTAAAATTGATAAACCTGATGATTGGGGCGTTACCTCCATCTAGAAGGACAAGGCTTTACGCATGTGCACTAGATGTGACATAGGTAAGCATAGATCACAATCATACACATTCAAACATTATCAAATCATATAGAAACAATTGCTAACCACCATAAGTTTTACACATCACATAGAACAATTCTTCATAAAGTTTACAACTTCATCAACTGAAAATCTCAACTTTCAATTACCAAAATATTCTTGAACCAACATCATTACTGATCCATCCATGTTCCCTTGCTCACTTACTTTCTTCAGCTGGTTTGCTAGCATAAGGGCGATTCACTTAGCATTTGCCTAAAACAAAACATGAAAAATATTTCGAAATATGAGTTGAAAGTCAGTACATGTATTCCTGTATTATTAAATGATCACTGAAAAATTGGTTGGGTACCCACTTTGCAATTCATTTTACTTTAAAACAACAAATGAAATGAATGTAAAATTGTATTGCTAGTTATTATCTAGTGATGAACCCTTGTAACTGTTACGATCTATAGATAGGCATACACCTTTTAAGCCGATTGGGAGACCTGATCTCAGGCCGCGTGGATAACTGAAGGGCGATGCCCTATAAATGATAACTAATGGGGTCACTGATTAAGTGATAAATCACTGATTCGACTGATTCATTGATGTACTTAGCAAGACATTATAACTTTTGATAAATGCATTCTGATTTCTAAAGATACAGACAATTGACATATTTTGGGTGTTTAAAATGCAATCTCGCTTGATAATATTTATGCACAAGTAGGAACGACAGACTAGGCCCCGATTCTGCTTAAGAAATGTAATGTAGGTATATGCAGTAGTAAACAACACTTACTTTCATAATTTATAACTTTAATAGAAATTGATTAATTAAATGGCATTCATAACTCAATATTTAATGTAAGATAGATTACACTAAGATGATTTAAAAAATAAATATACTAAGGTACCTTAATTCGAGGTAAAATAAATTGGAGCAAAATATACCAAAGTAAAATAATTAAGATTGTAATGAAGAGACTTTAATGGTTATCAATATAATATGGGTTCTTAATATTTTTGAGATGAATAACAACGGTTTAAGGCCAAGATGGGTGTAATTGGGTTCAAAATTGCTTTGATCACCCCAACTTGGCCCAACAAGCACTGGTCTTAAGTCATTACTCTCCCCACTTCTCCAATTTCATTCACATGCCATTTAACTCAGTTTTTTCAACCCAACTGAGTTTTCAATCACAATCAAAGTTGTTAAACTCACTAAACTCTGTATTTTCTTTGCAATATCCATCATTATTTAGGAACTTTCGACTAAGCTCCCAAAATTCTAGTTCACAGTCTCATGACATTTTATTCCACTTTGAGGTCCATCTTAGAAAATTCATATCTTTTACCCCCAACGTCAAATTGAGACATAAAATCATAATATGAAAAGCTTAGGAATTCCCACAACACCTTCATTCACATGGCAAAATGCAACTATCACAACACGGCTTCTAAAATTGAGCTTAAACAAAAATGTGCACAGCTCCAATTTATCATGCATAGAATTCATAAATTGTCCATAACTTTTCCCACAAAACTTAGAATGAAGTGATTCGAGAAGCATTTAAAAGATAACTCATTGACCTACACATACAGTAGAATCCACAATTTTTCCATGCACCAATAAATACTAGTTTATTTTCAAAGCTTTCCTGCTTTTGGGTCTGTTTTCAGCCCTATATGTTTTTTTTTCCTCAACATAATCACTCAAAATGCTCCCATAAACTCATTTACTTATATAAATAAACCAAACAGTCTCTTTTGGTATTTATGGGTTTTTCATAACCCATTAATTTTGGCAAAACTCATATAACATCATTCTTTTAAGTCAATAACACATCCAACCTCCAGATTTCACCTAATTGAATCCAAATAACATACTTGATTCAAAAATTAAATTAAATCATGCATGGTCATAAAACCCTAAGTCATGATCACTTAAAATTCACATCCAAACTCATCCAAAATCATCTTACTCAACATTATATTCACTCCTAATGATAAAGATTACAAAACAAAATCAAAAGAATCCAAGGTTCATCATTTTCAACATCAAGCTTGCATGATCATGCCTTATCCCAATTCTTACATAGTTCCAAACTCATCCACGCAAAATAAAACATCAAACTAACATTTGTTTATATCAAGATAACATGATCAATAATCAAATCTAGCATAAAAATCCAAAAGTAAACATGATTAGGATAGAATTTTACCTCACTTAAGCTTGAATATAAGGTGATGGGGGTGGTGTTTGGTGGTGGTAGGAGTTGGGGATGGCGGATAATGGTGTTGGGGTGGCTGGAGGTGGCTGGGGGTGGCCCTAGTTGGTGGGAGAAGGTGGCAACAGCCACCAAAATTCAGCAACAACAACAGCAGCAAAATCATGGGGGAAAGAAAGACAGGAGAAAAAAAAGAGGAAAATGTGTGGCTTTGCTTGCTTGAAAGTTTCTTTGAACTTATCTTATTAACTTGGCTAATATTTAAACTCCAAAAAGAGGTTTTTTTCTAATGATTATTAGGTATAGATAATGATAATTAGCTAAACTCGATCACACCAACTTGTTGGGCCTCAAATTGGGCCCAAATGAATTGGGCTCGGAAATAGGACACTCCATTGCTATAAAATTTTTGCGTGGCCCTAAATTAAAATTTTGTGATGTTACGAAAAATAGTTTAATCTTTTGAATCATATTTATCATGGCCTACTATCGATTCACCAAAAATTTTACGATAATTAAAACTCAAATCACAAAGTGGGGGCCCAAATAAATTTTTCCGAAATCGAAATTATTAAATGCTATGAATAAATGCGAGGAAAATAATAACGTGACTTAATTAAATAAAAAAACATAATTTAGGGTTGGGCTATTATAGATTAAATGAGAAAGTAAAACGAAAAAAAAAAAAAAAAAACCTCAGCCTAGCATCAAGGCCTAGAGCCCCAAACGCCAAACACGACCTAAAGGCCCAAGTGCCTCAACCAAGCTCTCCTTGACTAGCTCTGACCCTCGTGTGAGTTGCGTGTGATGTGCCCTTTTTTCTTCCCTCTTCTATGGGCATGTCCTTGCAGATCAGCTAGGCACGGCCCAAAGGCCCATTTGTTGGCCAACACCCCCTTCTCCTCTCCCCACTCTCTCTTCTCTCTTGGCGAGCCTCTTTCTTTCAATTACAACAGCCCACTTTTCTCATTTTGCTCAACCGAACCCAGACAGCCTCACTTCCCCCCACTTTATTGACCAGTGTACAAGTCATGTGATCACGATCGCTACCCCTTCTTAGTCTCCTTCTTCCCTACCTAGTAAACCCTAAACTACAGCTCCATCGCCTCTGCTACTTCATTTTCCTCATTTCTCTATAACCGAAACCTTCCCCTTTTCCTATCTCTCCCTTGCTTCAATTACCTTCATCAATTCTGCCATTATCACCTACAGTCATTAACCTCATTTCCTATCATCATCACTGTAAAAAATTAAAAGGTTACAACACTCGAAATTAAAGGAAGAAATCAAGAGTGAAGGGTTGCGTTTTAGGGAATGATTTTGGATATAAGGCAGCAAGGAGATAAATGAGAATAGCAGAGAGTAGAGTGGAATCTTCCAATTATTAATTTTTGTTTACGTTTTTTTCGATCTTTAGATATAGCTTTGGTTTCACGATTGGTGTAATCTAGATTTTGAGTTGTTAGTTCTGAATGAGATTTTGAGTACTACTAGTGTTGCAAGCAAGTGATTCAATTTTCAAGTTGGTTTCAAGGTGCCTCCCCTATTCAAATTTTTTGTTGTACTTTGCTCGTGCTCGTGATTTAGGCTGTTTGGATTTGCAGGTGAAATGATTTTTGTATTGAGTTCAAATGGCTCACCAATTTGTTGATTCCTTTTCTTTAATTTTCATAAACTATAACTGAGGCTTATGTTATTGATTTGCTTGTGCCATGAGACCATTTTAATTTTTAGTAGAAGGTAGTTTAGTTTTGCACTTAACTTTTATATTTAGTAATTTGTTCAATAGAGCTTGTATTAATTTCGATTACATGTTAACGAATATGAATATGTGACCTAATTTCATAACCCACCTCTACGGCTAGGCACCTTCAAGTGTTACAACAATAAACCATACACTTCTGGAAATTAACAATAAGTTGTTGGCGCTATTACCGGGGATCAGACCCAGGCCACCCGCTCGACATGTGGGAATACTCACCACTATACCAAATCAACCAACCATTTAGCTACGGATGTACCATTTTCCAATATACTTGTGTAAAGAGGTGAATTCTTCTCTTGGACATGCTGACTTTTATCGTCATTTCGTTAAGGATTTTAGTAAGATAGCTAAGCCTTTGACATATCGTTTAGTTAAGGATGTGTCATTTTACTTCTCTGAGGAGTGTCATGTGGAATTTACTAAGCTTAAGGAGAGTCTTGACCTCTACTCCTGCTCTTCTTCCTCCCATCTGGGGAAAGCCTTTGAGCTAATTTGTCCACCTGACTATGCTATTAGGGTTGCTTTGGGCCAATGTGTTGATAAGATTCCCTATGTCATTTATTTTGCTAGTCACACTTTGAATGGTGCCCAACTGAATTACACTGTGACTGAGAAAGAATTCTTGACTGAGATCTTTGATTTTGAAAAGCTTAGGTCTTACATGATTGGGTCTCATATTATTGTTTATATTGATCACTCTACTCTTAAGCATCTTCTTTCTAAGAAGGACCCTATGCCTAGACTTGTGGGGTGGATCTTCCTTCTATAAGAATTCGATTGTGAGATTAGAGATAAGAAAGGTTCAGAGAACCCAGTTATTGACCACTTGTCTAGGATTTTTTGTGGTAAAGAACATAAGTTCAATATTTCTGAATGCTTCCCTGATAGGCAATTGTTTATAGTCCATCCTGACCCTTAGTATGTTGACATTGTGAACTACCTAGAGTCTAAAAGGATTCCTGAGGGTTGGAGTAAGAAAGATAAAGACCGATTTTCCACCTTGTGACATTCTTTGTTTAGGATTACCCTTACTTGTTTAAATATTGTTTTGATAAAGTCTTTAGAAGGTGTATTCTTGACCATGAGGGCATGACCAAGCATGTGGGGGGCATTTCAATGGGATAAAGACAACATCCAAAGTTCTTCAATGTGGTTTCTATTGACCTACCATGTTTAGGGATCCTTTCAGTATTGTAAGAGTTGTCCTAGTTGCCAATAGTTAGGTATGATTAGTAGGAGAGATATGATGTCACTTAATCCCATCATTGTGGTGGAGATTTTTGACGTTTGCGGTATATGCTTTGGGCCACTTTCATCTTCTTTTAGGAATAAGTATATTTTATGTATTAGATGTGCACTATGTTTCTAAGTGGGTAGAGGTTATCCCTACTAGGGCCAATGATTCTAAAGTGGTTATGAAGTTCCTTAGAGAGAACATTTTGGCTAGATTTGGCATGTCTCACACTACCATTAGTGATCAGGATATCTACTTTACTAATAGGTCTTTTGATGCTTTGTTAAGGATGTACTTAATGGTTCATAGACTTGCGACGCCCTATCATCCCGAGACCAGTGGCTAGTTAGAAGTGTCCAATAGGCATATTAAGCAAATTCTTGAGAAGACTGTGAGCAGGAATAAAAAAGATTGGGCCGACAAGCTTGTAAATACTTTATGGGCTTATAGGACAACTTTCAAGACTCCCTTCGGTGTGTCACCTTATAAGGTTGTATATGGTAAGCCTTGTCATCTTCCTATTGAAATTGAGCATAGAGCTTGATAGGCTATCAAGATATTGAACTATGACTTGACTAAGGCTGGTGAGGAGCGGAGATTGGTGAGAGAGCTCAAGGAGATTAGTGCTGAAGCACACAAGAGTGCTACATCTTACAAGGAGAGGGCTAAGTTATTTCATGGCAAGCACATTCTTAGGAAAAAGTTTTCCCCAGGAATTAAAGTGCTCTTATATGATTCTAAGCTCCATCTTTTTGCAGGAAAATTGAGGTCTCGATGGATGGATCCCTATATTGTTTCTCATGTTTTTCCTTAAGGTGCAGTCGAGATACATGATCTTGAGAGTGGTGCCAAGTTTAAGGTGAATGGCTAGAGGCTGAAGCAGTTTTTGGACCTACCAAGCACAAAAGGTGAGAAGAGTCTGATACTCCACAAGCCGATTTCTTATAAGCGATGTGCTACTGAGTTCGGGTGTACCCAAACCTAGTTTGATTGGAATTTATTTCCCATATTTCTTTTCTTCCCTCATTTTGCTTTTATTTTCTTTTTGTAAGTTTGGATGCTTTTTCTTTTACTTCTCTTTTGTGTATATGCTTTTCATATTCGAGTTTTAAAGTCTTCTATTTTTCTTTAGTTTTGAGTTTTATTTCTTTTCTTTTTGTATATTTGTTTTTTTTGGTTTTTATTTTTTCTATATTTCCCTTCACTTTCAATGAGGACACTGTCTAATTTAGGTGCAAAGTTGGCAATTTTTTTTAAAACAAATTCAGAAAAAAATGCAAAAACAAAAAATTTAGAAAAATCAAAAAGACTTTTGTTTTGTTTTGGGGGAATATATGTGTTATTTCGATTAGTCATGTTCTCCTATACATTAATTATTAGGTTGTATATGGATATGGTTTACATGATAAGACTTAGTCCAAAGTGTGATGTTTATGCCTAGCCCAAACCCCTCGATATTTTTGAATGTAAACTGTCTTGACTTTGGTAGATCGACAACCCATGAGATTTTCTACCTTGTAGACTAATTCATCATTTTTAGTCTCACATTTTTCTCTTATGTGTGTGTGTCTGTGTGTGTCCATATATATATATATATATATATATATATATATATATATATATATATG
>JACYFF010010365.1:95503501-95545637 GCA_017589665.1 Selenicereus undatus | reverse complement strand
GGGGGGGGGGGGGCTAGCTGTTTTGACTAGTCAAAACAGCTAAATTGGTGTTTGATTTTATACTCAAAAAGTTATTTCTTAAAAGGCTATTTCCATTAGCCTTTTGGGAATAACTATTTGTAAAAATGACATAACTACCCAAGACTCTAAAAAAAATACCATATGCCATGAGCCTTTTGTGGTGATATTTCATGTTGTGTATTATTTAAATTTAATCTATCTAAGATTAAATCAGTCGAAGATATAAATTTCAATTCATAATAATAAAATATGTAGAAAATAACAAAATAATATTTTAAGACATAATTATCATGTCGATAGATATACACAAGTTGAATAGGGAAAAAAAGATTAATAAGAATCAAATTATATACAACTAGTAACAAATTAAAGTTTTACCAATAAAGTTAATTTGAACATATGGCAGCAATTTACTTTTTCTTGGAAAGAAAATAAAATAACTAGTAAATGAAAAAATTATTTTTAATTAAAAATTAATTTAGAGATAAGGGCACAAATGAAGTTTTACTGAATATTATTTTTAAAAACAGTTAATTTTACCAAACACTTCTTTTATAAACAACTAATGCAAACAGCTAAGGCCATGTTCTGCAAAATTAGCGGTTCAAGTAGCGGATAACGGTTTAGGTTGCGGATAGCTGTTAAGGTAACGGATAGCTATTCAGGTAGCGGATAACGTTTCTAATTTAGCTGTTAGCGGATAGCTGTTTAGAAGAGCAGTTGAATAAAATGTGTTTGGTAAATTTAGCTGCTGGATTAGCTAATTAATGTAAATTGACATAAAAGGATATAGATAATTTCCAAAGATAAAATTTCCAAAGGGTAATTTTTGGTAAAAAAATATGATACGCTACTTTTGAATGTAAAATGTTAATACTATTAGTTTTTTAAAAACACTACTTAAAACGTGAACGCTACTTGAAATGCTAGTCAAAACATTACGTTACCGAACACTAAAAATTACATGATGAGTGTATTGACTTACTCAAAACGCCAAACGCTACCCAAAACGATGTTGCCGAACACGCCCTAAGTCAAACAGTTAACAGCTAATACAAACAACTAACAGCTAACAACTGTTTATTAAATAGGGCCAAGTTGCTTCTTGACAGAATAAAATGTTATTTGCCTTTGTTCTCAAAAAAAAAGAAAAAAAAAAGAAAAAAAAAAGCTCCTAACTCCTGGGGTGGTCAAATTCACTGTACAAGCAGTCCGGCATCAATTTTCCCCGGCCCTTCTCTGGTTGGCCAGTTCGCCTTGGTCTTACTCGGAGAAAATTCCTAAGTCCCTGTTCTATGTTGCCGTTGCAGAGCACATAGAATCAAGGGCAAAACTCAAAATCACCGAATAATGGTGGGACTTAAGGCGACTGCCTCTGGTTCAAGGGTTTCGAGTCTCGTTAGTTCGGTTATCTTCGCCGCCGATAACCCTTCGAAGCTCGAATTCTTGCGTCAATTGAAGGAAGAATTGTCACGAGTAGAAGACACTGTCTTGCTCTCTGAGTTCTTGCCTTCGTTGTTGAAGCTCTTCTCTGATCCTTTCAGCCCAGTTCGAAAGTGCGCCATTGAGTATGCGTTCTTCTCTCTCTCTCTCTCTCACCTCCTCCTTTCTCCCCTTTTGCGTTTATGGGATCATGTTTTTTCTTGGATGGGGAATCATTGTTCAGTTTTGGGTATTCACTTTGTAGTTTGGATTGTGGTCTTTGTATATTGAGTCTTGATACTGTAGGAATGAGGTGGTATAGGAAACAGTAGTGAAGAATATTAAGGAATGTTAAACTGTAGTTTGAGTATTCAATTTGTACATTGATTATGTTGTATTTGGTAGGAAGAAAGTAGTGGCAGTGTAGGAATGTGGGCTTTGGTCTGAGTATTCAGTTTGTACTTGGATCATACATGTTCTCTTAAGGGGTGCCTGGGGATGCTTGAGGTTATTCCTTGAAGAATGTTGAAAGGGATACTTGAAGTTATGCTCAAAATAATCTTACAGGAAGGTTATCTGAATGGGCTTCCATCTTGTGACTTGTGAGCCATCAACGATGTGAAAGAGAGAAAGAATGTTGATGTTGGAGAGAACATTTTTGGTGAGAGTCAATGGTTCTTCTTGTGAGAGATTTGATTTTTGAGCAGAAAGCATAGTATGAAAGGCCTGAAGAGAACCTATTTATGTAAAATCTTTTCCCATGCAAAAAAGGAAATCTTCTAATACTGGTTCACTTTGTGGTTTCTCCATTCACCTTGTACCAAAAGGAAGATGTAGGTGAAAAGCCTGAGGAGAACCTATAGTGCATCGAGAAATCTGAGAATATTTGGAAATTGCAACTATGTGTGAAATCTTCCACCTCTCATATGGATGAAGCGAGACTCGTGAACAAGTTGACTCTGATCTTTTTATAGTCTCAAACCATCTAAGAGCTCCACAAAGATTTTGCTTATCTGTTGTGATGATTAGTAATAAGCAAGAGCGAGATGCAGAAGAATAATTGAAGTGAATGCTGACCTTTCTTGAAGAAACATGGAGATAAGACCGGCTTACGGAGAAATTTAGACAAACTTTTGATCTGGGATCATTCAAGTGTTAGCATGGATTGCCTCCTATCACCCAAGTTTAATCTATTCGTCCATAATCTGAATAGCTGAAAAGATAATTTTGGACTGTCTTTTTCAGCTTGGATTGTAGTGGATTAAAGCAAAATGTCTCTTAAAATTTCTTCTACTCCATCTTTAGGGGCCATCTTTTGGCATGGGAAGGTTCCTTTGGTAGGAAAGTTAAGAAGAAGAAGAAGGAGTAAGTCTTGGTCCTACCTCATGTCATCATTTGGAGTATTTGGAGAGAGAGAAATAGAAGAGTTTTTGCTAACGTAGAAACCCCTCTTCAGCGTTTGAAAGAGAATTTCATCAAAATTCTCTACTTTTGGAAGAATGGGAAGTTTAGCTCTTCCTTTATTGATTTGGCAGATTATGTGGATAGTTTATACTTAGGTTGTAAATAGCCTTTTGTACAGTGCTCACTGTGCACCTGAGCTTTTGTTATTTATATATTAATATATTATCTTTTCCTTATCAAAAAAAAATTTATTCTACTCCATTTTTATGGAATAATAGATAGTCTACGGTTTTTAAATATAGGGTCTAACGGAACCAGTCTTTTTGTGCTCTTGGAATGCTGCATCAGACCCCCCTATCCCGTTTGGTGGCGGGATTTTTGGAGTATTGGATTTGAATTTGGATATAAGTTTAATCTAATTTTGGCTTTGGATCACACATTCTTGGAACGTGGATTGTGGTGGTGGTGCTGGTGGTGGTAATGAGGATTCAAACCCCTATGTTTCAGTGGTTGAGATATTTTCAATAAGAAATAGGATGTTGGCAAGATATGCACTCGTTTAAGCCATCATAGCAAGTAGCAAATCTGAATTCTACTTTTCGTTTTTTTTTTTACCAGTAACTGTATTTTGGTTTTTTGGATTTTCCGCTCCCCCCTATTGGGAATGAGAGTTAGAAATGGAAGAAATATATATTCTTGTGGAAGATGCCCTAGCAAGCAGCAAGTCTGAATTCTAGCTATTGTTTTTTTTTTTTTCCCCTTCAGTTTTGGCTACTAGTAGATTTTTTGGCTAGTTAGCTGCTGCCTCAGGTACCGCGGTTTCAAGTTTTGCGAAGGAACTCAGTCTCATCCATAAGAGTAGATGATATTTTTTTTGTCGGCACAGCTTATTACGGTAATACAGTTACTTTTTGGGTCCATTCTTTGCGTATTGACCTGCTCTTTGGGCAAACGGCATTGAAAGGGCAGCTGCATCTTCGAGGCAGCAGCAAACCTTCAGTCAAAGTATTGAGGGTGATGACCATCAGTCAATTGATTCATTCTTGTTAGGCTTTAAGGGTGATGACCATATCATATATTTTGGACCTGCATCGTGGCCATCAACTTAGCAAAACAGGAGTTTACAGGATGAGTTTTTTCTAGTCTTTGATTTGGCAATAAAGGAATGAGACTAGGATGTATATGGCATAGTTTTTTGAGGAGGGAAAAAGCTCAAGCATTCAGGCTATGAGGCTAAGTTGCTGGAGTACTGGCTAATTGTGGAGCAAGTGAGGCAAACGATTGAAGGAACACTGTTTTTGAAGTGTTACAAGTGGAATTCAGCTTCATTGAATTTTACAATTCTGTTCCAGCAACTTTTTTTGGTTTTGCAGTATTAAATATTTTAAAATCCTAGATTCTTTCAGCTATTCCTCACTTAGCACATTCCTGATTAACTAGGGTCTCACATTCTGTGATTTGTCTAGGAGTTAAGTTGTAGACTGTGTACTTAAGAGGTGGTTCCATTCCACTGTATTGCCTTCTACAAGATATCAGTTGTTTAGAAGCATATTTTATGTGGGACGCTCTAAGAACAATTTCCACACCTAGAAAAATCACTCAAGAACTTTCAAAACTCAATAATTCAATTCATTCAAGTGTGTCTTTCCCTAAGGTACGAGGGGGTTTATATAGGAGTTAATACAACTGAAAAAAGGAATAGAAAATAAATCCAAAGTAATCTAAGAGATGGAAAGATAAGATTTTATCCTAAAAGAGGATCTCTAGATTACGCAATCTCCTATTCTTCCTAGAATATACATTTCCATAGAACTGTTTAGGAGATACGACATCAATATGTGATCTCTCTTATTTTTGTGTGTCTTTATTTTGTGAGTCAAGTTCTCTTTGTAAACATAAATCCATGTTTTACTTTGCTCATCTCTTATAGCATCATCTATATTTTGATAGTTCCGTTTTGATTGTAGGGTAGTTGGCGAAATTGGATTGAAGCATTTGGAGTTTTTTCCTGAAAGCATTCCTGCATTGTTAGTTGTTGTGGATGATGATACTCCAGCAGTGGCTCGCCAGGCCATCACTTCTGGAACTGATATTTTTTGCTGTACCCTTGAGAAAATAGCTATTCAGGTGAGCTTTCACAAGGAGAGTCCACGTTTCTTGATGGATAAAGAGACAATAGTGTGAATATAGTGTGTGATCAAATTGACTGTATTGGCAATTAAATGTTTGTATTTTGTGATATAGCGTAATGCTGTTGTAAGAAACAGCACCAGCACCTAACCAAAGAAGGAGAGGGGGAGGGGGTGGGAATAATATATATGTTTGACTAGCCAAAGGTGGATTTATCTGTCCTTCCTAAAGAATGAAGTCTAAGTTTTCCCTAGGTCGTTGTGGAGGAGGCTAGTGAACCTTATGTCTTGATCATTAGTGTTCGTATAGGCTTTAGACATTATTGGCCTTTCAACTATTTATTTATTTTGTTTTTGTCTGGTTAGGATCTTCTAAAATTGTCTTTTGAGCATTGAAAAGTTGTGACACCTTCTGCGTTAGTCTTTTTTTTTTGGTTTTTTATTTTCCTTGGATAAGGAAAAAGTAATCTGTTAATACATATCTCAAATGATTGGATGCACAACTACCATCTTACAAAAGACTACATACAATCGAAATGCAAACTATCCACATAGCCAGGTAAGCTAGCCACATCAAAAGTGGAAGAGCAAATCTTCTCGTTTTACCAAAAAAGAGAGACTTGATAAAATTGTCTTTTAAGCGGTCAAGGGGAGCTTTGACACCATTGAATACTCGTTGATTTCTTGCTCCAAAAATACGCCAAAAATTGCATGAGGTAAAACCACGCCTTGTTCTTCTTCTTGTTCTTGTTCTTCTTCAGTTGCCTACCTAAGAAACCATCCCAAATTAGGAGATGGTTCCACATGGATTTAGAAGCAACCCAAGAAATGCCCAAACAACTGAAAGGAAGTTCTCAAAGAGTTTTGAACTGACAATGAAGCAATAAGTGATCTGGTGATTCTAAATCCCTTTTGCTCATAATGCATCTATTCACCAGGATCTTTCCCTTCTTTTGCAAGTTATCAAAAGTCCAATATGTTCCCTTGCCTTGCTTCCCATACAAAAGAAGAAACCTTTAAGGGGCTAAAGACTTACAAATAAGCTTACAGGAAAGCCTCCATCGTAATGAGTCTACAAGGATGGATGATTCAAGCGTATGAGCTTCAAATAATAAGATCTAACTATGAAGCCCCAAGTTCCCTATGGAGTCCATATCTCACTGTATCATGTGAAGAGTCCCCTAGTTTGGCCTTGTTAAGGTTGTTAAAAAAGCTTAACAGAGTGTCATCTTCAAAAAAGCTGTTTTATATGAAAATATGCAACCAAACACTAATGTCAGACGCTCGCTCACGAATCACTCGTGAATAAGCAATAGAAGCATCATATTTCTATCGATTGGCAGAATAAAAAGAGGAGGGAAAAGCTCTCTCAATGAAGTGTCCTCACACCAATGATCATGCAGGAAAACATGGCGGAACTATCACCTACCTTGAAAGAAAAGTCAGGATAGAATCTCTTCTGACGTTTAGCTATAATTCTTCAAAGACAATGCCCAGAAGGGACATTCTGTATGGAGGGGGGACCATGTAGATCCACCGTCACTATATTTGACGTCACCCACTTTTCTTCATAGATTGTCCTTCTCATACATAAATCTCCATAACCACTAACCAAGAAGAGCCTCATTGAAGAGATGCAAGTGCTAGAAACCTAAACGGCTGAACCTGCGTAGACCATACTAACCTGTTTTGCGGTACGCGGTACGAATTCAGGTACACAATTTGCCACTTTGGAGAGAATCGGATTTTTTGGTACATATTTTTTGGATGGATGCTTTTAGGAGGAAAACAAAGGGGTGGTACAGCAAAATCATGTTTATAAGATCCTAATATTTACTGAATGGAGTCTAGAAGACATAATGGTCACAATCCAAACTGAAAAAAGCTCAGCCCTTATTTAAGAAGTATATGGCCTTTCCTAAAAGCCCATCTGACTTCAGTATTTAAAAATAACCCCTAGCCGTCTGTTGGGGGGAGGGGGGGGGGAGTGATTTGCATTGCATGGTCTCTAATTTTCCTCATCTATCTTATTGCGTACTCTTACCTCCTCCATGTCCCTATGTCTCTCCTCTCGGTTTTTCAATTAGCAGATCGAAGGCAACGATGAAAAGCTAGAGGAAGCAAAAGGGGGATTTGATCTCTTTAAACATGGGATAGCTAAATTTTTGGGTTATTTGTAAACCAGTTTACTGATTTGTTTCATTTCTATTGAAGTTGTATGAGTAATTTCCCTTTCTTTCTTCTTTTTCTTTTGGCTTCCACTTACTCCAAGTGGTTTGCTGATTCACTCATTTTGGCAATCTGGTATGCAAATGAATCGCGTTTCGGTATGCATGACTCAGGATGCGGTTCACAGGGGATAACGGCGAATCTGGTAACTATGGTGTAGACACTCCTTCTAGTTGCTTCGCAATGTTGCATTTCACGAGATGATACTTGAAATCACTCGCAAAAGAATCCCATAGGAAGTTTCTCCGAATTGCTGCTAACTTGTTAGCCACAAAAGATGGTATGGGAAGGAGGGATAGGAAGTAAGAAGTGTTAGTCTTATCGTTGTGGGAAACATGTTGAAAGCCAAGGAAGGTTTAGCCCTTTTATTGCTATCCTATGATCCCTCCCGTGCCCATCAAGTTGGGAAGTCACTAAGCAGTGACATGAATATATATATATATATATAAAATATATTATGTATATATAATATATATATATTTATTTATTTAAAGAATTAGTGGTTTAGTTGGTTTGGATTCGGCTACTTCTTCAAGGGTGTAAGCCGTTCTTAGGAGGGATTTTGACGCCATATTGATGGAGGTATTTCTTGTGTCTTTCATCAGCCAGGTATTTTCCTGGATAATAAGTTGGGAAGTCTCTATTCTTGCCTTTTATTGAGCGGCGATTCTGTTGACCGTTTCCGTCATTTGTTTCCCTTTGTAAATATGCAGTTGCCTGTATGGTTATATTGCAAGGTTGATGTTATATGATACTTCAAAGCTAAGCTAGTGTTGGAACTCATATATTTGGCAACATGAGCATGCGCTGAGATGAAACTGATCTGAGCAAGTGCCAATAGTTTGAGAATTTCCCTCGTATAAAGCAAACTACTGTCTACTTAAGTGTCCTTTTCCTTAAAGTAATATGTCATAGTAATGTACTTCGCAACCTTCAATGCTTAAAAGACAATTTCATGAAGACTGTTTATTTTTGGGACAAGGGGAGCTTTTGCTTATCAGCTTTGGATGTTGCTGACCTTGTGGATAGCTTGTATTTAGGATGTGTATAATCTTTTGTAGGATGCTTTCTTAGCATCCACAGTTCCACACTTTTATCCAGTTTCATTAATATACTTAGTTTTCCTTATCATAATGTGCTTCTCACCCCTGTCTCCCAATGCCCAGGGATTACAAAGAAATGAGTTGAATGATTCACTTGAGTTAGCATGGACTTGGATGCAGAAGTTGAAGGAAAAGATATGTTCAATTGCCTTCCATGCAAGTGGCATGGTATCTGCTCTTCAGTTCTTTTAGTTACATTTTGCTTCTGAATGGTTTACTTTTGTGAGAATACCTTGCTGATAATTCTGTTCCATCATGTGATTCATCTATACCTGTACTTCTACAGCCTGGAAGTGATGGAAGAAGGTTACTGGCATTGAAGTTTGTTGCCGCCTTGATTCTTGTTTATACACCTGATCCTAATAGCAGTACTGAGCCACCTTCAAATCTAGCTGATGATGGTACTGAAAAGCTTGAGCAAGCTATTTACTTGCATTTTTGTTTCCTTTTATTTTTGGCTGTTTATTTGTAGCTAATGGTTTGGTGCTTACTTGTAGGGAAGGAAGAGGGATTCAGTATCTCATGGCTTCGTAGGGGACATCCAGTGCTGAAGGTTGGAGATCTGTCAGTTGAGGCTAGTCGAAGTCTTGGATTATTGCTTGATCAGCTACGGCTTCCCATTGTGAAATCTCTCAGCACTTCCATGGTGGTTGTACTCATTAACTGGTAAACTTCTATTTGCTCCTTGTGACTTCTTTGTTGCCTTGCTGTCTGTGACAATGTTTGACTTAGGGTTTTTCTCACTTTGGGCAAGTGGCCGTATTGGAATTGTATCTCTTGTTTTCGATCCTCGTGATGCATGCCATTGACAGTTTATATAATTACATCTAGAAAGATTATGTTTCTTTTTTTTGTTTTCCTTCCCAAAATCTAAATCTATAACCCCTGAGTGCCATCTTGGTGGGATGGAGAGTTGTGAAAGGGTCCGATTTAGCGTCTTTAGCATTCTTACCGGTGAATATGATTAAAAGTTTATGTGATATCTGGTATTCGTATTGCCTGTGGTCTTCTTTATTGCATTTCCCATCAACTTAGTTGTGGTTTTCTTTATTGCATTTCCATTCAATTTACCTGGCTTTGATTGTTGGTCATAACTCAAAGGTACTTATCCAGATGAATGGTTTACAGTATATACTGCACATCATATTCTAGTTTTGCCCGCAAAGGCTTGGTAGTATAATTTCTTTTTGTGATATCTTATGGGAGGTTTGTGTGTTAGTGTCATTTTCTTCCTTGATATTAGTTCAAGTGATATTTGCTATGTCATTTGGAGTTACATGTGATGTATATAGTGCTAGAAAAGGCTTTTGGATGGTCATAAATGGAGCATGCTAAATGCTCTCAAGCAAGAGGAAGGGCTAAACATAAGGCCTCACGGAGTGGTGAACGATGCTCTCAAGGCTAAGTGGCTTTTGGAGATTTGCAAAAGGGAAGAAAGAGACAAATGCCTAAGTGATGAAACCCAAGGGCAGTGGTCATTTGTAAACTTGACATTGAGAAGGCCTATGATCATGTTAACTGGGAGTTTCTTATTTACATTATGCGGGGAATGGGTTTTGGGGACTAATGGATAGGGTGGATGCCTTGGTGCATTTCTAGCTCTTCTTTTGTGGTGCTTGTTAATGGTTCCGCAACCCAACGGACTTTTTTTTCCCATTGCGTCGAGAGGACTTTGCTAGGGTGATCCTATCTCACATCTCCTTTTCATTCTTGTCACGGAAGTCTTTGAGTGGAATGTTGTGTAATCCATCCCAAGCTGGTCTTATTGTTGGCTTTTCTCTGGGAGGCTCACATTCTTCATACTTGGAAACTTCTCACTACCTTTTTGCTGGTGACAATCATATTTTTTGACAATGAGTACGAGCAGATTGTTAATCTTCATCTTCATTGCAGATGGTTTGAGGCCGTTTCTGGACTGAGAGTAAACTTGACTAAGTGTTCTATTCTTTTTGTTTTTTTGGACGAATAATCAAAAAACTTGTATTAATAAGACACCAAGGGGATATCACCCATGTACAAAAGGGGCACTCACAAAATAACCTCATGCCGTCACACTTTCTAGGATAATCTTATCAAGAAAGTCCAAAAAAATCAAATTTATGCCATGATCAAGAACTTGATTCTAACTCTACAAAGTCCTCAAAACATAAAACTTGAAATCATGATAGGAGTAAAGGACCTTGACTTGTGCCTGTGCCCTCAAAAATCCGATATTTCCTCTCCTTCCAAATACTCCACCATGTAGCCAATGGAATCATCTTCCAAATCCTAAAAGTCAACTTTTCTTCAACCTTCTTCTCCAACCCACTAACACATCTTTGAATTTTGCACGAAGGGGAATTCTCGGATAAGAAGATGGGATGGAATCCTAACAACAAGTCTTCTATTCTGCATGTGGGGGAATTGGATAATGCTCATTTACTCCTAGGGATTTCGGGTTGTAGTTTAGATTCCCTCCCCTCTTCTTACATGGGCCGTGGTGCAAAATTTAGAGGGAACCTGGTTGGGAACCATTCTTGAGAGGTTTCACAAAAGACTCTCTGGTTGGAAAGCCAAGTATCTCACAAAAAGGGGTAGATTTACGCTCATCAAAAGTGTCCTTTTCTAGCATACCAACCCTATGTTGCTCGGACTCGGGTCTAGCATCTTGGACACGGGTATAGGTGTATGGGTATAGGTCTATGTGTTTGACTCGGCTTAAGCAATAATTGAAGACACAGGAATCCATACCCAAAAATTGGGCACGGGTACTGAAAAGACACGTGTACTAGGACACAGCTTAAGTATATTTTATATCTAAAAATTAGATAATATCAGCCCTAAATATAATTAGAAATGGTTTCAGCCTTAAATTTAATTGGAAATTGTATCATAATTGTAGTTTGGAACTTTGGATGTATTGATTGGAGGGTTTTTTAGTTGGACACCTAGGCATGACAAAACCAAAAAGAATCGCAGCCCATTATAAAAGTAGAAAAAAGGAATATGGGCTTGTGGTAAAAAAATCCATGCTGCGCGATAAGATAGTTTCGACCCTTGGCCAAGACCTAATCCTTCGGCTTGTTGAAAAATGAAAAGGCAAAACCCTAGCCGCATTAGAGAATCAGGCGTGTTTTGTCATTTGTTTTGCTCCTCGCCTGCCTTTTTCTTCTTTAATGGTTTCATCGACCTCTTCAAATAAATTCAGGTATGCTATGCCCCACGCTTGTCCATCTTCCTCGTATCCTCTTACCCAATTTCTAGAATTTGCCATGTCTGAGTTCAAATTGCCATGTCCAACCCGGATTCCGTGTTCGTACCTGTGTCGTGTTGTGTCGTGTCGATGCGGGTACGAGGGGCAAAACCAGAGTCTGAGTCTGAGCATCGTAATCCCAAGTCCCAACCTACTTTCTTTCTCTTTTTTCTCATTCCTAGTTCGGTGGCAAACAAGGTAGAAGCCATTAAAAGAAGCTTTCTCTGGGGATCTTTCAAGGTGATTTTAAGAATAACTTGGTGAAATGGAACATTGTTTAGCAACCTTCTTCTAAAGGTGGGTTAGGCATTAAATACTTGACTATTTTTAATGAGGTCCTTCTTGACAAATGGTTATATAGGTAAGAAAGAGAGGGTTTGGAGAACTATGGCCAAGGTCAAGTATGGGATGAAAGGTCTTAATTGGGTTTCAAGCAAGCAAAATTGCACTTATGGTGTTGGTCTTTGAAATTTTATTACTAGAGGTTGAGATAGGTTCTTCTCCGACGTTACTTTCGAGGTGGATGATGGCTCCTTCATCTTTTTCTGGAATCACAAATGGTGTGATGGAGTTCTTTTAAGGGACTGCCTCCCTTGACTCTATGCCCTTGGAGAGGATAGGGATGCGTGTCTTTGATTATTTGGAGCACAACTGTTCTTTAGTTGGTTGGTCCTTTGTTTTTGTTCGTGATGTGTTTCCGTGTGGCTCAGTTTTTTGCCAGAGTGCATTTCAATGACTCCGCAGATGACATGGCTGGCTAGATGGAACCTCGATGCCATTGGCAAATTCCCTGTGAAATCTTACTTCACCTCATTTCTTTTGTGGGCAATACACTTTCTTCTCATGTTTGTGGGTTCACTTGGAATATTATTGGATGTGAAAGTGTTTTTTTTTTTTTTTTGGTTGTGTGTGGGTATGTGGGAAGCTTCTTAAGGCAGGATCTTAACTTCTTGAAGGGGCAAAATTTTGGTTAATAGGTGCTTCATGTGCAAAGGGGATTTGAAAACCTAGGCCATCTTCTCCTCCATTGCCCATTTGCTAGAAACCTTTGGCATTTAGCTTTGGAGTGGTTTCGGCCTTCATTGGATGGTGTCTAGCACTCCGAGACATCATTATTGGCTTGGGAAGAATTTTTTTTTGGAAGGAAGATTAAAGGTAGAGTTCTCTGAGCAATCACGTATGCCTTCTCTTGGATCTTATGGATGGAGAGAAATAGGAGGGGGTCAAAACTTTACTTGAGCGGTCGGAAGACAAGTGGCTCAAGATTTTATTCTTTTGGAAGGAGGAGTTTTTTTGCTCCTATTTGTTAGGTATTGTTGATTTTGTGGATGGCCTTTTTTTGAGGTTGTAGTTAGCCTTTTGTGGGATGGTTTTTCAGCATCCTCTCTTGTATCTATCCTCTTTCTTTCATGAATATTATCTTTCCCTTATCCCAAAAAAAAAAGGAATAAGGAAATGATCCACTGTCTCCTTCTCCTCAAGACACATAAAACACCCACTAGGCCCATTAAAATTGCCTGTTGTAAATTGGCTATGCCACAAGCAGCCACCATGTGGAGCTTACCACCAGCAATGTCCATGGCAAGATTTGGACATTTGTTTTCTGTCTTTCGTCCTTGGGTAGCCAGCTCTTCTCACTTCATCTACCTCTTGATTTTATTGGGCACTGCCTGCTGCTTGCTTCCAGGAGCCGCTTACTTTGACCATTCCCCTGTCATGCCTAAACTGTTGACATTTTCTTTCTTCTGATGGCCATTTCTTCTTTATGTGTTTGATTTCTGTGGTTGATGAGGTAGCTCTTTAATGGCTAGCAGTGGAAACAAGGGTGCACATTTATTCTGAATTTTGACAATGAAAATTCTGCTGATTTGTTATCATTTTGATTATTGAGAATGGTAACGTTATTTCTGCTGGAATAGAGTCTGAGATATGCAGCTTATTCAAAATTCCGCGCCGCTTTTTTATGCTGAACTTTTTTAAGTGACTAGGGCTCAGAGTCTTCTGTTTTCAAATGTCATTGGAAGTGCTATTTTCAAATGTCGTTGGAAGTGTTCTGATTTATATGATTTTGGAGTAGTGTTGGATAGTCTATATCATATAAAGATTGATACAACTTTTCTCCTTTATCCCAGAAAAAAGGGAATGACTGTATTTTGGTTTTTGCGCTTATGTCATATGTTCTTACCAGTTTGTCAGCAATTGCCATAAAGAGGCCATCATTCTATGGACGTATTCTGCCTGTCCTTCTGGGTTTAGATCCTTCAAATTCTGTTGTAAAGGTGTTGCATGTTTATGGAGTGCAACATGCTTTAAAGACTGCCTTTCTCTCTTGCTTGAAGTGTTCACACCCAAGTGCTATGCCGGTACGTTCTCTTTTCTTGTTGACCTTCCAATTTCTTAGATATTTATGTGTGCAACTTGCTTAACTAGCTACTGTGACTCTGATGAAGTCTACTTGATTTGGACATTAGGATTCTAGCAGCTTTTCATCTGTCGCATGTGATCCATCTGTTGGATTTTTTGGACAAGCATATTGTTGCTCCTCAGATGAACTTTTATCATATTCATGTACTATCTCTGGCTATAGAACGTTCCTTCTACTGTTTGGCTGTGTGTCATTGACATTAGACTGGTTGATTGCTGCTGACTCAGCCCTAATTGGATTCCAGATATTTGCTTGCTTTTTAGATAGGGCTAGTCTTCCATGGGAAATGGGATGCACAAGGTCTTGCAGGGCTTGACATTTGGATTCCACTATGCTTATCATATTGATTTTTGGTTATCCTGAATTCAGATGTCTTTGAGAGAATTGTATCAAATCTGATGTGATTGTGATGTTTGAATCCCTTTGCTGCAATTTCACCAAAATTTGAGCAGTATACATATAAAGAATTATTATGATCCAGTCTTGCCATTCCAGCATTCTTTCATTATCTGTCCCTTTTCATGTTCCCACGTTGGTGTGGCCTAGGTACATGAGGAGCTTGATGTGAGGAGTTTCTTTGGTTTGGTGTTGGGCAGGGGAGGAGAGGGCTTTTGGTGGACGGGGGTCACTGTGAGATCTGAGAATGAGGGAGGCTTGGGCTTTAGTAGCTGAACTTTTAGGAACATCATGTTGTTGGAAGATGGCTTCCCTGTGGAATCTGATTCTGTATGGCGCAATGCGATCAAGAGCAGGTATGATCTTTAGAAGAGTCATCGAGATGTGTTCGCAGTAACAAATGTGCAATACATGATGCCTCGATCCTGGCTGGTGAGGGGGAAGCTCAAGTTTTGGAAGGAGTTGGAAGACAATTAATCTTTTCTGTTCTTATCTCCGTTTTGTATCCTCCTTGCAAGACTTTGACAGTCTCTTATTAGAGATTGCTAATCTGGGTTGAGGAACCAGCTCTTCTGGAGGAGCCCACAAGCCCAAGGACTGTGCTTTTCACTTCTCTACTTGTTATCCTGGAGTCTTGTACATACTACATTCTCAGATGTTCCAAGTTGAAGGACTTAGCTAGCTGGTTTTCTGTAGATACTTGCAGAAGAGCCAAAATCTATGTCCTTTACCATCTCCATTTCATTAGGAAGTCTCAGGTCCTACACAGGGCGGACGGTTTGTTTAGGGTGCAGTGACGGACAAACTCAGTAGCAAAACCAAGTTATGTATTTGCAGAATGAAAACCACATAGAGCTATCTGAAATAGCCAATACTGTGTTCTCATATTTGGAAGTTTAAGCTGAATTCAATAGCTAAAAAGGTCTACATATGTTGAGGAGGCAAGTAATCCAGTGGTACAGAGCTATTTGGCATGGAGTGTTGGACTACATCTCTGCAGATGCTCCTTTACGTTTTGGTTGGCTGCTAAGAAGAGATTTTTAACATTTAGCTTGCCATCGGATGCAATTAATCAGCCAGGCATATTGCTGTATGTGGTGCAAGTATAGAAACTGTAGAGCATATATATTTCTCCCCATGATGCAATTCTCATCTCATCATTTCTGTGCGGAGAAGATCCCATTGCGATGGGTGCTACGTTTTTGTGCTAGTGAGAATAAAAATAATGGTAATTCTGGATGTGAATAGATGATTTCTCAGCATGTGTTTACTAGCTATGATGGGTAACGAATCTAAGAAAGTTATCGGGCGATAGGTCTTCCATATTCGACTGTACTTTTCCGGCTTAAGGAGTGCTTAAGGCCAAATTTGCCTCCGTATGGCGTATATCTTTTGGGTATATAATTGCTAGGGCCTGGTTTGGCATGCTTCGGATTGAGTGTGCTCAGGATTTATTTGCCTGCCTGGGTTTGTCTGGGATTATTGTGGCCATGCCAAGATTCAAATGTGATTTCGTCGTGTTGTGGTCTTGGTGCTGCGACAGCAAAATTGCTCTAATGAAGTAATTGCGCAGTTGTTGCGGGGTGAAAACATGGTTCGTCAACATAGAAACCTTATGATGTGGTCATTTCGTCAGGAATGGCCATATTTTGAATCCATGATGGACAGCTTTGTGACATCAAACAATTCTTTCAACTTTCTCCACTTCCACATGCGTAGACGATGCTAAAAAAGAATGTATTTTACGCTAACCCCTCATGGAGAGTGACAATGATTGGAAGACTGCGTCACTCCATCTGAGGTTTTTTTCAATCTTGAGATTAGCTGGTTATCTTGAGTTGCTTAGTTGAGGTACTATTACCATTAGGATCCCCTAGAATTGCATGACAAACCTTATGTTGATTGGTACAAGCTCACCAATGGGTAGTCATTGGAGCATTCCCATCGTCTAAACTCTAAAGGATCCTTTGGTTTCACTAGGTTAGTAGTTGTAGTCAATCATAATCTTGCGTTGTCAAGTCCTTCTATGAAGCATCTTCCATATCTGAATTTGGAGGATCAAGAGTTGCAAAGCCTCCTAAGCTTGAAGTTTCTCTGTCTGTCTCAGTTTCCATTCTCCTTGAGGTCCTTAGTAGCATCGTATGACGTGAAATTCTGGTCATTCTCTCTCTATATATGCCTATGGGAATCACTTTCTGCTACCTTTGTAGCTGCTTGCTTTCATGCCCTTTTTTCCTGCCTTCGGAGGGGGGAGGGTGATTGCATTACGCCTAACCATTAGCTCATTTAGAAAATAGATTTGGGAATACCTAGATACATATTACTTGCCATTGTTTTGGCAGTGTTGCATGTTCTGTGTGTTGGGTGTAGGGATGGCGCACCCGCCCTATACTCCCATAGCCGTTTCTGGAAACCATACCATACTCATACCTATTAGGTATTAAAAAAAAAAATCTATGCATATATCCATACCCATACCCATAGGATTTTGCTGGTGTTATTTGGGTACACGTAGAGAATGAAAATTAGAACCCAGGTGCAACCTATATCCAATTACAATATATATTTGGGCCATTATAAGATTGCGAGTTGTTGGCATAAATTTTGCAAGGAGGGCTTTGATTGAACTTCAACCAAGAAAACGGGTATGGGTAGGGGCAGTTATGGGGTGGGTGAAGCCTAGGCCTATACCCATACCTATGTTGTTTTTCCAATACTCACCTCAAACTCATATCAAGCCCATTTTGACCACCATTTAGGTTTTAGAGGGGGGCGGATTTTCTTGGATTTAAATGGGTACAGTCGTATAGGTTCCATTGCCACCGTAGTTTTTTTTTTTGGAGGGGATGGGGGGAGGGTTGTGTTGAGGAGACAATTAATTAAAAATGATATTAAAATGACCCAAAAGGATGACTTCAAGTCTCCAACTATGTAAGATTCTTATAAAATAAAGCTTGAACAGTTGACATGACGTAGGCATGTAGTTTTGTCCTCAAACATCTACAAGTTCCTTTTTCCCCCCACCCCATGTACTCCACCATATAGCTAGTGCAATACTTTTCGGCCAGCTTTTCTTCATCCTCTCAATTCACCTAAATAGATTTGACATTCTTTGGTTGATGCCAACTAACCCTCCCCCATGAAGGACCTGTTCATTTCAGCATTTTTCTAACCGCAATCGCTTTCAACTGCTAGCGGCCGCTAATCCCAACTGCTCCTAACTGCTCTCAACTGGTTTTGCCTGCTCCCAACCGCTTGCAGCTGTGCATATTATTTTACAAATTCTAAGCCAACTGCCTTCCAATTGCTCATAACTGTTTTGACTGCTCACAACTACTTCTAACTGCTCATAATTGCTAATTGCTAACCAGTACCGCCCTCATTCGCTCAAAACCGCTTTCAACTGCTCTCAGCTAGCTTCTTGCAACCGCTGAAATGAATAGGCCGTAAGCAGACAGACTAATCCTTGAGCATAGCACCAATTAACAAGATGGTTTGTTGATTCTTCCTTCTTAAGCCACTTATAAAGGCTACTTTCCAAGTTAAGATTTCTTCTTTTAAGCATGTCCTCTGTGGGAACTTTTCCTTCAACGGTGGCCCATGCACACCCAAACAAAGGGAAAAAGGTTGTGGTGGAAGCTTTAGACCTCTAGGCTCTAGATGGCTTTGAATTTTGATATAACAACACAAATTGATAATCATAAAGCCTGTTGCAAACTTTTAACAGAGAGACTCTTAACAGAGAAAGACCCCGGTCATGGGGCCAAACAATCTTTTTTTTTTTGGGGTAAATAATCAAGAGGTATATTAAATAGACACCAAGAGAATGTCACCCATGTACAAAAGGGGCAAATACAAAAATATTATGCCCTTAAGGTCTCATCCATAATGCAATTGACAAAAGCCTAAAAATTTTAATTTTTGTTACCACTGAGTCCAACACTCTAACTATACAACAACTTCAAAAAATAGAGCTTAAAATCTTGAAACAACAAGACTTTGTCATCAAAAATACGACGATTTCTCTCCTTTCAACTAGCCCACCAAATAGCCAAAGGAGCCATGTTCCAAACTCCGAGGACCCAACTCTTCTTCGTCTTTCTCCTCCAAGCCACTACCACATCTCTCACATTAGAAGGTTGAACCCAACTAATCCCCATAAGAGAGGAAAATCCTAACGCGAAGAAACCTACTGACAATGTAAAAGGAGATGATCCACAGTTTCTTCCTCCTCCAAACACATGTAGCATCTACTTACACTTCTAAAATTTCTTCTTTTAAGCATGTCATCCCTAGGAATCATGCCTATGGTGGCTGCCCAAGCAAAGAAACACACTTATGTGGGAGCTTTAGACTTCCAAATGGACTTAGCAGCAAAATCACGACCATCCTAGGTGTCAAACTGTGTGGAACAAAAACTCTTGACGCTAAAGGATCCCTTAGAGTTTAGTGGGCACACAATCTTATCCTTGCCTTGGGACAGAACCTCTTTGCCACCAAGTACGGCTAACAAATTACAAATACTGTCCTCTTCCCAATCATTAAGACTCCTCACAAAAGTAAAATTCCAATGGCTAATGTCACCATTCCCAGAAATTGCTTCTTGTACCGTGGCATACTTTAAACGAGCCATCCTAAAAAGATCAGGAAAAAGAGTCTTTAAAGGTCGATCCCCACACCAAACATCATACCAAAATAACATCCTTGAGCCATCCTTCACCTCAAAATGCACTAAAGATTTGAAACGCTCAAGACCTGTTAAGATAGATTTTGAACAACCAACAGGGCCAGGCAGTCTTATCATTGCGTAATATTCATATTGTTTTGTGAGCCTAGACATTTAGCTATGGAATCTATTTTTTGTACTGAAGGAAACGTTCTTTCGTCCAGCGATCTTGTGTGAATTATGTCTAGTATGCGTTCGTTTATCTTTGTCCTCAGTCCCCTTTTCGCTCTGGACTCTGCCTTGATATAAATTCATGGGGGTGTTAGGCAAAAACTTTTTGGCCAAGAAGAGTTTTTTGGACTAAAATTAACTATCTGATCAAGTGAAAAAGCTAATTTGGGTGTTTGTAGCTTTTTAGGAGAGCTTTTTTGGATCAAAAAGTTAATTTGAAAAGGCTAATTGTATGAGCTTTTTGGAGAATTAGCTTTTTGTCTCACAACTTTGCCAAAAGCAACTAATTTCACTAAAAAGTTTTTCTGCAAATAGCTAATATAAACAACTAATTTAAATAGCTAATAACTGATACAAATAGCTAGTAGTTGTTTGCTAAACAGGGCCAATATTGGTTGAAGTCTTTAATTTCCTTGGGGTCCAGCAGCTGATGGATTCAATAAGTTGGGCATTTGAAACATTTGCCACTTTTGGTTAGGCACAGCTCTTGTAGAGGGAATTTTGCATGTTCCATTTTGCTGACATGGAAATGGCTACTTTACCCACGTGGGGTGTGACTATACAGTTTTAACCCCGACACCGCCGCAGTGGGTGTTCTTCATTCTACTCACTCCCCCCACCGGCATCGTAGTACTGTTCAGGACATTTGGTATCAACAAACTTCTCAGCGAGCCTCAAGATATTCCTGAAGGACAGGAACAGGAGAATGTAAGAGAAAGTGGAACCCTCGGCACTAGCCAGTCCGTCCCTAAAGGAAACATTTTTCACTAGCTTTTTTCTCCTTTTTATTGTTGGTTAAGGGTGGGCTTTTTTTTAAATTTTTATTCTTTTCAAATTTTGTTTACTGCCCTAACAGAACATCTGTGAATTGTTACATGAGAACATGCTTGTTTGATAGCTCGCTGGTGTTTGTCGTTTTGGAAAGTGCCAAATTTTATAACTTCTTCAATGTTTTAGTTTCATACTAGGCATTCTTTTACAATGTTGTCTTGTATGAGCATTTATCATAAGCAGACCTCCCCTGTAAGATATGAGTTGTTCTGCCGTTTGCTCACTGGCCATTAATCACTCTAGTGGCGGGATCGTCTGGTTGCTGCTCTGAAAGAAATGCAAGCAGGGGACTTAGCTGAACAAGCTCTTGAAGGAGTATGCAACATTAATGGGAATGCAAAGGAGGAGAAGGTTGAGCCAGTTGTTGTGAAGGTACTGACTTCTGCCTATAATTTAGCTGGCAACATATATTTGTTTGTGTAGTCCGGCTGTTTTGTTTAGTATGTAATAAGTATTTCTGTCAAACCTAAGTAATCCAAACCATGTCTACATATAGAGCACTTAAACAACTTGTGTTGAGATGATATTTACATTAGGTTCTATTATGCGAGGTACCGACAGGAGGAGCTGTCAATTGAGGACCTTGATTCAGTGCATAATAAGGTGGGAAGGAAACGATCCAGTGATCAGGAGTTTGTTGAAAGGAATGAAGATGAAGACACACCTGGAAAACGTTCCAGATTTATGCCTTGTGTGTCAGAGGAACCGAATAATAGGCAAATTGCTCACCATAAAGCTGTCGAAATTAAGACTGAATCATCTGTGCAAGCAATCAAACCTGAAGAAGATGATATGGGGCCTGTCCAGCAACTTGTGGCGGTTTTCGCTGCCTTGGTTGCTCAAGGCGAAAAAGCTGCTGTGTCTTTAGATGTTCTGATATCAAGTATTTCTGCTGACCTTCTTGCCGATGTGGTTATAGCTAATTTGAGAAACCTTCCTTTCACTCGCCCGCTGGCTGAGGGAGATGAAGAACTTCCAGGAGTGGGTTTGCGTCAAAGTGAAGTCGACACCGACCCTTCCTTCAGACAGCTTTCTTCATTTCTGATGAATGCTATTTCAGCTAGCTGTTCCCAGCAGGTGTCCCTGGCAGAGGATGTCCAACCACCACCTGTAGATGATATTGAGGCAATCCTGTCATCTTTTTTCAGTTCTAGTCATCTTTTCTTGTTGCCTTATTATCTGTTGCCAGTTTTTTCTGGTTAAATTGGTGATGTGTGGCCTGTTTTGCTGAAGACAAACACTGCATTCTGCATGTCTTTTCATGTATTACATTCATGTTGCAAGTGGGATTTCTTTTTCGTTTATTTTTCTCCCTTGCTTTATTGAAGATGCCTCGCTACCCTGAATTTGCAGGGTTCTCATTTGGAGGAATCATCTGCTATGGATGAGATTGTTAAAGATGTCGTAGAGCCTACCTCGAATGAATTGACTGAGATTGTGCATTCTGATGTGCCACATGCTTCGACTGCCATTAGTGATTCAGAATTGACCAAGGACTTTTCTGCTGCTGCACCTGATTTTCAAGTTATGGGTACTGTGGATGCTGTCATTCCAGGTTTAGACAATGTTCCTGTTGATGGAGTGCCAGAGGCTATTACCACTTCATCATTGGCCTCCATGGATCTGGAGGACACTGGTCAAGATCAACTGATCGGCTTCGGTAAAATAGCCAAATCAGAATCTCTTCTGTCTATGTCAACAGAGAGGTCTGAGGAACTCAGTTCAAAAACAATCACAGCGGATGCTAACAGTGGTATTACGTCCACTGCCACTTCTCTAGGGCCAGTTCAGCAGTTTGCTTTGCCTAAAATCTCAGCACCTGTAATTGCGCTCTCTGATGAAGAGAAGGATGATCTTCAAAAATGGCTCTTCATGCGCATTGTGGAGGCGTACAAGCAAGTGGCTGTTGCTGGGGGTTCACAGCTACGCTTTTCCTTGCTTGCTTATTTAGGAGTTGAGGTAATAGCTAAATCTTGGGTCATGTTATTGGTTTCCGACGTTTACAAGTCTCTTTGTTTCCATTTGTTGTCACTGCTGTATTCTGTTGGATGCCTTCTCAGCCCTATTTTCCGATGTAGATCCGTGATTTCTTTTATTGGTCGGGCAGGGAGGGGGTAGGTACTATAGAGAACTGATACTTTTAGTGTTAACAGACAGCAATGAAGAATTTACCCACAGCCAGTGCCCTGAACTGGAGATCTCGGATGAGACTCATCTGAATCTTTAGAGGGTAACGAAGTTTCCGGTATGCATTCACTAGCTGTTGTCGCCTTGACTCTTACTCTCTTAGGTGCAGTTAATAGTTGTTGTTGGGTTTCTTCCTAAAACTCAGCGCAAGTTGTTGTGCTGATATTATTGCCCTTTGCATGATAGATTTATGGACTTTCTGTTCCAATCTAACCAGGGAAAAATTGGACTGCATCCCCCAACCCCCCCGGCCCCCCGGCCCCAAAAAACTCTCGAAAGGGGGAAAAAAGAAGGAAGCTGCGGGAGCATTAATGTCTAACAGCTTGCCCTTTGGTGTTTTTTTTGAAATATATATAGTTTATTTTTACAGTAGCATCTTAATTAACCAAACAATAGATCCAGATCCGGGACCGAATCTGTTCCCTGGAGTCCCATCTAAGCAGGATTCTGCCTTTGTGTGTGTGTGTGTGTGTGTGTGTGTGTGTGCGTGTGCGCGTGTGCGCGCGCACTCTGGGGCTAGCAGCCTTATCCCTAGTTATAGAGAGGTTGCTTCTTTTGGACCCTAAATTGGAACTTTGACTTCCTATAACCCCCAAAAAAGCGGAGCATAGTTCCATGAGGCATTTTCTGTAGTCCACTTTAATCGAATTTGACAATTTTTAGGTGTCCAGATTTTTTTTTTTGGGTAAGTAATCAAAGAGGTATATTAAATGGACACCAAGGGGATGCCACCCATGTACAAAAGGGGCAATACAAAAACATTATGCTTTTAAGCTCTCATCCATAATGCAATCGACAAAAACCAAAAAATTGAATCTTTGTTATCACTAAGCCCCACACTCCAACTATACAACAATATTAAAAAATAGAGCTTGAAATCCTTTGTCCTCAAAACTACGACGATTTCTCTCCTTCCAAGTAGCCCATCAAATAGCCAAAGGAACTATGTTCCAAATTTCAAGGACCCAAACCTTCTTCATCCTTCTCCTCCAAGCCACTACCACATCTCTTACATTAGAAGGTTGAACCCAACCAATCCCCATTAGAGAGAAATAAATCCCAAAGCGAAGAAACCCACGGACAATGTACAAGGAGGTGATCCACAATTTCTTCCTCCTCCAAACACATGGAGCATCTACTTGGACCTCTAAAATTTCTTCTCTTAAGCATGTCATCCGTGGGAATCTTGCTTAAGGTGGCTGCCCAAGCAAAGAAATACACTTTTGTGGGAGCTTTACACTTCCAAATGGACTTAGTAGCAAAATCACAACCATCCAAGGTGTCAAATTTTGTGGGACAAAAACTCTTGACGCTAAAGGATCCCTTAAGAGTTTAGTGGGCACACAATCTCATCCTTGCCTTGGGACAGAACCTCTTTGCTAGTAAGTACGGTAACAAATTACAAATACTATCCTCTTTCCAATCATTAAACTCCTCACAAAAGTAAAATTCCAATGGCTAATGTTACCATTCCAAGAAATTACTTCTTTTACTGTGGCATACTTCAAACGAGCCATCCGAAAAAGATCGGGAAAAAGAGTCTTTAAAGGTCGATCCCCACACCAAACATCATGCCAAAAGAACACCCTTGAGCCATCCTTCACCTCAAAATGGACTAAAGATTTGAAACACTCAAGACCTACTAAGATAGATTTCCAACAACCAACACTGCGAGGATAAGAATTCTTCTTACTCCACCAACCAAACTCAACTATTCCATATTTTGCCTTGATCACATTTTCCCACATGGCATCATCCTCCTTTGCAAACCTCCACAACCATTTGGTCTTCAAAGCTTCGTTCATAACAAGAAGAGGTCTTATGCCAAGCCCTCCCTGTTGTTTAGGAGGAGATACCTCATTCCAATTGACCCAATGGAGGCCGTTACCATTTTCATTGGAATTCCAAAGAAAATCTCTCATGATTTTCTCTAACCGACTACCAATGCTAGCTGGGATGGTGAATAAAGACATGAAGTAGATGGGCAGGCTACACAAAGTGTTTTTCAAAAGGGTCAGTCTACCCCCTCTAGACAAAAGTTTTAGACTTTCAGCCTACTAATCTCTTATGAAACCTCTCAACAAGTGGGCGCCAAATCGCTATGCTCTTATAAGTAGCGCCAAGAGGAAGGCCAAGGTATGAAGAAGGCAGATGATCAACTCCGCACCCAAAGAAACAGGCCAACACATGAACATTAGACACGTCGCCAACGGGAATGAGTGCACTTTTGGAAAGGTTGACCCTTAGTCCAGACATAGCTTCAAACAACAGAAGGATGCACCTTAAGTAACCCAAATTACTCTTGTCCGGCTTGCAAAAAAACAAGGGTGTCGTCGGCAAAGAGCAAATGGGATATCAACAAGCCCTCGGAATGAGGGTTGCTAATATGAAAGCCATTCAAGAAACCTTCATCACCTGCTTTAATCACCAACTTGCCGGGAGTCTCCATAACCAAAATGAACAATAAAGGCGACAACGGGTCACCTTGCCTTAGACCTTTTGAACTTGAGAAAAACCAGATGTTTCACCATTAATTAAGATAGAGAAGCGCACAGTGAAAATACAAAAAGAGATTCATTTCCTCCACTTGTTAGGAAACCCCATTTTCTCAAGAATAGCCAAAAGAAAACTCCAAGATACATGATCATAAGCCTTCTCAATGTCAAGCTTGCATAAGATAACAGAAATCCCAGATCTAATATAAGAATCAATGTACAGATTAGCAATCAAAATCAAAGCAGCATCCAAAATTTGGCTGCCAGGAGCAAAAGCATGCTGTAAGGGACCCACAACTTTTCCAACAACTTTTCTCAATCTTGAAGCAAGGACTTCGGCAAAAATCTTATGTGCACTCCCTACCAAACTGATGGGCCTAAAAGACTTAATATGATCTGCCTCAACCACTTTGGGAATCAAAGTAATAAAATTAGCATTTAAACTTTTCTTAAAAACACCTTTATTATGAAAGTCAGCAAAAAAATCCCATAATCTCCCCCCTGACAATAGATCAACAATGTTGGAAAAAAGCTATATTGAAACTGTCTGGAGCTTTCTCGTTGCCTAACTCAGAGATGGCATTCCAAACTTCATCTTTACTAAAATCTTTTTCAAGATCCCTAGCATCATCAAGGCTAGTAGAGGCAAAAGCGATACCATTAAGAAAAATCCTTGTTGGTTGATCTTCATGATATAGATTTTCATAGAAGTGAACAATCGCATTATTGACCGAGGCGGCATCAACATAAAGCTCGCCCTCCACTTTAATTTTGTGAAGCGCATTAAACTTTCTTCTCCTATTTGCCACCCGGTAGAAAATTTTGGTTTTTCGATCACCATCCTCAATCCACTGTTGCTTTGCTCTTTGGCGCCAATAAATATCAATGGATCTTTGCACCATAGAGAGTTCTTTTTTAACTCCCAATCTTTCAAATCTATCCGCCCATGAGAGAGACGGTTGCTGCTCCTTCTCATCTAAGAGCTTCACTTTTTCCACCAGACTAGTCATCTTAAACTCTGAATGGCCAAACACTTCCCTGCCCCACTGTTTAAGTTTGGTCTTCAAAAAGTCGAGTTTCTTTGCCAACATAAAACTCTAGGGGCCAGTAACATCCAATTCATCCCAAATAGATGTGACAAGGTCACTAAATCCATCCGCCTCAAGCCACATATTCTCGAATTTAAAAGGACGTCTACCTCTAGAGACTTCCCCAACCCGCAGAAGAATGGGAAAATGGTCCGAAGTGATTTTTCGAAGGGTAACTTGATGAACCCCTTGGAGGTGATCTTCCCACTCAATTGAGAAGAGAAATCGGTCAATGCGAGTAGCACAGGAACCTCCCCTCATGGCTGGACCAAGTAAAGCGTGCACCTTCCAAAGGAGGGTCAATAAGATTGCAAGAATCAATAAAACTAAAGAACTCTCTCATTGCCTAAGACGACCAACCACCTGTGGATCTCTCTGAAGGAAACCTAATGACATTAAAATCCCCACCCAAACACCACGGAATGTCTAAAGAAGACAAAGAATGACAACTCCTCAAATAAGGCTAGTCGTATATAGTCGTCATTAGGCCCATATACCCCAATTAGACCCCACTCAAAATTGTCCTCCAAAGACTTAAACCTACAACGCAGAAAACAACCCAATGCGAGAGTCACCAAGCTCCAAGACTTGAGGATCCCAAATGACAGGGGAGACCCAAGAAAGCCCAAAGACGACCGACAAAGGGGACGACTGGTGGCTCCCGGAGACCCAAAGTCCACCGGACCTCAGGTAACCCTCTGGTGACCACTCCGGGCACCCTGAACTTCACCGACCACTTCGGGCAATTGAACTGTCAAATGATGATCATGTATAAAGTGATCCTCCTCCCCCGCCCCCCCCCCCTCCAAATGAAAAAAAAGAAAAAAGGTTGGATACAAGGCATGCGTTCCACAAAGAGACTGTATGTGGCTCATAGAAAGACTAGCCATAAACCAAAGGAATTCAAATGAAGAAGAGAAAAAGCTTTGCTTATTCCAACGATGCAAAGTTTTGATCATCTTTCTTTAAGCATTGAGGAGGTGTATGTGCACCCTCGAAGGCTCTGGGCAACTGACTATGAAACTATCGGTAATGGAGATTGTACATGTAATATCATTTTGCAAAGTTAATTCTGCTCTTATGTTGATTGTCGTGTGCCAAAATCTTATCATTGCTTCTGGAGAAAAGTGAACAGAAAAGCCTTTGAATGGAGCGGTGAACTTCCAGATCATCTCCTGAAGAGGCTCGTCCTATGATTAAGGAAGTTCAAGGAAGAAGGATGAATTTGGAAGCTTGATGGTGATTGAAAAAACCAATCTTATGAGTGGTAAACTTCCGTACCATCTTCTAAACTATTGGGAACAGGATAGCATATGTAGTTTGTGGGCTTTGCTTGCTAATAGGGAGATTTTGCTTTATGACAATGTTGAGATTGTTTGGCCTCATGACTCTGAGGGGTCTTTCACTGGCAAGGATGTTTGTATGACACATTTTGAAGCTTTGAATGGCCTGGATTTTCTTATCAAGTCCATATAGAAATCTAAAGCTCCCACAAAAGCTTGATTCCTTGCTTAGGAGGCCACCAGGGAAAGATTTCTAAGGACATGCTTAAAAGCAGAAAATTTTGTGATCCAAGTGTTTTGACGAGGAAGAATATGTGGATCATCTCTTTGTGGATTGTTAGTGGGTTACTTCGCTTTGGCATTTATCTCTATCTTTGATGGGGTTTTAGTTGGGTCCAACCATCTAATGTGAAAGATATGGTGGGGGCTTGGAGGAGAAGGATGAAGAAGTGTTGGGTTCATGGAGTTTGGAAAATGGTCCCTTTGGCTATTTTTGTTGGGCTACTTGGAAGGAGAGCAATTGACGGATTAAAGCTATGTCTTATCAAGATTTCAACCTCTTCTTTTAAAGAGTGTTGTATAGTTGGAGTATTGTGCTTAGTGATGACAGAAATTTGAAGTTTTTGGATTCTATAGATTCTATTATGGGTGAGAGCTTGAGGGCATAATGTTTTTGCATTTGCCCATTTTGTACATAGGTGACATCCCTTTGGTGGCCCTTTTTTTTGGGGTCCATACGAGCCACAAAGGATAGTACAATACAATTACAATATAGGAGGGGGGGGGGAATCGAAATTGAGACCTAATATACCAAGGATTGGAATCTTAACCACTAGGCTGTGACCTGATTGGTCCTTTGGTGCCTTATCAATATGACCCTTGATTACTTGTTACAAAAAAGAAGATAGGTTGAATTTTAACTTTGGTAAAGAGAGGTTGATGAAGGTCTTTATGCTGGGATTCAATTTTCATCTAATTATGCTGGAAGGAAAGTCCCTCTAGAGACTGAGCTTCCTGAAAGAACTAATAATTCAATCTTTATTCAAGAGAGCATCCTATGCAACAGTCATGAGAGCAACAAGAAAGGAAAAAGGTTTCTTGATGGGGCACCAAGAGGAGAGAATTGTGTGAAGAATTTGTTTGGGTTAGCTAAAACGGGTAGGCGAGAATGCACGTTGGGTCAGCTCCCATCATTCGTTGGATATGAGTTTTCTTAATTGGCTAATACTTCGAGCCATACGATAAGACATGTCTAACTACAGCACGATTAAATTTTCCTTTTAGTCTTCAAGCTATCTTCTTATCATACAACATACGTGGTGCATTTATCCATTTTAGCGATCTCAACTTAATACGCTAAATATTGTTTTTACCATTATCTCCTTTACAAAGTATGATAGTCTTGAGTACCTAAATTTATCTACCTTTGTATTACAAAGTGGTTTATCAGATTGTATCACCTTTCCTTTTGCTAAATTTACATTCTAAGTTTTCAGTCCTGATCTTTTTAGGATGGCTTGTTTAAAGTATGCCATGGTACAAGGAGTAGTTCCTTGGAATGGTGACATTAGCCATTGCAATTTCACTTTTGTGAGGAGCCTTAATGATTGGGAAGAGGATAGTATTTGCAGTTTGTTAGCCTTACTTGCTGGCAAAGATGTTTTGCCCAAAGACAACGATGAGATTGTGTGGCCACTAAACTCTAAGGGGTCTTTTGCGGGCCTGAGTTTTTGTTCCACATAGATTGAAGCGTTGGATGGTTGAGATTTTGTTGTCAAGTCCATTTGGAAGTCTAAAGCTCCCACAAAGTGTGTTTCTTTGCTTGGGCAGCCACCATAGGCAAGATCCCTACGGAAGACATGCTTAAAAGAAGAAATTTTAGAGCTACCCTATGTGTTTGGAGGAGGAAGAATCTGTGGATCATCTCTTTGTGCATTGTTGGTGGGTTTCTTCGCTTTGAGATCTCTCTCTCTCTCTAATGGGGGTTAGTTGGGTTCAACCTTCTAATGTGAGAGATATGGTAGTGGCTTGGAGGAGAAGGATGAAGAAGAGTTAGGTTCTTGGATTTTGGAATATGGTTCCTTTGGCTATTTGCTAGGCTACTTGGAAGGATAGAAATCGATGTATTTTTAAGGCAAAGCTTTGTTGTTTCAAGATTATAAGCTCTATTTTTGAGGTGGTTGTATAGTGGGAGTGTCGGATTGAGTGCTAACAAAAATTTGAACTATTTGGGTTTTGTAGATTGCATTATGAATGAGAGCTTAAGGGCATAGTGTTTTTGTATTTGCCCTTTTGTACATGGGTGACATCCACTTGGTGTCCTTTTAATCTACCATTTGATTACCTAAACCAAAAAATAAAAGTCCCTTAATATGAAACACTACTCAAGAATTTCTCTAGAAATCTCCAACTTATTCTTGACTCCCTCTTTACTCTCATCGGTTAGAACAATATCGTCAACAAAAAGCATGTACCACGATACTTCATCTTGTATCTCTTTAGTAAGCTAAACCATTGGTAAAAAGAGAAAGGCTTAGGGCCGATCTCGACACAAATGAGAATAGGTAGAATCATATGTATTGTATAGCCTTCTCTCATACTTACACAAATCCTTTGCTCATAAATACCTTTATTAACTATAAAATATGTCATTTGGACACTGTTCATCTCCAAGCACTTCCATAACACCTCTAGGCACTCTATCGTAAACCTTCTCTAGATAGGTGAAAACCATGTTCTAAGCTTTCTTATGAGATATATTGCTTCTATGGTTGATTTTCCTAGCATTAGTTACTATATTGATGTCTAGAAATATCTAATGTGAATGCCAGGCATTGATATTGTTTTTAGTGCTCGTCAATTAAATAAATACCTAATGTTTGCTATCTAGATATACACTGTCAATCTATTACATAGTTAATGTGCATCACTTCTAGTGGTTGTCTGTATAACAACTAATGCTTAGAAATGTTAATCGTCATTGTATTGAATTTTACGTATTCACTAGAATTTAGTCCTGTGCTACGTATAAACTCCTTTAAATTTTCAATTGTTGAAATAATAATCTTTTTTTAAAAAAACTTTTGATGCCTACTTTTTTCAAAAATTTTACAATGTGTTAATTTTTATGAGAAAAATATCATACATGTGAAAAAATAACCTAAATAAGTAATAAATCGATTGCTTACTATTCGTAAATTATAAAAAATTACGAACAATGTGAGAGTTTAAAACAATTCTATATTGAAATAATAAACTAGCTGCATAATTTTCCATTGACCCAGAAAGGGGGAAAAAACTTGGTTACTATTTGTAGCAAGTGCCAGTTGCCCTTTTATTTGTTTTAATCTTTTTCTTTTGGTGGGGGGCGTATGTGCTGGACATCAAGAATGGAAGTTGAACCCAAAGTGCCAAGCATTGACAATTTTCAATGAGTATAAAATAATAAATAAAAAAAAAACCTAACCATCCTGAAATCGTGTACGTAACCTATAATGTACCCCCATGTACTTGATTCCTTATAAGTCGTGTCTCACGTTCAGGTTCCTGATCCCATTCCACACACTGGAGCGAATAGCAACCTGGGAAACAATGGTGAATAAAATTCCTTGACCTGAGTTTTAGGCGCCTCAAAATTATGTGTTTCTTTTTAGTATATTGTGGTGCATGTTGACTGGTAATGCGGGTGTATAATATGCTATACACCCGGGCATTTAATGTAGGTGGGTGCGCCAGGTTCTCCCCCCCCCCCCCCAAACGTTGGGTAAGCATTTTTGTTACTTTTGCGAATGCCCTTTTATTATGTTGTCTTAATAATTAGATGAAAGGCTGCTATCAGAGGCAATGAGCTTTAGGATACTAAACAGTTGATAGAAAAGGAAACAGATACTTGATCATCTGTGTTGCTGTGATTTTCCTGTGTGAAATTGGTCATGGTTTAACCTATTTGGCCATTTGTGTTTTGCAGTTTCCACTTGACCTGGACCCTTGGACACTTCTTCAGAAACATATATTGTCAGATTATGTGAATCATGAGGTGATCTATTACTTATCTTTGTCTTTTGTTCTGCATTTGTGTATACCTCTTGATCTTTTTATGCAGTTGCTTCCACCCTTGCCTTGCTATTATCTGGGTCTTTTATGAAGGTTCCACTTCTACGTCTGCTGTTCTGAAACATTGTTAACAATGAAAGAGTATCTCTTGTATTTGAAGTATTTAACATGTAAGGCACATATTTCTCTCGAGGGATGGGAAATCTGAAACCCAGATTGATCCAATAATGCTTTGCAGCCATTCGAATATCAGACAACAATGCTACTGGAAAGCAAAATTGGAGAAGACGCACATTAGTTCAATTTCACTCACTTAATCCCAACTAATATTTATGAAGCATCTAATTTTGAGATTCTGTTAGTGCACTTCATCCACCAGATAACAGCTAAGACAACAATGCTTGAATCTTTGCTTTCCGAGATCTTCCAAAACCTCTATCGGAAGCTGGGAGGATTAATCTGTGAAGCTTTTCTGTTTTTGTTCCTTTTGGGCGCCTTTGTGTTCTTTTGGACTTTTTTTCGTGTGTTTTTTTTTGGGGGGGGGGGGGGGTGTACGATAACTTGTTGTCAAGAGGCTGTAGTTTAGGGGAATTTTTGCATTGCCATCATGAACTGTATCTCGATACATTTGGTGGTGTTTCTTGTTTTCCCCAAAGATTTAAAATGCAGTAGATTACTTTTGTTGATTGACTTTTGATGACATCGATGGGTGATGTAATTTTGGCAGATTGTTCAGGACAGTAATCTTGTACGGATCTGCCAATTAGCATTCCAAACTTTTAAAAAAGGCTGATAGTAAAATTGATATTTACTATCTTTTGACATTTGTTTTCTGGGTAAAGAGTTACAATTAAATTTTGTTTTTAGACTGAGATTAGAACTTCAACATATTTCAACCCTCTGCAGACATTGTCTGTGCTTTGACATGTGGTAATTAATTCTGCAAAAAGATATGAGATGCTCCTCCATGTGCCAGTGAGTGCCTGATATTTGATTTTCTGACATTGTCAATGATATGTTCTGCTCCTTTTTCAGGGAAAAGAAATCATTTTATGCTATTCTGTTAATTGTCCTTAAGTTTGAAGTTCTGCACCGACTGACCAGATCATTTATAATATTCAGGGACACGAGTTGACCCTACGTGTCCTGTACAGGTTATATGGGGAGGCAGAAGAACGTGATTTATTTTCGTCTGCAAAAGCTACCTCAGCATATGAAATGTTTGTTCTAAAAGTGGTGAGCGTTAAGTTGTCTCCTTCCTTCATTTCATCTGCCCGTATGCATTGACCTCTTCTAATTTTTAAAGGCTAATTTTTGAAGATCTGATTGCAGGTGGAGACACTCAGAGATTCTTTCCCTGCGTCAGATAAATCTTTAAGCAGATTGTTGGGTGAAGTTCCCCATTTGCCCGAATCTGTTCTAAAATTGTTAGGACGTCTGTGTTCTCCTGAGAATGGAGATAAAGATGACAAAGAATTGCACAGTGGAGATCGAGTAACTCAAGGTCTCAGTACTGTGTGGAGCCTGATATTGCTGAGGCCAAGTCTGCGCAGTGTGCTTTTGAAAATCGCTTTGCAGGTTCATCTTTCTTTTGAATAAGTTAAATATTCGTAAATTGCTTTTCCAGTGTCATCTTTCTTTTGAATAGGTTAAATATTTGTAAATTGCATTTTCCAGTGTCATTGAATGCGGCTTTTGTGCATATGCTTTGAAAATCTTGGCAGATGTATTCGTTTTTTTGAAAAATTCTAGTACATTTGTGTTCTGTTATTCTTGGCAACGTAAGTGCTAATGGTTATACTTTTCTTCGTATGGAAGCTCATCCCCACCCCTTCACCCTCTCAAACCACAAGATTAAAGGGAAGGGGGGAACTAAGATTGAGACTATTCGTGTATTATAGGAACATGATATTTCATATACGAAATCTTATGCATACATATTATAGTACACGTCAAATGGCTGTAACTGCTTTTCAAATGGAGAATGTTTGAACAAAAGCCATCAATTTGTACACAGTACATTATTACCGTATGCACTGATGAGGTTTGTTCTCTTAAAAGAGTGCAGTTCATCATCTTGAGGAAGTTCGTATGAAGGCAATACGTTTGGTATGTCCAGTTTGCTACCAAGATTTTAAATTTACATTCTATCTTAGTATTTTGATGTGACCTTTTCTTTTCAGGTTGCTAATAAATTGTATCCTTTGCCATCCATTGCATTACAAATAGAAGAATTTGCAAAGGGCATGCTGCTATCTGTGGTGGAAAGATATGTTTCAGACCCGGCTGACACTGAGAAATATAATTGTCAATTGCAAAAGGTGCTTTATACTTTTCAGAATAGATGTTCTCTGTTATGTTGGTGGTACTCCTGATTATACTGGTATTTAGAGCTGTTTCCCATGTAGTTATCAGTGCTTGTAGTCAAGAGTTGCTTGGGAATTAAAGTATTGAACTTGTGAGCAGATGTCGCATAAGAAGATTACGAAATGAATCTAATTATTATAGAGTGCTATTAGATTGATGAAGCAATGATTTTGGGAACTTTTGATTATTTGCTTCAACTCAAACCTTGTAACCATCTTGCTCAAAATGCATTAGGAGAGTGCTGGTTTTGTTGAACAATTTTCAACGTTAAAAGTTGTGTCTGTGTTTTTTTTTTTTGGGGGGGGGGGGGGGGGGGTTGGGGGGGCTGTTCCCACATTATAGTGGCAGTTTGTTGGATGTTTGATGTGCGTCCTGTTGTCTTCAACACCCCTTAATGTTTTCAAAATGGATTTTTACACTTAATTTCAGTGCCCCTTTCCTATTTGATAAATGGTAGACTGTCTCAGAAATAGATCCTACAGTTGAAAATGATTGTCTAATGTTTGGAGTCTGCTGACAAAATATCTTAGCTATTGTCAGATTGAATTTTTGTTTGTGGCCGGATTGCTATTGCCTTTCAACTTGAGGGTCTGGTATAAAGAACTTGGATGAGCCAAACACCTACAGTATATAAAGTTGCCATTGTTTGGGGTAGATATATTAGGTATATTTGGAGTCTGGTTTGTGTCCAGCTACCATTGTTGATCATCTGTAAGTTTGTGATTTGGTCCTTGGCAAGAAGATGCTGGAATTCTGGCACTGTGGTTCTATGATGGTTTGTCCTGTGGTGTGCCTCATTGAGGGCTCCTAATGCTCGTACTCGTAGATTTTAATCTATTTTACTAATATGAGATAATTATCTTTTGTGTAAACATATGTGGAGTTTTCATGCTGTAATTGGATTTGAGTTTGATATGCTTTTATTTATGGTTTCTTTTCATGCTTGTTTGCGTTTGCTTGTAAATTTTGCCTGTTTTGATGTTCTAGCTCTTGCTGTTATTTGATCAGAACCCGGACATGGTGTTGACATTGAATGACCAAGCAAGAGGGGAAACAATTTCCAAGGATCCCTCTGCTCATACTACTGAATCATGTACACCTGGAAGCCTATCAACCACATCAATATCTCAGGCACAACGTTACATGTCACTGTATTTTGCACTATGTACAAAGGTGACAATTTTTCGTGTACTTTTATTTGTGTTTAGTTGTGGACTTGTTGATAATATATTTTCACTTTGTTTTTTGTTTGCAGAAACATGCTCTTCTTCGTCAAATATTTATTACCTACCAAAATGCACCTGACCACGTAAAACAGGTGGCTGTGCAGGCTTCTAACTGATATTGGTTAGTGAGATGGGCATGACTTAGTTCTGCTATTCATGTATTTTGTAATTCTTCTATGAATGAATTGTACAGGCAGTTCATCGCCATATACCGATTCTTATACGGACGATGGGTGCTTCGCCAGCACTACTTGAGATCATCTCTGATCCTCCTGATGGAAGTGAGAATCTATTTATGCAGGTATACAGTGTTCTGTTTTGCTTGAGCTGCATTATGTTTATTTTGTTATTGGATTCTTTTTTTCCTTTGGTTTTTGTTTAATTGGCTGTAAAATGCTTGGGTTTTTCTTCCCCATGGTTACAGGTTTTACAGACACTTACTGATGGCACAGTTCCATCAGTAGAATTGATTTCCACAATTAAGAAGTTATACGAGACAAAGAAACAGGTAAGTATTTTTTTTTTTTTTTTGGTTGGGTGGGGGTAACGTTTCTGATTTACTTTAGTACATATTTTAAATTCTGTATAATTGAGGCATGCATATTGTCTAATGCAGCTCCATTTTATGTGGTGCAGGATATAGAGATTCTCTTTCCTATACTATCCTACCTACCAAAAGAGGAGGTTGTTTCAAATATATCATTCGCTTCTTCGTTATATTACTTGGCTTTTAATGGTAGTAGAGGCATGTCATATTTTACCTTTCGGCCTTATGGTTTGATTGTTACGGAATACAGCTGATACTCTAATTATAGTAGTCATGTTTTTGCTTGCACAGTGCATAATCAGCACTTCCATCCTCTCAATTGTGGAAGCAATGTCTGTAATCCATGGGCATCTGCTGTCCAAAGTATAAGAGAATATGAGTTAACGAATTAAGAAGGCTATTGATTTGAGTTCCTTTATTAGCTTCGTGCTGAGGGAGTGCTGGGTGGTGAATAACAATCATGCTACAAATAACTTTTAACCAGATTGGCCTGTCATCATTATCATAATTGTTGTTGCATTGTTTGCTGTCTCCAGGATTATGTTGTCGGTTTATGTTTTTCGATATGATTTTTCTTTGCCTCATCCATCATCGTCATTGTTGCATCTACTTTATTTTCGCTGTAATATAGTACTATTATTGACTATTACTGTCATTGAGATATTTTCTTAGTGGCTTTGGTTTTCGTATTTGTACAAGTTATGGAGTAATAAGGTGGTTTCCTATGTTCAGGTGCTGAGCATGTTCTCCCGTATTGTTAATCTTCCCCAAGATAAGTTCCAGGCTGCTCTGTCACGCTTACTACAGGTATGCAGCCTCTTCTAGGATATGAACACTATCCACTGTAATGCATAGAAATGTGTCACTGTACTTGCTTGTTTACATAGGGTGGACAGAAATAGTATCTCCCTGCGCCGTGCCTTCTGCTTTTTCATCTTAACTAAAAGAGGAGGAGCAAAGACCAGAAAAAAAAAAAAAAACAGAACTATGTCTTCTGAGTTGATCATAATTGTGCATCGCATATGGGCATTTAGGTGTCGCAAAAAATGGCCATTTTCTCAAAATATTGTGTGCATCTCACTCAGTAGGAGTTTCAAGTGTCCATGTACATGTCAAAAAGTGTCAAATATCTGATATGGGTATGCAAGGTTAGAGGAAGAGCGCGGGTACCTTGGGAGAAGATAACTTCTTAGTGTCTTACAGAGTTTCTCCAGCTAAAAGAAGGAAAAGATTGCACAAGAAACTAAACCAGGTGGCCTACCTTTAGTCTTTGAATGGCACTATTCCCTTTTGGCAGCTTACAGAATTTTTTTTTTTTTTGGGGTTGCGGATCTCTAGCCTTCTGGTAGGCCTTTCCAAAATTTGTTTATCACTATTAATGGAGGGATTGTCGTTGACCTTCTGCTTGTTGAGACTTGTCGTGTTTTGAAGAGGTTAGATGGGTCATACAGGGCTTCTTTCTTGTTCAAAAGCTGGTTTCCTTCCATTCTCTAGGAGCTAAGATTCCCCGTCCAGATGTAGGGTCCCTCAGTCTGTAGGTGCATATATGTGGAATTACGGACTTACGCACTTGCTCACCAAGAATCTGGAGAGGTTGATGAGGTTTGGTTGAGTGTTGACGAGTGGAAGAGGATTCATGTGGTGGGCTCCCACTTTAGCCTAGAGCCCTTCTGGCATAAAGTGATTGACAATTAGCATGGTCTCTATAGCAAAATGGTCCTTTCTTCCTTTGGTCCTTCCCAAAGCTGGAGTTTAACAACAGGTTTGCTTTTGGGAGGATGTCTGCAAGGTGTTTGTATTTTTCTTTTCAAGCCAGGGGGGGGGGGGTTTGGTCATACAAATGTCCAATGGTTGTCTATCCTTGAACGGCGCCAGATCTTTGCAATTTTTAGACGGGATTCCATCTCTCTAGATCCTCATTTTCGAAATAATGAAGGTGCAAGAGTTTTTATCTCTAGCAGCAGGGGCGTAAAGCCTAGTGGACCAAGGATGGCTAGTCGAAATAACATGCTCACTGCTCATGTTACTTATAAATTTTGATATATTTGGGCTTCCTTTGCGTCTTTAAGATCTATCATATTAATAAACTGTAGTTAATTGTTCTTGTCTTCACCCCTGGTCGATAGTTAATGTTCTGAATTCAATGTGCTCTTTCCTAATTTTTGTCCTACAATTGCTTCCATATCCTCCAGATTGCTTTCTTGCCAAGTCTAACATGACCAGCTACCAATGGGCAGGCAGTTATGTCGTTTTCAAAGTTGGATTCTGAAGGAATACTATCGTAAAGACTAAATAGTCGTGTAAGTTAGCCCAGAGTGCAGGTGATGAAGATAAAGATTTTCATCATTCCACACTTCTGAAAACACAAACATCCGGCCTTGAGGGTTTTCCACCATAGCTGATAATTGGTGTTAATTCTATTAAGGACAGAAGTCCCTGTGAGCGCTAAGGACTTGTCTGACCTTGGCGTTCCGAGTGAAGTTGCAAACAGGGGGAGACTTCAGCTGCAGTCAGCTGTTGAGAGGCGGAAATTCAAGGGAACCTTTCTGTTCTATGGTCTCCGTCCATCATCAGGCTTATCATAAACTCATAATCATGCAACTATACCAAAAGAGGGGTTCCCGGAGGCTGTAAAATTGACATTAGTCACAGCATTAGGAACAGAGCACTCTGTTTGAAACATTGTTTCTTCCTAGGTAGTGTAAACAGCACGCGCTACATCTGCATCTATCAATGAATTTGCGATATCCATCAGAGCTTTCATTGTGCTTTTTTGGTCTTCTGCTTAGGTGTTTATTCATTCTCCTTAATTATTCCTCCACTATCAAGGATTTCATGATCTCTGTGCGTCCACAAACACATCAAATATACCAATGAAGTCTTAGCCTAGTGTGAAGACTGAGGTACTGGGTATGTTAGGTCCCAGGTTTGATTCCCCTCTCCCCCATTGTATTATAATTGTATTATATTGCCCCTTGTGGCTCCTATGGACCCAAAAAAAAAACAAAACACATCAAATATTTAGTATTCTTTAAGTGCTGATAGCGAAATTTATTGGTCCAGTTAACTTGTTTCCCATTATCTTACGTATAATTCTGTTGGCCGAGTTACAGGAGTTTGGTGAAATGTGGATGTGCTCTTTTACTTTGGAAGCTTTGCAATGGTTGAGTTTATTGTTTTGGAAGGAATAACAATGGAAAAATGCTTTGAAATTGTGTGGTATTTGGAATCATTTGCCAAATAATGTATGACAAAGTGAGATGTTTGGCTTCTATGTGGGTCTTTGCTTTCAATCCGTCTCTGTTTTAACTTTGTGATATTCTATTGATAATTTTTCATTTTTTGCATCGTGCCATCACCTTCTTCCTTCTAGTGAGGCCTTCTTATCATAACAAACTGCTGTTTGCCCTGTTTGATGTTCCCTATTATGGTCAGACTCTCGCACTTGGTAGATCTTTACATTGTGAACCAACCACCAACCGCTACCCCATTTCTCGTAAATAGCAAGGGGGAAAAGTTCATTCTTGCATACGTCCATGCTTTTAGCAATTATTCTCTTAGTTCTTTTTAACGGAATCGAACCAAATTGCTTGGCAGGGAACAATGCCATCTGGTCCTGTTTTAACTCCACCTGAAGTTTTAATTGCTATCCATGGCATAGACCCTGATAAAGACGGAATCCCTCTGAAGAAGGTAGCTTCTAATTTGCTTTTCATACTTTATAACCTACTGACTCATCGGTTCTTCCTTGTCAAAATATGAACAGAATTATGTTTGTCTGTCAATTAGCAGGTGACAGATGCGTGTAATGCTTGTTTTGAGCAAAAACAGATATTCACGCAGCAAGTCATTGCCAAGGTGTTAAATCAGCTGGTGCGTTGTGACAAGTCTTCTGCATTCTTTTGCTTTAACCCCAGTAGTCCTTTCCTGCATCTTCTTTTTATTATTCTCAACCCCCCTCCCCCCGGGAACCTTAAGGGTTTCTCATGGATAACCTAATAAATCTCGGTCACAGGTCGAGCAGATCCCCCTTCCATTGTTGTTCATGCGAACAGTACTACAAGCAATTGGTGCTTTTCCTGCTCTGGTAAGACGGCGTTTGTTCTCTGTACTACATCTTGTATATACATTTTCTTCACTATTTCTTCCAATCCCTTTGTCATCTTAACACCTCCAGCTTCTACGAAATATATCTCAACTGTTAACTAGTGGAGCAGGTAGATATTATGACATGAAGTTTGTTTAGGAAGTTGGTCCTTGCCTTTTATTAGTAGTATCAGTTATGCGAAATGCTGGTGATAGACATAATGTCTAGGGATGGTGAGATTGCTTTGTGGTGGGAACTTGGTGGTTGGGATACTGACCCGGATATGTTGAGGCAATAGTCTCTTGAAAGACTTGGGAGATTATGTGCGATTATATATAGACCTTCTGAAACTTGACCTGGTCCGTCACTGATTGACGAAAGCTGAGAACCTGAAAATATTGAATTCAGAACTAGTGACGTGAGACTTTCAACTTTTGTCTAAGCCCTTGTTGATCTTATTGCCCAGGTCTCTGGGAATTTTCATAGTTGAATAGCCACCTCCTCTATCTTTGAGAAAGCCGCGATTTTTGTTAAGTATCATTGGGATCCTATGATTGACTGTTGTTGGTCTAGGCGTCAAAAGAAAACGGGGCAAGGGGGTGCGTAGAGTTCCGGATGGTTCTGGGCCAGAAAGTTTGCACAGTTGGACCCTTGAGCAGCATGTTGCATGAACTCTTGCCAGAAAATATCCCTTCAATTATGGTTCTAGACAGTCACAGACTGTCTTTCTAATCATCTAGACTGTAGGGTTTTATGCAATGTAATCAATGAAGGAAAACTGCTTTAAGTTTCATGGTTGATTACATTGCATTTTTTGTTCATAACCTACTATAATATGGCTTGTATGAGAGAGAGAGAGAGAGAGAGAGAGAGAGAGAGAGAGAGAGGGAGGGAGGGAGTTGAAAATTAGAGTTGAGGGGGGGGGATTTGAAATTTTTTTTGGTGTGTGTTTTGAAAATTAATCATCGGTAGTGTGATCTTTGCCTTAGTCGCTTTGGCTTTTAAGTATGAACTTGCCCATGTCTTAATCTTCCTAGGGTCTTATTAGGCAAAAGGTCATATTGTTTGGCTGGTGTAGTGTGTTCTTTACTTATCAATCATAGAACACAACCCAAAAAAAAAAAAAAGGCATGTAGAAGAATGAAGGGAGAAATGAAGGCAGAGACATAATATCTTCAATAGAAGTATAAAATGAGAAAAACCTTCATCTTGACCTTTAAAGTTCTTGATAAGGTTGTGGCTGATGCACACTATGTTTCCTATTGAGTTCCTTTCCTCCCGAGTCAACTTCGAGGATGCATTTTTAGCTCATTTTCTCACTGTTTTAAACCTTTCAACTGCAAACCAATTTCATCGATGAGTGCTAGGACATGCTTATTTTCCTTTTTTGCTTCGTATTATAGTAACTGGCCATAGTACTTGCTCATCTTTAAATTTTAGATGCTTGGGCTAGGTGCATCATTATTACTGAGTTATCATGGTTTGCTGATGCTTTTATGATTCTGTTTAGGTCCTCAGGTATTCCGTTACCATATATGTTGCATGTATTTTTTGTAAGTCCATCTCCTTGTCTGTGCATCTTGGATATGGATATGGTTTTTGGGACCAACTGACCATGGGACCAACGGTATGGATTATATGTGAAGGGAGATGTCCTGTTAATGTTTCTTTGATTGTGGCTTGCCCGGGACTACCATTAAATTTTTATTTGATTGTTGGTAAAAGGAACTGCTACCTTCTGCTTATATAGATAAGAAGTTGAACTCACCCCGTGAAAGGGAATCGAGATTGGATTTGAGTTGTTGGGGTAGCCCAACTTGAAATAGATGTAACGATTTAAGTGAGGTTGTGCAGCTTCGACCTGTAACTAAAGTACACATGACACTTTCGAGACTCAATGTGACTACAACTGAGTCCAAGCGTCATGACAGTATGACACTGTTTTGGACTTGGAATGATTGTCTCATGAGATCTATTTAGCAGGGCTCTTGCCAGGTTTGGTTGGACGGAACCTTTGTAGTAAATTTCGTCTTATTGTTAGAATTTGCAAGTCACTTGATGTCCTGGAGGATTCTATTTATCCTATTAAGCTGGAGATGTCTTCTTGCAACTGTTTCCTTGTTTACCTTTAGACCTCAGCAAGCATGTATTGAGCTTGTTGGCCTTCTACTACAGCTTGACCAATAATTATCTTTTCTTAAAACTTTATTTGTCAGCGGTGAAGTTCTACCATCTTGATTACTAATTAGTACAATTTGACATTTGCATTACTGTCTTGAATTGTCCATCCTAAATCATGTTGTTCTTGACTGACATTTTCTAGGTGGACTTCATAATGGAGATCCTTTCTCGTCTTGTTAACAAGCAGGTAATTGTTTGGCTTGTGTTTCTGCTGCAAGTTGATCTTGTTCAATTTCTTTCTAAGCTCATTAATGAAATATGTTCTAGCAGATATGGAAATACCCAAAATTATGGGTAGGGTTTCTCAAATGTGCACAATTGACACAACCTCATTCTTTCAACGTGTTGCTTCAGGTGTGTAAATGTTTCTATGTTTTTATTGTTTGCCTATTGATAGCAAGGTTACAAGGTCAGTCTTCAGTCACTGCCTAAAGCTTAAAGATTTTGAAGTTAACAAAAATTTGTTGAAAATGACCTCTGGGAGAGGCCCAACTCCTCTTTTGGGGTTTCTTTTTTTGGGGGGGGGGGGGGGG